>VZTX01027302.1:297420-559571 GCA_013400915.1 Pardalotus punctatus
TCCACACCCCTCAACCTCCATCCAATACTGTGGGATGACTGAAAAATTCAGTTGACATAACATAGAGAACTGATTGCCACGCTTAGCCCTTTCAGCTCTCATGCATCTGATACTCTTTTGTCCATCTTTGTCACTTTTTTCCCATGCAGCCATTAATGTTTTCTGTCAGGCTACATCATCAGGATTTATTTTACATTTCTTTGCCCATAGCAATCAAAACTATGTCTTTCCTAAGCTCTCCTGTTTGGCTCTGTTCTTCCAGCTATCTGTGACTTATAAACAACCTACACATCTGCTTGGATTTCAGCTAATGCCACTGGTGATGTCCCTGCTTAAGAAAGATGCCTTTTGTTTTGGTATTTTGCTCTTTTTTTTTTCTTTTTTTTTTTTTTTGGTGTAGTGTGTAGCCAAAGTTTGCGTCTTGTCTCCGTTTTCTTCATTAATGCTTTGTTTACAATGTAAGTCTTCTGGGGATGCTTATGAGACAATGGAGTCGCTGTCTTTGCAGTGCAAATGGAGCCCATCCTTATCCCCCAAGTGCAGATCCCTCCACTTTGGGAACCGGCAGTCTGGTATCTGGAAGGACTTAAAATGCCAGAAATAAGGACCTGCAATTTTGTTGAAATATCAGCTCATACAGTCTGTAATTCAGATCCCTAGATTATCAGGACTTCAGCTGGTTGCCCAGTTGTTATCCTCTGTTTCTTGCGAGCTACATTTATTTTTGTGGGGAAATACAGTCCCTATCACATGGGGTTTTTTATTAACATAGTACTCTGACACACTTTGGATGAATGATTCCTCTTGGCATCTAGAAACTCAAGTTCGTAAAAGTGCATCTGCCTGTGGGCTTCTGTTCAGATTTGATTCGTCTATTTTTGACTTATAAATCCATCAATTGTTTAGGACATAAACAGTCTGAGAAGTCTCATATTTTTTCTATACTGTGCAGTAGAAGTGATGTTTAATGGCAGGGATATTTGAGAAAAAGTTTTGTTGAATTTCTTGTGAGAATGCTGAAGGTAAAATCCATCTCGATTCCCTGGAGCACAGCCCAATTCAGATGTTCAGGAAAAGTTCATTTCTGGGTTCTGATGTGGGGTGGGAAATGGTTTTGTACCAGTGTACATTGGTAGGATTTCAGCTAGCTGTGAAGTGTGGGTATTTTACAATATCATGTATTGCTAGTTATTTTTTTTCCAATTGAGCATTTCGGATCCCACAAATGGGTTCTGAGAACTGAAGAGTAATACATTTCTGTGTTTAAAATCTTAGATAAAATCTGGCTTACATGTGAGGCATGAGGGCTGTGTTTTAGCAGCAACACTAACCTCTTAGAAGGAGTAGTGTAGTTGCCTGAACAAAAGCTACTGTAAGACTGGTGTCATCCAGAGCTAAATGAAGTCAGCCATCTTCTGTTTAGAGCTGCATGCTTGTCCTCAGCTAATTATAGTATAAAATTTGCCTGCTTTTTCAGACACACAAGTGTATCTGCAAGTCATCCTGAAGATAATAAGAATTGATAGTGCTTAGTACATTGGTAAATGAGGTCACATTTTAATAAGTCACTAAATATGGCCTCAAGATGCAACTTTATTCAGCACTGCTGTATGCCCTTGACCCTTCACTGCTGCAGAGAAGTTAAAAGAATAGAATGTGACCTCAGAGAAGTCATGTGCTTATAGTGTCCCCACTTGGTGACATGAAAATGCTGTAATGTGAGACATGATAACAATAAAAAAAGCTAGTTTCTTGCTGTTTATTTCCCTTGACTTATTTTTGATGAATTCAGCAACAATCAAGTTCTCCTCAAGTTCTGCATCTTATAGAGCAGCTGAGTTCATTGACAGTGCTTAAATAAGAACAGAATAATTGCTCAGTATGGTGCCAGGGACAGAGCAATAAACAAGCATACTGACAGGGGCTGGTTGTAACACCACTGTAGGGACATACCACGGCTTGAATAAGGAAATGTTTTAGTCAGAAAACCACTAAAGAATATAATGATGTGGGCAAGATGAACCATCTGTCTCTCCATCTTTGATTTTGGTCACCCCCCCACCCCCACCCCAATTATGTTAGAAGTAATGTGCACGTGCATTATTATCACACAGTGCAATCCCAACTCCACATGGGCCATGGTGTCCAGCTCTACTGCCAGGGTTGCTATTAGTAATAAACTCTACAGAATTCAGCTTGTGTGCATGGAGCATTTTTAACTCAAAGCCTATTTGATTCTGGTCTCTATTACTTGGCCCAGTTTTCATTCTGCTTTATAGCATGTCAGCCTACATGAAACTCTCAATCTTCTTTGAGGATAAATTCTCTCCAATATCCACTTTCTAGCTGTACGATAATTCACAAAGCTAATAAAGGAATGATCGCTCAGACTGAGCTTGTTGCTATGCGACCACATTACTAAGATAACAACACAAGTAATTTTTATATATCTGCTGTATCTTATACAACTGAACTCAATTATGCTTTATTTGGATTGAATCAGGTTATCCTTGGCAACTTAGTTTGGAGTCTGTTTCAACTTGGAATGAGAACTTTTTTTCTTAGAGGGTACTTTTTAGGTCCCATTTTCTCCTTGGTTACTGACCCAGTTCATGTTCATCTGGCTATGCAATTGTAACAGGATGGATTTATCCGCTGATCAAAATCCAACGCATTTTTAAAGGGTCCTTGGTAACAACTCCATGATTTGAGTTGTTAAACAAAAGACGTATTCCCTTGCCAAAAATGCAGAGGTATGATTTTCAGTACTAAAGGCTTAATTCCTTTACAGAGATTATTTTTTTACCATATATATCTATATATTTGGGGTGTGTGTGTGTATGTTTATCTATATATCTATCAATGCATTACAGAGTTGGATTCCCTATTGGCCTTAGGAACAAAGGATGTTAAAAGATATATCAAAAGCCAGGTCTATTTTACATTTTTGCAATTTCTGTATTCTATTTAAAATGTGTCTGCAGAAGCAGACATCAGAATTGATTATTTTGTTCTACAAAGAATATATTTTGCATTCTTTGTGCAGTGAAGAATTTTTCAATATATTAGAGGAGTTCCAGATATCAACTTGAGAATATACTCAGTTTGCAAGTAAATCAGAAAAGAGTGAAATCTTTTTAATGTAAAAAATTTGAAATTACAATATTTCCCATCATTAACATTGCTGGATATTTATATCAGAACGTTATGACAGACATCCAGTGTACCTCCTGTTTCTCAATGTTCTGAAGTCCTCTACAGCTTTTAATCACCCAGAGTACCTTGGCAACTCCTGCAGTACAGTTATGTGCTGTGTCAGTACAATATGATTGGAAAATAGAATTGTAGGGGTATAGCAAAATTAACACAGTATATTGTAGAATTAGAAAATCTAACAAATCACACAGCACTAAAAGAATTATTAATTCCTTAGGCAATGACATTGACTCTTTATGTTAGAATTTTACTGACGTTGACACAGGAGGTGGAATTCAGTTTGCATTTAAGACACCCCAGTGTACACCTCTTCATCTAAGCTCACATGGTAATCAACAGAGGTCAAGGATTCAGCTGGACCCACCTCAGTTGTCTATTTACCGGTCCAAGGCAATCATCATGATAGGGTTAGCTGATCCGACCCAAGTCTTGTGCTTTTTGAGTTCTGCTGGATACAGAGTAAGTTACCTCTTCCAGGTGTTTGAGCCCTTAGCTGTGGCCAGATCAATCCCCTGTGAGGTATCTATTTTGCACTTCCTGAGTTCTGTAGGTAACACTGACTGAAAATGGGAACTTAGATGTTTATAGCAAGATCTGGTTGCCCAGTTATAGGTCTAGCAACTTCTTAGATGCTGTGGTGTGTCCTACTTGCACTCCAACTGCTTTTACAGTCTTCTCTTACAGCCTTGCATTAAAATCTTTGCTGATGTCTTGGATATCCATGAGGTGTCATGCTGGATGTGACCTGTTAGTTAGGCATGTGTTTATGCAGTGGAATCCTGTGCAGAAACACACACATAAATATTAGGTACTTTAATCTGGGGCTGAATTGCACCCAGGACTACCAGCAACCAAAGAGCTGCCGTTTTCCTTTAGGAGAGTTGTAGAAAAGTTCTTTAGAAGAGTCTATGAGGCTGGAGAATACATAGGCTGTGGTCTGGCTGAAATTTGATCTATTCATCCTCATACTGGGCGCTAGTGGTGGTCTATAGGGATTAGGATGATGGTAACGAGGGGATGAGTCGTATTAATTAATTGCAACATGACATCCTTTCACAGCTAGACCTCCCCTGGCCTGTCCTTCTGTGGATGATCACAGGCTGTGACAGATAGACTGCAAAGATCAGGAAACACAGTAGGCAGCCTTGAGGACAGTTTGTTTGAAGTCATAAGGATCTTTCTGGCTCAGGAGATGGGAATCTGCTGCTGTGTCATTGAGCAAGCCAGAAGTGAGGGAAGCTGGATGGCTCACATCTATCGTGTCTGAGCCAGCTGGTGATTGCCTCATGCCGGGAGAGTGTTGCCTGTTCTCAGAGGGACTCCAGCCAAGGTCAGTGAGAGACTGGAGCTACTGTATGAAGCAAGACAGTTTTAAAAAAAGGAACAGTGGAGTTATTTAAGGTCATGCGATCATGCTGTATTGAAGTCAGTGGTTTTCTTCACATTCAAGTAAAGGTGTCTACAGCCATGATACCAATTAACTGGGGTTTAAGGGTAGTGAATACTGCTGGCAGTATGTGGATATCATGTCTGTCTTTTGGCATTCTACTGTTGAAAAACATTTCTAATCTAACACATTTTTAAGGAAAGACAGAGGGTAAGAAAACTAACTTCCAAGACTGGTAAAGACTTTTTAACATTTTCCATGGCTTCAATAGCCTTTTTTTTTTTTTTTTTTTTTTTTTAGTATTATAATTGCAAGTTTCTTCTTTGAATGAATATGGAAGATTCCTGTTTGGATAGAGAGGAATTCCTGAATTATATGTGTTCAGACAATCTGTGGACATGAAAACCTTTAATTCTTTACAATTTGATTCCTACCACATGCCTCATAGTGTATCTTGAAATCACTGACTCCTGAAACAGCTTAGAAGTGTCCTTTGTTTTTCTTGAATGTTTATAAGAGATTAATCTGTTTTATGATAAATGAAAGACTGTTTCCTTAACTCATGCTTTATACTGTCAGTCATAATTTAATATGTTGTCTTCTTTGACAGTTTGTCTCTGCAATAATTCTCTGTCAATATTGCTACCTCATGTCAGTCTTTTGGGCTGATGATTATCAACTTACAAAGCCTTGTACTTCATCATATCAAACTGTGGTACAGACTCCTTGTCCACAGCACGAGTTGCATCCTTGCTAGTCCTTCCTTGCACATGGAATTACGCTGAAATCTACCCTGAAATGCGCAAAGTAAACATATTGGACTTACTCACTTCACTGACTCACCCAGTGTCTGCGTTTCGATGTGTAGTCTCAAAGAAAGGCTGATATTTTTAGTTTTGCGTGTAACTTCTGATTCACGCTGAAATGTGCTGATGATTCTGCAGCCAGGCTGTGGTTGGTCATGCTCGAATGTGTAGTGTTCAAACTAAAGTCTCACTTCTGCTGCCCTTCTAATTTTGTCTAAAACAAATTTGAGTTCCCAAATCTGCTCTGTCAGTGTTTGCCAGGTCATCTAAATGAAAAAAGGTGACAATCTTTGGCAAGACCTCTCTCCAGCAGTCAAAAAGAGTGGACCAACAAGAAGGAACAAATACTCCCTGCTGAGAGAATATTTTGGAACCCATCCTTAGGGTTGTGATCTGTTAATGCCCTAAGGAAGACTAGAGAAATCATCATCAATAATTTGTAAAGTCCCATTAAAACAAAAGGAAGCATTGCTGTCTATATTGTGCTGCTGTGCTATATAATCCTAAGGGGTTTGGGTGAAATGTCACTTTTTTTACTGAAGTTGAATTTTGTGAGGTAGTGTTCCTGAAAGTATTGTGTCTATAAAAGTTACTTGATATTTTTCCTGAGGACATTCTCAATACACAGAAGTGTTCTGTCTTGTCTTTTTTTTTTCTTTTTTATCTATTTAAGAAAATGTTAGTTGTTTTGTGGCATCTTCAAGACTAAACTAGAAAACAGAAAATCGAAATTATTTCAGGAACGCTAATCAATTTACCTTCTTGAAACCATCACCTTTACAGTTCATGTAGTCGGTTGTGCAAAAATTGATGTCCCCCCATTAAATAACAAAAAAACCTTCGAAAATCTTGATATTTCTATCAAGACCCAAGAGCTCTGTCAACAAGCTTAGCAATAAAATAGGAAGCTGCTCTGCCTAAATGATTTGTAGGAGTTTTTGTAGGAGTATTTTTTCATTCTGAGAAGCTTCCAAATAATCTAAAAAAGACTGTATCTGCTTCTTTCTGTTGTTATATGCTGCAGTCTTTTTACACCCTCTGAAATATATTCTTTGGAGAAATGATGCAAGGAATTGTATCTATTTCATATGTTAAAAGTAGAAGGTATTCCAGGCAAAACGCATGCAGTGAGCTAGCTTGATTGGCCTGTAATTCAAAAATCAAAAGTCACTGTTGTCTTCTGTAGCTGTTCTTTAAAATTGTCACAAGAAGGCAATTAGAATTATCTTAATGTTTTATCCTTTTTAAAAAAAAATAAATTATTTTGGGAACAAACATTTAAAAAAAATATCAATGCCCTTATTTATTTGCTTTTTATTCCATTATATTCACCTCTTTTAGTGTGTCTCCCTTCCAATATACTAATAAAGGTGCATTTAACTTAAATCGGGCACAGAATTAATTTGTGAATAGTTATTTGCTAATGCAAATATTAGAATGGTAGATTGCTTAATCATGCAATAAAAATGAATTTATACTATCCCAAATATCTGTATTGGCAGATATTGGAATTAATTTGTAAAAACTTTTTAAGTTAATGTCCAAGTCACATGGAAATGGAGATTTGGACTGGACTGACAAAGATAAGCAGCTCTGAGTCACACAGACCAATCACCAGGAAAAATATATTGTCAGCAACAGTAATTACAGCAGGTAATTGTGTCATTTACCCTGTTACAGACGAGTAAATGTGATGAGTTTGGAACACACCAGCTGTCACACAGTGTTAACTTTTATGTTTAGGATTTGGAAACCTGTAGTAGAGTCTTTTAATGACAGTGCATTTAAAAAACCACAGTTAAAGGTTTCACATTGTTCAAAGCAGGGATAAATGGCCAGTCCTATTCAAGATAAGAAGATTCATTTCTAGAAAGATGAGGATTCATCAAGAGTATCTGTTTTAATTTGTTCAAGTGTTTTTAATAACTTTGGAGTGTGGAAATATTTGGTAAGAAAAATTTATTGCCTTGTTCCTAACCCTTCAGAAGGGGAAATTGGATGTACTTAAATTCTGTCTGCATAATTTTAGTGCCTGGGAGGTAAATAAAGCTTGTGGTTGGTGGTAGTCTGAACAGATATTTCAGTCTGCTTTGAATATCCTGGGTTTACTCACTTAATACACCTTCCACAGGGTGGGTTTCACCCTAGTTTGAAGTCCTCCAGAGTTGTTCACAGCATCTCTGCTTAAATCCGAACTTTTCCAAAGAGCAGACTTGTGAAGAGAGTAGGATTGCAAAGGTGAAGACATTCTGGGATGACAGTAATAGTAGAAAAATGGAATATCTGGCCAAAATTTACTTTCTTCTTAACTTCATTGATTCTAAATTAATATTTTGAGTTTTTGAGACCTGAATAGTACTGTAGACTTCATATCTGCAGTTTTGCTGGTTAGAACAATTAATGGTGTTTTTAAACAAAATGGCAAATTTGATGGCAGAATTTTTCAGATATGTAAAGTTTGCTAATATGTGCTTATGCAAATATTTGTTTATCAATATAAAAAGTTGCTCCAGATTCCTGCAGACAAGAGCGGGATCAAAGCAACAGCAGCATTTCATCCACCACTATTGTGCCTCTCATTTTCTTCACCAGACAAGCCCTGACTTTGATATCGGTTTTGTGATGTTGTAACTGATTTTCCAGGAGCCCCTGGAATGTGTTGACAACCCCTAGCCACAATGCTATTCCAAAAAGAATAGAAGCAGCAGCAGCTGTCTCTAGAGAGGTTTGAGAACATTACTGTTCTCTGGCAGTTATGATTGCTGAGACATCTTTCTTCTATCACATTGTGCATATCCACCTTCTGTGAATTTTGTGCTGAAAAAGGTGTTCAAAGGTGTTTTTACAGAGTCTTCTGGTCATGTGGATGGTCTCTAAGTTGTTACTAGTGAAATATGAGAACAGGCAGAAAGTTATGATCTTCAACAGCAGTCAAGTTGCTTTACAGCTTTTATTTGTGTAACAGAAGTATGTGTGGGAGGGAGGCCAAATATCCAATGGTATCTGTTGCTGGTGGCAGACCTGTTACAATGTGGAGCCTGTTCATAAGGAAATGGTAAATAAAAAGGGCCGGAATTAGAAGTAAAATAAACATTTTTCAGTTGGCTGAAGAAATTGTATTTGCAGCTCTAGTCTGGCTATTATGGTAGCAATAAAGTAGGGAGCACTGCTAGAGATGTAGAATTTGCTATCATTGTCACTTTTGACAACATAATAGAAGATTTTGAAAGCATCAGTTTATCATAAGTGTTTGGGAGATTTTGTATACAATAAAAGTTGGAATGAAGTAAGATTTACCTAAGAATAAATAGTGCATCTGGCTAGATTTAAAAAAAAAAAAAAAGAATCTGTGGAGAAAGTCTAGAAAGTATACACAATTAAATACCTTTTAAAAGATAGAAATCTCATTTTAAAATGTCCCTGGTAAAAGATATTAAGAGATAAGTTTGAATTAAGGCAAAAAAAGTGGGTGACAAGGTCCTTGTCAAGGTCTAGACTGAAATCTCTTAAGGTGGGATTTTCAAAATCATTTTGCGTTTATGCTGCAGTCCTGCCATTATAATCAGTGGGAGTTACAGATGTTCCTTTAGGGGAAACAGTTAGGTCTCTGCTAAATGCTTTAGAAAATCCTTCCCTCAAACTTTTCTGTTCAGGAGGGAATATAGAAAATGGCAGACGTGAAGGAAAGTGGAGATAAATTGAAGCTTTTTAAACTTTAGCTGTCAGGCAAAATATTCCTCAATATATTTACTCTGCTGGTTGAAAAGTATAAAAATTCACTGGATGTTACATGAACTAACAGCGATTAATATTGCAATAGAAGCCTTCATGAGAGGAGTGCATTTTGTAAAAATACATGTTGTTCCATGCAATTGGAAATTATAAAACACATTTTGAGAATGATGAAACTTAGGTGGGTTTCACAAACTTTAAATGATTTGATGAAGAGCTGTAGAGAAAGGTGGAGGGAGTAAGGGTAAGCCTGCCTTCAAATACATATTTTATCCATTAATTTGTCTTTTTTGTCTCAAATGATTTAGTATATCTTTGTCTTTCCAGTGTTCCAAGAGATACTGGCACAGATTTCTTAGTGTGCAGATACCACACAAAATGTGGACAGGTCAGCATTCAAGTTGTGTGTTCTTCTTTTCAAGATGAGTCCTAGATGAGTGTATAGCCTGTATAGAGTCATAAAATCCATTATTAGAGCTCGAGAATTTGGAATTACTAGTGGAGAATTCAAAGGGACTTAAAGCTAGGAGTTATGTATTCCAGAAGTCTAGGAGTAAAATCCAGAACAGGAATAACCAAAAAGTAAAAAAAAGAGATCTTGTGCAAAGAAAAAAGTCTTCAAGTCAAAGGGTAGGAAAAAAAGTATGTGCTTCTTGTAGGCTTTGGTGTGCAAAATAGTTTTCTCTAGATGAAAGTCTGTTGTGAAATAAAACAAAATTGAAAATCTTCCTAGAGTAAGTTTTTAAAAAACTAGTGTTAACTAGAATTAGAATGTCTAGTATTTTTGGAAGTTATATTTGCATATAAATATGCAGTGTTTCTCTACATATTTTTTGTCCCAGTATCTTTCTTGCGTTACCTACCTTGGTAAAGAGTATTGCACACATTAAGGGTTTTGGCTCTCCTAGAAAAAAAAAAAAAAAAAGATTGGAAATTTGAGGTGTTTTAGGGGTGGATTTCATCATCACATATAGTGTCACGACTTGCTTCTTTTGTGAAACAAATTATACCAGTTCTAAAAGTTCAGCTTAATCTGTACCTGTCTCAAGTCTTCTCAGAGCTACAGCCATCTTGTAGCTCTCTCCAGAACCCTCCTAGCCTTGAAGGCAGATGCAAAGAGAATGTGTTCTTGTTTTTCCAGTTACTTTTAATCCTATATTGGTAATTGCCAGTAATATAGGTTCCCTTTTATATTTTCCTAGTAGTATAACTATCATGCAGTTCTGGACTTTTTTTTTTCATATGGATGTGAAAAGGAACACTGGATTTTGGATGTATCCCCAAGTGGATTTCCTTCTTAAGGTTTCCTTACAGCCACCTTATTTTTCCTTTTTTAACTATATTAACACCAAATATAGGATAAGTAAACAAGCTAATAGCTGGAACAGAGATGACAGATCTGGATGAGTTAATGGCAGCTGTTCTCCCTGAAGAACAACAATGGACTAAGTAATTGCTGACAGAAACAACATCTCAGAAATCAGGATGATCTCTAAAACAGACCATGAAAATAGAACATCCACATACCAGAGCTATTTTTATTATCTACATAATTAAAAGAAAAAAGTAGAAAAGTTCTGAACATAGATGTGCTGGTTTTGGCTGGGGCTGACTTAATTTTCTTCACAGTGGCTAGTGTGGGGCTGTGTTTTGGATTTTTGCTGACCACAGGGTTGATAATATAGAGATGTTTTTGTTGTTGCTGAGCATGCTTTACACAGAGCCAAGGCTTTTTCTGCTTTTCTTACGGCCACACTGGGGAGGAGACTGGGGGTGCCTGCAAGTTTGGGAGGACACACAGCCTGGACAGGTGACCCACACTGACCAAAGGGACATTCCAGACCATATGGTGTCATGTTCAGTGTATGCATTGGGGGGGAGAAGAAGAAAGGTGGACATTTGGAGTGATGGAGTTTGTCGTCCCCCATAACCATTACCTGTGCTGGGGCCTGCTCTCATCAGGATGGCTGAACACCTGCTTGCCATTGCAAAGCACTGAATTAACCCCTGCTTTTGCTTGTGTGTGCTCAGCTTTTGCTTTCCCTATTAAACCGTCTTTATCTCAAATCATGAGTTTTCTGGCTTTTGCCTTTCTGATTCTCTCCCTGATCCTGCTGGGTGAGTGAGCAAGCAGCTGCTCTACAGAAATCATTGTTTATGGCTTCACTGAAGAAAGGATTAGAAGATGAGGATCAAGAACAGCATGGATATATGGGAGTGGATGAAGATAAAAATCAGTCAAGTACCAGGATTAGCAGGGAACAAACTCTTGTAGACCTGGTTTTTGGTGTCCCCAGCTTTGAACTGAAGACAGCTGCTGGTGGTCATTAATGATTAATAACTCGAGCATTAACTAAGGGTAAACTGTGTGATGGTAACTCTATGAGTAATTCAAACACAGGTTGTATTTTGCATTTAAATTAAGAAATATCTATAGAAAAAATGAGGAATAGCAATCAAAAATTTTAACATAAATATATGGAAAATATAAAATCATAAATCCTTTAGGTTGGAAAAGGCCTTTAAGATCACCAAGTCCAACCCAGCACTGTCAAGTCTGCCACTGAACTATGTCCCTAAGTGCCACCTATACAAGTCTTTTAAGTATTTCTAGGGGTGGTTACTCAAACACTTCACTGGGCAGCCTGTTCCAGAGCTTGACAGCCCTTACAGGGAAGAATATTTTCCTAATATCTAATCTAAGCCTCCCATGGCACAACCTGAGGCCAATTTCTCTTGTTCTCTTGAGTGTTACTTTGGAGATGGCATGACTTGTTCTCTGGTCCCTTCACCAGTTTCAGTGCCCTTCCTTGGACATATTCCAGCAAACAGTTAAATAAATTTATGGCATTTGCTCCTTAAAAATAGTGTGCATATACTGAGACTTAAATTAACCCTGCCAATTAGAATTTAAATGAGTTAATAAGAAGTCTTAAAGAAATTAACCATCTGTCATTTCTCAAATGATCTTAATGGAATAAGTCTTCCATATTACACATATAATTGTTACTAATTTTTGTCTTGTACATGAACTAGAGGAGGAAAAAAACAACCCTGTAGTTAAGATAAACTTTAAGTGGGCATTTAAGTGTGTTGGCTATTCATAATTAAAGTAACTCTTATCTGTTGCCACTGCCACATCAGATGGGCAGCTGGCCATTATGATTTTGTAGTTCTGTAGCAAATCAATGGGAAGGAGACAGAAGGCCAAAGTAATTTCAGTTCTTGAATGCAGAGGGATCAAAAGGGCAAAATACCTAATACAATCCCTTTATTTAAATAATTTTAATTTAATCCTGGTTCACGAGTTTTTCACTAAGCAATGAATATCTGTTGCATCATGTTACAAGATTACAATTGCAGGGATGTATTGTATTTATATTTTTGGGAACTTTTTTGCTTTTCTGCACCTTAAACGTGATCTCAGCTCTTATTTTGCAGTGTTGGTAGTGGATGGGTCAGAAAAAGTGCCAGAATAATATTTTTTACCTCTAAGTAATTGATGCAACTCAGTCATCATTCCTATTTGGATTGGATTATGATTATTGTTTATTTTTTTCTTAGACTTCTGCAGAATTTGGATACACCAGGCAAATATTGGGAAGGCTTGCAGTATGCATGTAGGAAATGCTATACAAACATTCATTTTTAATCATAAAATACACAGTAGGAAGGATAGGGGCTGATGCTGCATAGTGCTAATGAGGAGGCAGGTGTCACACCTTGTGGACAGCATGTTAAATTTTACTAAGTTCAGCAAGAATCTCTGCACAGATAACAAATTTGGTAAGACAGGTCCCCAGCTGTCATTGCATTAAGATACATCACAGCATCTAGTGGGTCCTGATCAGTTTATGCCAGCAATCACTCTTTGTAGGGTGCAGTACTTCACCCTAGATACCCTTCTGAAGTAAAGTTTTTCTCAAGCAAACAATATGGAATATTCTGAAGTAGTATTTCAAAATAAACCAAAATAAAGTTCATCACACTCTATGTGTGCATATATATTTGTGTGTGTGTATATATATTTCTGTGTGTGTATGTAATGTATTTGCACACACAAATATGCATAAGTAAATTAATTGCATCATGATGTAATTTTTGCCTTTTTAAGTTGTCTGTGTCATAAGAACTATTTAATGCAACATTCACATGCACTTTCTGTTACTGTTGTTACTACTATGGAGCAATAGCAAATTTTGGAGTTAAAATTTTTTCCCTGCCTAGAAAGATCTCATTCCAGAAATCGTTTAGGCAATTTAAATAGAGTGTTTAAAACTTCAGTTGATTCCCAGAACAGAATTTTTATGAATTTTAACACTGAGCATGAGTCCTGAACAGTTTAAAATGGAATTTAGATATATTAGATAATAAAGCTTTAGAAGTCATCACTGAAACCATTGCATTTGGTTTTTGTACAAGATGTTTATGCAAGTTCAGGTTGGTTGATCATTAAAATTTCTCTGCAAAAATATTTTTTACTTCTTTGCCTCTGTAATACTATTGTACCTGGCCTGTTCCCATCTTCATTACAGTGTGCAGTGAAATAAGCATAGAACTTTCACTAAATGTGTGTCACATGATTTAAAAAGATTTTTTAAATAAATGACCTTGAAAAATAAAATCTTAACATTTCTAAATTAAGCAAATAATGTTTCTAAACTGGTTTTTGAAGTTAAAAAACATATTGTAGTTTCTCCTTTAATGATTCTTTTGTAAATTGCTTTTTTGCTTCTTTGTAATGCATGGTCCTATCTGCTTCTGCAGTTTCTGATTTGGTATTTAAGATTGCTCAACTTGGGCTCTGCAGTTTTGGGTTTTTTTGGGTTTTTTTAAGGTGACTTTCCAAGAGTTTGATTAAAAAAAAGAAACCAAAGTGATAAGCATGAATTAGTGAAGAATTATGAGCAGAACCCCATGCTTTTTATTAATAATAAGTATTTCTGTCTTTAATGAAGCTGAACAGTCTATCTTGTTATTACTAGTGAAAAACCTGTTTCTGATGGTCTCTTAAATTGGTGTGGATAGTGCGCCAAGTGCTGAAAGAGTAGACGTAGTGGCATGGTTTCTGTACAGGATTTTTTCAGGTGTAGTTTAACTGTGTAATTGGTCCATATAAGAGCCACTCCTGAAGCTGTCTGCTCTGTCAGGTGTCACTGTAAGGAGCAATATGAAGAAACACTGTTTAAATGGTTTTAAGAGTGTTATTGAAGCTAAGATCAGATGATACAGAGAAACAAATCTAGACTGATTGTAACACACACTGATTTGGTTTTTTGCTGGCATTCCTATTGTTTAAAAATCACTTCTCCCTTAATTCAATCACAAATTTTCTTCTTACTCTGAAACATTTTCCTCCTAAAAACGACATGTAAACTTCAATCCAGGAATCATTTACCAGGCCATGAATTTTTCATGAGTCACTAATACGTGATTTCAATAAAAATAGACTTTAAGTTTGAGCAGATAATCACAGAAGAAGTGATGGCTGTTTCAACGCAGTTTGTACAGAAGCATCCTCCA
This sequence comes from Pardalotus punctatus, assembly GCA_013400915.1. Taxonomy (NCBI): domain Eukaryota; kingdom Metazoa; phylum Chordata; class Aves; order Passeriformes; family Pardalotidae; genus Pardalotus; species Pardalotus punctatus. Next base: position 312,085 of record VZTX01027302.1, read on the forward strand.
TGAACGTTCTTACAGGAGCATAAGAAAACCCAAAGCTTACACAGAGGTGGATACCAGGCATATTATTTTGCCTCCAAGTCCTGTTATTTAGCTGATGGAAAGTTACTTTTATTGATATTGTATGCTTTAAGAAAAAAATCCATCTTGAAAGACTCAGTAGCTTTTCTTACCCCCAGAAAAATAAATGTTAGGAAGGCACACTCAAGTGTGGCAGTGATCTCTTTATATGAAAGACATACATCTGTGCAAATGGTCGGGGGCTGCAAACCTTAGTGGGCTTTCAAAGCTCTTCAGCCACACATGTGGAGCCCTTCCTCTTGGTGTGACAGTCTGTGATCACCTGCTGTCCTCTAATATACTCTTTTCCCTTGTAAAGAGCTGCTGTACATGCCAGGGATGCTTCTGCATTCCTAAGGCATAGGATGGATGACTATGCTTCCTCTCTGAGGATGATAATTTGTCAAATTCAATTATTTGAGCTGGGTTTGCCAGTGTGATGTATTGTGGTATGGACCCTTCCTCCTGAGATACCAAGATAAAGGCTTTGCAAGATATTTTGGCCTGCTGAATAAGTTTCACACATTTCCTTAGTTATTTCCCTCTTGTGTGTTATTTAAAAATTACAAGATAAAATATAACTAATATTTAAATAAAAAGTATATTTAAATAATATCATAATATTAACACAAAATAAGAAAGCCAGGATATGGTTACAATACAGATTGTACTTTTTTACCTAATTTGCACGTCCATTATTTTTCTATTCTGGAGTTGTGTCACATAAATACTGTTTCAGCCAGCATTAGAGATTTCACTGTGTTAGGAGGTCAGATATTGCTAAGTGGGTTTTAGAGTGGTGAATGATAACAATTTTAGTTATTCATGCTGGGAGCAAAGTAATTAAATCTCTTGCTGGAGGGCAGAGGCCTGCAGCCTGTGCTCTGCTGCATCCAGTGAGGGTTGAGGAGGGTGTGGCTGGTGATACAAGAGACACATCAGTCCTTATTTAGAAGAGGGATATTAGGCTGATGTTACTAAAAACCAAACAAATAAAAACTCAAGAACAGCAAACCCACCATAATAAAACTGAACTTGTGTAGCATTTAAAATTTATTAGTTACATTGAGGTGAGTGTTTACCCCTTTTAAACAGGTATTTTCCATTACTAGAGGAAAATTTACTTCTACTGATGGATTGGATATGTGCCACTCTGCCAGTTTTATACTCCTACAGTTTATGGCCACTATTGAAATAGCAAGTTGAACATTTCCATAGTGATTTGCAAATGTTAAGAAATTAATTTTCTTGACAGCTCTGTGGGATATGTGCAGTCATTATTTACAAAGAGGAAGATTCAGAGCAGTCTTCTCCCTCAAAATGGGGGAAGAAAGAACATCTGATTCCAGATTTAAGACTCATGCTAAATAGCCAGAACTGGCCTAAGCTGTACTAATAAAATTCACTAAAACCTGGGCAGAATGATAGCTATGAAAACCTCACATACAGGTTAGTCTATGTGTGCTGATTAAAATTACATGTCTTAAAGTGCCCCAAACAGCTGCTTTTCCTGAAATTTAAATTTCAGCGCTCTGAAATTATATACGGATAGATGTATACTGTTGATTTAACAGAAATGCAAGGAATATTTCCAGAAGATGGAAGCATTTTATTTTGATGCCTACACTAGATTTTGAAAATAATTGAGCTTTTCATGTATCATTTTGAAATGACACTTTAGGGCATCTTATTTTAAGATTCCATTTACCATTTCTTAAATATCACAAACTAAAATATGAAAATGTTCAGTAACCTAAACACTTAAGCAATGCTTTTTTAATTTTTTTCAGATTAAGTAGTGCATTGCAAGTCAATGCAAAATCACATTCTCCAGACTGTTAATTTATTCCCAAAAGGGATATTTCCTAGTATGTCCTAGTCGCCAGGCTGAGGAGTCTCATCCATCACACTCCGGTGGCTAGGACATGCCATGATAAAAGTCCCTTGAAAAGCAGGCAGACCTCTGTTTTCAGGTTATTTATTTCATCTAAATAAAGGGAGGGAAAACACGGGCTGCTTTGAAGACCTGCCTTCTGCTAACCATGTCTTTTGCAGTTCGGAGCATGTGTCTCGCACCATTAGTCAGCTTTCTGAAGGAAACCCTAAGAATCCCGCATAAGATAAACCTGCATGAATAAATTATACAGTAGAAGTAGCATATGGATTTTCAGTATGCTAGCCAGCTCTCTGGCAAATGTTCATGAGAACACTGTAGCCCACATAGAAAGCGTAATGGTGATGGCTCCCTGTTAATGAAAGTGGAATTATGCTGCAGTGCAGTTATCACATAATAGTATGATCTAAAAATAGATACCCTGGCTATCCCATGGTTACATGTTCACATAGCCAACCCTATTGCCGGTAAATACTACTGTGTTTGTCTCCTTTTAATATGGAAACCTATACAAAGCTCTTATTTTATTGTGGTTTTAAAAATTCAGGACCATCCCATTCTTGTTTCCCTTTTCAGAGCATGATGAATGTATAACAAACCAGCACAACTGTGATGAAAATGCGCTCTGTTTCAACACCGTGGGTGGGCACAACTGCGTCTGCAAGCCAGGTTACACGGGAAATGGTACCATCTGCAAAGGTAAGCTGCTGGAAACCTGAATGACATGCTCTGTCCTAGCTGACGCAATTCTGGTCATGTGCCTTGAACAAGACAGACGAAATGCCAGGCTAAACACTTGGGTCCTGCACCTATATGATCGTCACAGGCATATATACAATGACTTTGCATTTGGCAGTTTGCAAGGATTTGAGGATGATGCATACATAGATAGTAGGCTCTAAAATTTGAAATAGTTATGTTTCGTTTTTGTGTCAACAGTTTCTATATATGCTACACCATTCAAGGAAGTCCACTGTTACCCACAAAGTTATGTCTGTGAGAACACTGTCAGATTTACATGGCCCATGGTCAATGACTTGCTATTTCACTTGGATAAACTAAAGTTTGTTAGGTATGTCTTTTTACTGTGAGAACAGCAGTAGACATGGACACACAAAACCTTCACTACATGTGAGGTGGTTTCATGTTTTCCAACATTCTGATTCACTGCTAACCATTAGAACTTATATTTCTAATCTTAGAAGGATGTTTTCCCAGAGAGACAATGCTGCTTTTATTTCTGTTGCATTTCACATCAGAATAAATTATACTTGGTAGTTGGACTGAAATCCTTGGAAGTTCTCAAGCTCTGAGCAGAGTTCAGGGAGTGCTTGAAGATAAAAGTAGTGTAGCTGTAGGGGAATGGGCTCAGATGTGAGAAGTGGGACAGATGCAGCAATATCACACCCAGTGTTCCTTGAAGTTGTGCCACTGTGGTCTTGATCTCTTGCATGTCAGAATCTAAGGGTCCAGAGTTAACACTGGTAATGTCACATAGATGCCTTCTGCTGCTGTGTATTGCTAAATCTAAGCAATCCAGAATTTCTTTAATTGATAAGTTGGATTAAGATCTTAGCCCTAGTTATTCCATCACCTGAGTAACAGTAGAATTTTATATATATACCAAAGATAAACAAGCTCTTTGTAAAACATGGCAGCCTGGTTCACTTCCAGTCAGACACATGGGTAGAAGGAGACCTGTCAGCAAAGGTCCTTTTGTGCTGGGCTTTCTTCTCTGGGGAAGGAAAAAAAAGTCTTATTCTGATGAGGTTTAAATCCAAAGCATGTCCTCTCAGAAGAGAGCTGTCTGCACAGCTCACTCCTGTGCTGTGCTTCGGAGTAGTCCTGAATTCTTCTACTGGAGGTGAATCAGCTACAAAAAGGTGATTGAGATGTCTTTGGGTCAAAGAGAAGGTGCCTAACCCTACAGCACTGTGTTCAGCTCTTCTGAATAAGAGCTCTGACTGCAGATCTGACATTTCAGAGGGCACCTGGCCCCACTGTGAAAGAAAAGTACATCCCCTCCCTCTCTCCCTCCTCAATACGGAGTAGACAGTATGCAGGATAAGGCTCTAAGCCTGTGTGTCAAAATCTGAGAAATGCACTTCTCTGCAGCCCTGGCTTGGATACCAGTGTCCTTCAAAGAGACCTGGATACGCCTCTTGCCCCCATGCATTTGGCAGCTTTTAATGCTCTGTGCTGCCAGCTGTACTCCTGTGCACCAAGTACTCCTGCATTGGGAAGCTGAGATGTCTCAGTGGCAATGGTCTCACACCACAAGGCTGGTGAAACTGAGAGCTGGATAGCTCAAATCTGTAACAGTTTTCTCTCAGATGAGCCTTAAGACCTCATCAGTGGTGCTGTTACACAGAGCAGCTGCAAACCAAAGCCTGGCATCTCTGGCTGGTTACATGTGCAGGGCTAGACCAGTGCCCCAAAGCAACTCTTTGTGCTGGTGATAACCTCCATCTGCTTAGTTTCACCTGCAGTTTCTTGTGGCCAGAGCACTTCCAATTCCATACTGCAGATGCAATCAGAGCAATTAACAGCTACTGCATTTTCAATCAGAGCTGGTTGGATTTCTGGGTTCTCAGAAGTGACTCTTTAAAACATACACTCCTGGAGAATGCTACACCGAAATATGTAAGCACAGCTTCTCAGACTGCAGCATGCCAAAGAACAACCCAAGGATTGACTTTAAGCTGCAAATGCTAAAAGTTTTGAAGTTCTTCAGAATCCCTTGATACAAAATTAAGTATTTTTATTGTTTCTATCAAATTACTTAATAAAGGTTACACTCAGGCCTTTATTTGGGCAGCAGAACAGACCAGCACTGCCCTAGGAAGAGTCTGTTCCAAGGGAAGATGTTGTCTTTCACTGCTTCCCAGTGCATGCAAAGGAGCACATATGGGAGCTGTTGTCTTCAGATAATTTACGCTAATCTCTTTCTGTAGCTTGTCAGCCCATCTGGCCAGTAAGGCAGGGGGGCCATAAACCATCTCTTCGTGACCTCTATCCTTAGGAGAAGGCAGTCCCTGCACTCAGTGCCGCACGGGCAGCGTTCCGTGCCAGCCTGCAAGCAGACTGCGTCCACCTGTGAGACTGCTGAGTGTAATTCTCTTACCCATACATTGTGATTTTGCATTTTGCAGCCTTTTGCAAAGATGGATGTAGGAACGGAGGAGCCTGTATTGCTTCCAATGTGTGTGCCTGCCCACAAGGCTTCACTGGGCCCAGTTGTGAAACTGGTAAGATTATAACTTAATTTATGATGAAGATAATCCAAGGAGGATACTTGAAGTAATCCAAGAATAAAGGAGTATTTAAGTTTGTGCCCTGAAAGGGAAAACTGCCACTAAAACATTACTCACTTTTCTTATATGCTTCCCAAGAGAATATGTTACAGCAGTTCTAATTAGAAGCACATGGACGGCAAAAATTAGAACATGAATTAAGACATTTTGGGTTTTGATGTTTCATAATTAATAAGATTATTATGGACTTGCTTTTCACCTCAAATGGCCTTTGGTGTCTCATATAAGTAACAGATAATCTGACATCTGGAAATAAATTCGAATAACTGATTACTTCTGTGCTGCATATGTGTTTCTGGTTCAGTAACCCACCTTTGTGTGCAACCTTATTTGAAGACCTGTGATTAACCCAACTTACTTTATTCAGTGTTAGGGCAGGTTTCAGTGTTCCTACTGCCTTTACCTCCTTTCATAAGCATTTCTTTATCTTCCCCTGCTACCCCTGAGGATGGCAGTACCACAAGGCTTTGTTTTAGAACTTTATGTTTTAAGTCTTGGATCTAATCAAATTATATTGCCCAGCCAAGTATGTAGAATGTTAATTCTTAGCCTCTCAAGTGCCTGTAAACAATTTTTCAAAGTTCAAATGAATAGTTTCAGCACCTTTATTTATTGCTGCAGAATTTTTAAATGCATTCTAAGCATACTTGCCTCCAGGAGGTAAAGGGAGAAAGCTCACTTAGATTAATTGGCTTCAGTATGCCTAATAAAAGGGCAGTCTGCCACCTATGATTGACTATTGTTGCTGTTGTATATTGCCTTCAATAAATCTTCCAAACAGTGGAAGGGAGGTCATTTGAGCAAGTATTGCTTTCATCTGACTTGTAAACATATCCAGTTTAATGAAAAGCACAGACTAGTTTGAATTCTGTATTATCTATCTGAGAGGTGAGAAATGTGTTTGTTTTCATTTTCTGTATTTGAGCAGATAATACCACAGAGCACACGAGGGATGCTGTGTGAAAACCAGCATCCTAATTGCTCATCTATTTCTAGAAAAATGTTAAAAGAGTAGGTTTTCAAGTATTGCTCACTATTTCACAGACTGTAAATACCATGGTACAGGGTACCAAGGTCTCTCCATTGTAGCACTGCTTGGAACAAATTGTATGCTAAGATATTGCTCAAGTGTTAAAAGAGTTACTTTGTTTTAGGAATAGTTGTCTCATATGCTCCTTGCACCACTCTCCTGTTCTCAACTAAATACAGCATGTGTATAGATTCAAAGTGCATGATCATCTTTTGCAGCTTTATACTCCTATCTGAAGTGTGTAGACTAGAAGTATATTTGCTTTAGTCTCCTTTGATAGTCAAACTCAATAGCCACTATCAAAGAGATATCTTACTGGCTTTTCAGAATTTCCCCTGGAAATCCTTTCTCTGCTCCCTTCTTTAGAGGACAACCCAGGGACACTCAGTCCTCCCTCCAGAAAGTTCAAGTACCTTAAGCTAACTTAAGTTAAATTAACTGCATTCAACCCCAAATGTCCTTCAAAAGAATCTGGTCTGCTAGCCTAACTTCCCATCCTTCCTTCCCTTCATGAAATATATAGGGAGGCAGGCAGAGGCTTGGACCACATCTTATGCCTTTCTGAATACCTGAACTCAGTGTTTAAGGTTAGTATGGTAGTGACCTGATATCACATAGCTCTTGATAGTGTTGTTACGATTTTGAGCCAGTTTTCCAGCCCCAAACCAATTTCATCGGCCAGTTTTTTGAGGAGAAGCCCTTCTGTCCTGTTTAACTTCTGTTGAACATGGTATTTTTTCCTGCTGTAGAAATAAATAATGCTAGAGATCAGCCACAGGAATACAGGTCTTGTCACATCATATGGATACTAATATGCAGAGTAGGATTGTAATCTATTTGAGCATGGCTTTGAAACATACAGTCTTCAAAACTGTCAGAGTGGCAAATGGAAAAACTGTCTGGTCAGTAAAGAGTAAAAGCTGATCTTTTCTGAGATTGCAGTGTCGGAAAAATGGTACTGTATACAGCCATAAAAAAAACCTGGAGCTTCAAACAATACACATTCACTTGTAGTGAATACAGCAGAGTTTGCTGAAGGTACTTCTCATTAGGCTTGAAATGTTTCAAGATGTTCATACTACAAATAATTTATGCTGGAAGCTTCCCTTTGAACAGTCTCTATATCTACAAAGGTGATGCAATCTTCTTCAGGCAAATATCTTCCATTGCGATCGTGTACAGAGAAGGTGGGGGGTTGATGTATACATACCAAATGTATTTTAACGTTGCACATTACTTACTTCTGTTTATGCTACATGTATTTAAAATCTGCTTATTGAAGAATCTTGGGATTTTTAACTTAAAATACACAGTTATGTAGACATTGTCAGCAGCTACTGAACCTATGAATTAATTAGCAGGAGATTGAATCCACACCCCAGCAATAACCTAGAAAATGCAATCACCAGTTCTTACTGTTTCCTTCTGTACAAGGTGGTTTAAGAGTTCTGTTTAAATCATTTCTCAGAATCATAAAAGAGAAAGGACAAGGCTGGAAGGGACCTCTAGATATAATCTTGTCTAATCGCCCTGCTCAGACCAGGGTCAAATACAGCTGGTTTCTCAGGACTGTGCCCAGTTGAATTTGGAGTCTTTTCGGGGTTGGAGACTCCACAAGTTCTCTGGGCAACCAATTCCTGTGTTCAATTACCCTTAGAGTACAAAAAAATTATTTTTGTTATGTTCACATGAAATTTTCCATGCCCTTAGTCCCTTTTCTGGACGTGATTGAGAGTGTCTAGCTTCCTTCAACACTGTCAGGTATTTACACACATTGATAAGTTTCCCTTCAGCCTTTTAATTTCCAGGCTGAACGTCTCAGCTCTCTTAGCCTCTCCTGGTATGACAGATGCTCTGCTCCATTAATTGTCTTCACAGCACTGCTCTGGATTTGCTCCATGTCTAGATCCAGCACTCCAGATAGGATCCCGGCACTGTGGAATGGGGGCAGGATCATGTCCCTTGACCTGTTGGCAATACTCCTAATGCAACTCAGGAGGCTGTTGGCCACCTTTGCTACAAGTTCACAATGCTGCCTCATGTTCAACTCATGTCCACCAGCATCTCCAGATTGTTTTCTGTTAAGTAGCTTTTCCACTGCCCTACTGGTACCTGAGTTGTTTCTCAATTGTTGTAGGATTTTGCATTTCCCTCTGAACTTGATGATATTCCCAGTGGCCCATTTCTCCAGCCTGTCCCTCTGAATGTCAGTAAAGACACCTGGTGTAGCCAACCCCTCCTCCAAATTTCATATACTCTGAAAACGTGGTGAGAGTGCACTCTTCCTTACTGTCCAGATGTTGAGCAGTCCTGGCCCAGTAGCTGGTGTTTTCCTGGGTGTATGTTGATAAGTGACTGGTCTCCAACTGGATGTTGTACAGCTGATCTGAGCTCTCTCACACCAGGCACTTAGAAGGTTTTCAGTCCATCTCACTGTCCATTTATTTAGTCTGCACTTTTCAGCTTGTCTCAGGATGTTATGTAAGCATCAAAAACCTTACTAAGATAAACAACATCTACTGCTCTTCTCCCATTCACCAAACCTTGTCATCTTACTTTGGAAGGCTGTCAAGTTGGTCAGGCATGATTTCCTCTTCGTAAGTCAATGCTGACTGTTCCAAACTACGTTCTTGTCCTTAATCTGTTTGGAGGACACCATCATCTTCTCTTCCCAGGGATGGAGGTGAGTCTGGCTAATCTGTAGTTCCCTGGATCCTTGCCTTTTTCAAAGATAGGAGGGGCATTTGCTTTCTTCCATTACTGAGGAGCTTCTTTCAGTCACCATGACCTTTCAAAGATGATTGAGGCTGGCCTCACAGTGACATCAGCCAGCTTCCTCAGCATCTTCCTACTGGGTGCATCCAATCAGGTTTGACTGACCTGCATTTTTTTCCAGTTCATTTAGATATTCATCCTTCTCCACCATGGGTAAGTTTTTCTTGCTTCAGATGGGCTTTTCCACTGGTCTTGGTGACCTGGGACACCTGAAGGTAAAATCTTACCAATAAAAACCAAAGTGAAGAAGGCATTGAGTACCTCACTGTTTTGAATTTCCTTTCCAGTACTCATCCTTGCATACTCAATTAGTATTTCTATTTCTCCCAAAGCCTGAGAGGGATGATACTGTCCATGCTTATTTAATTGCATATCTTGTTTAATTGTAAAATTATGAATTCTTCAATTGTCATTTTTAAATGCAGTCTGAAATTCTATTTGAAGAGTGTTATATTTTAGAATTCAGAACAGGATGGCTTTGTTAGATTTGCTTGATGTTACTGCAACTCTCCTTTAATTCTGTCACAAAGCTTTAAGAGTGGATTTGTTCCCCTGTGTATGTATATCTGCTAGTGTATGCGTACAAGATTACTGCATTTTTACTGCTTGCCAGATTCTTTTTTGGGTTTCCACACTTGTTTTGTACTTTGAGTATTCCTGTGGACAGCTTTTAATCATGCATGAGATCAAAAAGAAGAGTTTTGCTACTAATAGTGTTTTGATGTAGTTTTTGTTAACAGGTTGGCTGCAAGTTTTTGGATGATTTGCAGTTATTTGAATTTCCTGCTAATGAATTTTCCTTGGTTATTGCAGGAATCATGCCCACCTGTTACTAAACAACCCATGTTCAAACTGCTGAAAACAAACCAGCAGACAAAGCAACAACTGAGAAAAAGTTTAGCTTACAGATTCTGCATTAATTCAGCCATACGTTATTATTAACATTTGGCTTAATTAAAGGTGTAACTGAATTTATGAAAAAAAATGGTGAGCAATGGATGAGGGTGAGATGACCCTCTCTTACTTGAGCTCTTGCCAGAAATAACCAAAGCCAAGAAAAAAATGTTATTTGGATCTTCTCTGATTTTTTTTTCCCTTTTTCTTTTCCATGTATGGAAAACTTCCCTCTCATGGGATGTTGGTAAAACAAATTCTTGCAATATATATAGTTCAAAATACAACTGAAATGCAACTCATAAAAGTGATTTTGATGAATAGTTGCTATAGATCAGATCTTGTCAGTGTTGTGCTACTTTCTGTATAAGCTAAATAATTAACATGCATGACTATTGCTCTTTTCAGCAAATCCAGATTAATTTGTTCATGTGCACTGACCATAATAATAGCAGACTTCAGGTCATTAAAGGCTATTATTATTCCCATTCCAAAGAAAGCTTGTGAAAATCTTCTAATTATGATTTCCCAGTTATTAGAAAAAGTATTTTATTGGTATTGGAATAGAAGACTTTGTTAAAGTAACCAGAAAGCTTGTTAACCTTGCTGATTTTGCAAAAATGGAGTGTTTTAGTACTTTTAGCATGACAAGAGAGCTGCTTCCATTTAAGGTCTTGATCCCTTGTGTTCAGTTAAAACAACCACAATCATCTTGTCTCCAGCTTTGGCTTTCTGGATCATGTCCCGCCTCTCCTCCACCAGCACCCCCAAGTCCTTCTCAGTAGAGCTGATCTCCATCTGTTCGTCCCCCAGCCTGTGTTGATACTTGCACTTGCACCTTGCACTCGGCCTTATGAGATTCCCATGGGCCCACTGCTCAAGCTTGTCCAGGTCCCTCTGGATGGCATCCTGTCCTTCAGGTGTGTCAACTGCACCACTCAATTTGGGGTCATCTGCAACCTTGCTGAGGGGGCACTCGATCCCTTCATCCCTGTCATTAATGAAGATATTAAATAACACTGGTCCCAGTGCAGATAGTTACTATCAGTAAGTGTCCTTGTCACTTCTATGATCTGTCTGTGCTACCAAATAAAGCAGGTGGGAGAGAAGGGGCAAGGGGTAGATGGTAGAAGCACTTTCTCCCCACTTTACAGATTTGGAATCAAGCCATATGACGAAAGTTGAGTAGGTGACAAAGTTTGCATAAGAAGACAGTAGCAGAAGTCCAGGTAAGATATGGGTCATCTCATTTCTTCTCCCCTTGCCCCTCTGTTAAATATGTCAATAGCTGAGAGAAAACATGGTGGGGTTTATAGCATATTGTCTGTGAGTGGGATGTACAGTGAATTTGTAAAACCTAAAAAACCCCTGATCTTCAAGGAGGATGTATTCAAAAATGGCTATCTCATTATATAGGAAAAAAAGGCTTAAAAGTTGTCTGTGAGAGCAAGCAAATAAGATCTGCAGCAAGCAAAGAGGAAAGCCAGGCTTCTGCAGATCAGATTCTTTTTACTTGGCTGCAATGTTTGAAAGGGAGGTCACTCACCCTGTTCTCACCTGAATTTTTCTTAGATATGAAAAATAAGCTCAAAAATCAGCAGGCTGACAAGGGCTGGTAACTTTAGAAGCTTAGAATGTTTACTTGCTTTACTTTGCTTTACATTTTTACTTATAATAATTCACAAAGTAAATCTTTGACAGAATTTTAAAAATGCCCTTACTGAATTCAATGTGCATTCTGAATTTAGGCATGACCCCTACTTACTTCATCCTTCCATTTGATAGCTTAAGATGCCTTGCTGCTTCATCCTTCTGTGTCTTTTTCTCCATTTTTGTTACCTGACACAGTTTCTTGGGTGCATATAATTTCTTTCCTCCCTCAGAGTCATCAGTTTTAAATAACAAAAGATTTTTTCTTTGCTGAAGAGTTGCATACTGGTACTTATCTTTTTCTCTTTATATCTTTCTTTAGCTTGTTGCAACATTACAATCCTATATGTAGCAGCTTAAGAGAAAAAAAAAAAATAAAAGAGGAGAGAGAAACCAGGGAAGAGAGAATACTACAAAAGAGCTTTGAGGAGACAGGATTCTCTTGTTTTTTGTGAAAAACATCAAAATGCATCCACTACTTAGCTATTATTTGCTATGGGGGAAAACGTCCTTTATTAAACATGAAAACTAAAATTTCAGCTACATTCCTAAAATACAGTGGGCTATGAATAGAATGTGAATAGTGCAGCTTGGCAGCATTATAACAGAATTTCCTTCTGTTATATAAGGGAGATTGGGATGACCTTCATCACTCACTGTAAGCTCTCTCATGAATTATGAGTCATTCAAGTAATAGTGGAATTAAAATCTATAACACTGCCAATCATTGCCCCGTGTCCCAATGGAGCTCTTCTTTTTGCTGTCAACATGAGGACATCTGCAGTCTCTGCACATATATGCCAATGATATGTTTATAGTCCAAGCAAAAGAATAGTGATTTAGTTTTAAGATGCTTCTACAGCTTTTTCATGTTCATATTGAGAATATTTATTGTTTTCTTGATAACTTGTTGTCAACTGTAGCGTGAAGGAATAATGTGTGTGGGTTTTTTTCCTTTTTTGTGCTTCAACAATTGTGTACAATCTCTACATGATTTGACAGTTCAGGAGTAGCAATGCAAATGAGTTGTCACTGATCTATGGACTAAGAGTTGTGGTAAGAGGCCACTGGTAAGAAAATGTAGATAACAATGTTTTAAACTTTAGCACACAAATAATATGTGCAATACCCTGACCAAAGAGTAGAGGACTGTAGCAGGAGACCAAGCTCAAATCAGGGCGTCAAACAATTCCTAGTTCCTCAAACTTTGCTTGAGTTGCTTTGAGGGCTCTTGTTTGTTTTCCCTAGATTGCCTCTGAACTAAATATTTCAAAAATTACTGTAATTCTTAACAGAGATGTTCTGAAACGGCCTTTTACAAAGCTGAGAATATACTGGTTGCATCATTCATTCATAGGCATAAACATCATAAGTCATGGTTTTGACTGAATTGACTCCTCACCTGAGGAAACCCAAGACCTTTCGTCAGTGCACTGTGCAAGTAAAGGCCTCCTTCACACCCACTGGAAAACAGGTAGCATCTAGCAAAACTAGCTCTTCTGCTTTCAAATTAGTTCCCTTTTGTTTAGAACTCAGCTACCCTTATCCATCTCTCGCAGATGTGTGTTAGTCCTATTTCTCATGTGCAAATGGAGCTATGTAACTTTTTAGATGCTAGTAGGTATCTAAAATAGGTATGTCAACATGTTTGAAGGTATAAAATTGTTTTTGCTATCTTGGAGAAAATAAGGACATTTTCAAGACAGGGCTAATGAAGAAACAGAATCATGTGTTGCAGTTAACATGAGATGCTGTACTGAGAATGATGAGTAAAGTGAAAGCAAAACCGCTTCTTTGTCAACAACTACAAATACAGGCCAAATTCCTCTTAACTAGTCTTTCTAATGAGGATTGGCACAATCACTGTCACACAATATAGCTGAAAAATGTATTATTTTTATTTTACAATATTCATGGGTGCATCTAATTCATCATGTTAAATTAGGTGCTCTGAATTTCAATTGTTGCAAATACTACTTCCTTTGATGATATTGGGTGTGCAATGAGAGACATAGTTTCAATTATTGGTGTGATCCATGATTGATCCATTTTTGACAACAAAGAATTGTTAGCAGGGCTACATGGTGAAGCAGTTAGTGGAAAATTCCCTTTGATAACATTTCTATCTAATTTTGGAGCACTGCCACTGCCACACATGAAATACCAACACGATTGAATTTCTTTTTGCTGGCATTTAGCAGGACCTATGGGGGTGTGCAGAAATCAATGGGGGATCAGGAGTCTGGAAAATTGCATACTTGAAGAATTAATGAACTATAATTCTGTATTACATTCTCAATCACATTTTGCTTCCTTTTCATTAATGTAACTAAATTAGTTTTCTGTGGACAGGGTACTTTAAAAACTGCAATCATGGGCTTGCTGGGATAAAAAAAAAAAAAAACCAAAAAAACCTGTTATAATAGTAGCCTTTTTTTTTTATGTAACATGACAATTGGAAATTTTTAGTGAAGAACATATCATCTGCAGCACTGACTCCACCTGTCGAAGCCATTTTAAGATGACTTAACCAGTAGTTCTATTGGATCTGGGAGGTTTTGAAATATAAGCAGCAGCTCTAAAGACATTACAAATGTGGGGTCTTTTTGGGGCTGTTTTTTTTTTTTTTTTTAACCCAAGATGGGCCTAATTCATTATCCAAGGGAGCAGGGAGAAGAAGTGCCACAGTCTTCACTCTCCTCTGAAGGCTGAGATATCTGGTGATATCTGAGATAACTGGTGTTTCTAGTGCTGTGTAGAGAAAGTTCTTTTGCTCATGGAACTGTATTGTGGAGAGACAGAATTGTGGGTGATCCCTTGCTGTGTCCCATGGGCCATCTGTAATATTTCCCTTTATGATTTAAACTTGTAACTCAATAAAATGATGGGATGAAATTGTAATTAAAATCAAGAATATTCTATGGTTTAATGAGAACTTTGCTGTGAGAACTCATACAGTGAAAAGAGTGCCCTAATACTCAAGATATGTTATCATATCTTTAAAGATCTCCTCAAAGATGACAAATCAGAGTGAGATTGTAAACAAAAAACATCTCTAGGACTTCTATTGACAAAGAAAGAAAGTTCCTTTTGGAGTGAGCAGCAGTGTTAGAAAAAAAAGGAGCTGATCAAATTTTACAAAATAGATTTTAAAGTAATTCCAAACAATTCAGGTTTTCTGGCATAACTGATACCTTCCTGGATTATGTCAGCATTCTTAGCCACTATATTCTTAAGGGTTTTATTCCTCTTTATGATAATTATATGCATGTAGTATATGAGAATGTAGTGGGATGGAAATCCCAAAAGCTGATATTTTGTTTTAACAACAGGATAGCTCCAGTATATTGAACTAGTTTCAGGATCTTATATTTCTCCACCTGGACCTGTTTTTTTCTGTAAGATCTCAAATCAAAGGTCTGGTTGAACAAGAGAGTCTTCTCAAGTATCATCATGTTAGAAATCTGTTGTCACATGAAAACCAACACAAACACTTTTTGGTCCTTAAATGTAAGAGATGGAATTCTAGAATTTGCAGTAGAGATAATGAACCCTTTTCAAGGCTACTCCAGAAAACTGAGTCATTGTTAGCAAATACTTCATGTAGTACAGTGAACTTTCATTTAGTCCTACAGAATAAGACCTTTTCCTCCTTGCATGTGTATTTACTAAAATTAGAAAACCCAGACATCATCCTAATCCTACTGGATAGTCTGTTATCTGAGCATTAATCTGAATAGTTGAAACATGATCTTTTATATCCAAGCCAGACATAATATCCTTGAAATTGTACTACCTTTTGCAAAGGTATTATCAGAGTCTGACTGTTCCAAATGTACCCGTGAAACAAACCAAAACATTGACGATTTATGTGTTTAAGTAGCTTCAAAGTCTCCTAAACCACTTCTTCAGTGATCTGTTGCTGAAATTATTGTTCTTTCAGTTGTTTGCACTTTATTTATACTGGATATGGGACTGGCATGTGGGTCGCTCTGGAGGTTTGCATTTAGCTGGCAAGGCTGTTGCCATTGAAACAAGATCTCAAATTTAGCCTGAGTCAGTAGTGACTGAACATTATGGAAGATGTTGACTGCTCATTAATCTCAATAATCATATCCAGTGATAAAACCCAATTAGCACTGGGACAGATTACTGCAATTGGGAGTCTCTATTAATTGGCAGTCTTAGCTATGTGCCATGTATTATTCTGCCACAGAAAAACTTCCAGTGTGGAGATAACTAAATTCTAAGTATTCACAGCTCCCAGTCTGTGGTGTTGAGTTCTTGACAAGCAAGGACTTTTATTTGTATTGACTTGAATAAAGCAGTTTATGACAGAAGCTATTTATGGACTATTTTGTGCTTTGTGTCTCTCTAAGTTTGTGAATGCAGGCTTTTATAAGAGGAGGATTTGGTGATTAATATTTAAGTCTTGAAGTGAGTAATATAAAATGGTGGCAACTCCCCTCCTCTCCCCTCCCCCACACCATGGTTCTGTGTTGAGTGTAGCTTGACTATATTAGAGCTTGGTCCTGTTGCTGGGTGAAAGAGAACTGCTGTCTTTCTAATTGGCAATTTTATACCACTTTCAGTCTTCAAAAAGTCTTATTATACAGAAATTCTCTAATAATATGAATCAGACAGCTAGTTTTCATTTTTTTCTTTTTGTACCAGTGGATAATTTGCTAATGATCTTATTTTACTCTTCAGGGAGCAGGGTTTTCTCAGTGTTCCCAAAAGAAAGGGGCATAATAGCTAAAAGTGTTGCCACGGTTAAGGAAATAAGTGATTCTGAGGTATAAAGAAGGTGATTTGGGAGAGTGAAGTTTTTCTTGTCAAGAGGAGCTAGGCGTATACAGCTGTTACTTTAAAAATACTTCTGATAGTGTGTCTACTTTATTAGAGTAAGGCCTCAGCAAAAAAAAAAAAAAGAAAAAAGTTGAAAAATGGGCAACAAAATATGGAAATAAGAAGACTGACTAGTTTGAGTTTCAGACAAATGCATAGGAGAAAACCTGAGTATTTGAAAACCAAAGCAAGTGCAACGTAAGCATGTAATAATCAGTTAGCCTGTTTTGTGGCAATAGGGTATATACAGTATTGCCAGGAACATGTACATGAATTACATAAGGTAAAGAGAGTTTGTGAGTTCATGGTGTTTTGTGGGCTCACCAACCTTGCAGGCATGTGTGCTTGTTCTCCAGCCACAGTGTTTCAAAAGCCCAAATCACTGCTCTTCTGCTGTGCAAGATGCCATAGGGCGGAAGCACAGCCAGAGCAGGTGGTACTGAAGTGCTGTGGTATAGCTGTGTAGCCAGTCTCCAGTTTGGGATGAAGGTTACTTCCAGTGAATCCAATTCAAACCTGGCCACCTGCATCAGTGGGATGGCAGATATGGTATGTGCAATTATGGTCTTTATTTCAAAAGGAAAAATAGAGAATGTTACCTCTATGGCAGCCGGCGTTAATCCTGCCATAAATCAGAGCAGGACCAGGATGAGCCCATTTCCTCTGGCCCATCATGCATGGTAGAGGATGCTGTTTTATTTCCTGTGGGAGCTGGGGACATTGCCTTTATTTTTTAATTCTTCTCCCTGCACTCTTCCACACCTCTTTATGGCCAGTTAAAGACCAGAACCTGAATACTCAGGATAAGGTATCTGTTTTGTTCTGCTTAAAAAAGTCATCACTTGCTATTGGAAAATATACACTCTTCTTTTACCTGTACTTAAATATTTTGTTTAAATTTTTTTTCACAAGTGAGAATATAAAGGCTTTTGCTAACTTTTTTCTGTAGAGTAATATTTCATTTTCCATGCCTTTCTATTATGGCATCAAACAGGACTTCATTATCTCTGTTAATATTCCATATAGCCCACTGATACACCATAGCCACTGGCCAAGCAAAACTTCAATCAGTTTTTCTTCTCTTGTCAGCTCACACCTCTGACTGAGCAGCTGCAAGATGATTCATCAGAAAAGGTTTTGCCATAGGACAGAGGAAAATTATTTCTGTCTGCTTTTCCCATAATAATAAGATAATTTCTGTTGTAGCTACTTTTGCAGCACTTCCTGAGCCGTGCTATGCCTATTTGAAAACAGAAATCTCTTTATCCAAATGTCAAGAAATTTTTCTGTGAAATCAGTGTTTTGGCTCTGCAAGACACATTTCTGCTGTGTTTTCTTGTTTAACAGAGTTGCAACAGTCATATTCTGTCCCATTTACAGAGCACATTTCTACTAGAATTCATGATCAGCATTAGCTGTGAGAATTAAAACAAAATTCTGTGCATAAGGAACATCTATATTCTGAAACCCACTGGTATGTGCTTAAGATATCATTTGCCTAAAAAGTTAGTGGTGAGGAGAATTGTTTTGGATTTCATTTGCTGCAAAATCCTGGAAGGAGTAGTGGGTTATTCTGCATGGATGCAGCTATGGTTCCAATGCAGTGGCAAACAGTCTGTAGGGAGTAAGACATTTCTTCAAGACCTGCAATGTGCTTCTATACATGCTTGTGATGAGAGGCTTTCTTACATAACTCCACTCCCACTTTGCATGCAGTCATAACAAAACCAGAAGAATGTATTTCTTTGTTTATTGATGTCTGTTAAAGCATTTCATCCCAAGTCACACTTCTTGTGTTATAGATTCATCAGCTAGTTTGCAAATAAATACTGAGAAGCTGCTTTTGTTGTCACTTTACCGATACTGATGTGACATTCATGGCTTGTTTTTCCCGAATAATCAATGAGTTCATCTGAATGCATTCCACTTGTGCCTGTGATCCTGTGCTTACACTTTATAAGGCTTATAGATTTACAAATAAATTTTTCTGGAGAGGAACACAGGCTTTCTTTAATTCATACGTTACTTTGACCTAAATAACACTTGTTTCTGCAGTTTATCAACAGAAAATACATTCCACTTTCCCAAAGAAGTATATGCCATCCAGTGTCTTAATGCAATGTTGTTAAGTAGCCAGTATGAAAATTAATACCAAGTCTTAACAGCAGCTCTTTGCCTTCAGCCTCTGAGTTTACACACATTATTTTTTCTTTGGGGTTTGTAGCTTTAGCAACCCCAGGAAGTTATCATGTACTGACCAGGTGATCCCAAGTGTTTAGCACAGTTGCTTCTGTTCTGCCTGGCAAGCTGTGTGCCAGGCAGCATATTCCCCAGTGGTAAGGGAACTTCCAAACTGCGATTCTTTCTTCTTTTCATTTCCTTCCTCTTAAGTAATCTGTGGCTTTCTGAGTGAATGGCAGTAGATAAGACACAGACTGCGAGCCAACTTTTTCTCACTACTGTAACATAATTTTCATTGATCTTCCTCTGATCTCTCAAACACCTCTGAGGTCCCACTGGTTCCTGACTGCTCACAAGAAAAAGGCCAGAGTTTATATTGATATAGAAGGAAACACTCTGAACAGTAGAAGATTGTAAAGGTTTGGCATTTCTCAGTCCTGCAGCACAACTACTCAGATGATTATCTTGGAATTCACAGTGGAGTTGAAAATTCTGTTTTAAACCAATAGAGACTGATTTGTGGTGCACAAAGCAGCAAAATATATGCTTGCTGCAATATTTCAGCAGGAGTATTGGTCATTTTTATCATCATAAATACTGATAATGTACATCAGGTGTGCCAGTTTAGAGAGACTGTTGATAGAAAATCAGACTGATGCATCATAGTGAAAATTTCAAATTAAATTTTGTCTAGTATCTGTAAAGCTCTTAAAAAGCAATACAGTCATGATAGAGTTGTACAGTTATTTCGAAGAAATTAAAAGAAAAAAAAATATTTGGAATGTAAATAAAATACCCAGAGTGCATCCCACATACCCCCTGTCACGTATAAGAAAAACACAACTCAAAACCAAACGTGGGTCACTGTGCTATACATTGTAGTTTATGCAGGTGTTCCCTACATATTAATATTTTTATTACCTTCAGATTTGGAACCAAGTGTGCTCAGTGGATAAGGAAATCTTGGCTTTTTTTAAAGTTTGTATTTGAACCGGTTTCAGAAAATACTAGATAGAGTATGCCTATCTAGGCACACATTATTATTCTTAGAAAAGAGATTCGTTACCTTATTGCAGCTCAGAATTTATTTTCTTAGCCAGTTTGCACTTTCTCCTCTGGAAATAACAAATGACATAAATGGGAGTTAACAGGGCCTGTGGGCAGAATTTTGACATATTTCACATGTATCTCAGTGGTGACATCACACCTCTCCATATCTGCATCCTAGAGGATGCTAGATCAACTGCTGACATACTTTAAGAGTTTGAGTCTTAATTTGTTACTTTAGTTCTTGGTTTTAATGATTCAACCTTTAAAGAAAGGTTGAATTTTTACTTTGGCCAGAATGGCCAGTACACTGAGAGTTTATTCATTGTTCAAGCTCATGGTGGAGGGTGATTAGAGCTTTTTGTTTCTGAAGGCAGCTTGCACATGTTGTCCCTCCCTTTGTGCTGGTTCTGTAGGAACTTCTCAGTCTGCTTCTGGTGTAAAAAAGAGTGATAAGGCCGTGAATCTGATAGTGAACAACTCCTTTTCACCCGTTTGCCTCCATACTCCTGGTATTCCTAACTGTTAATAGCACTCATACTCTGGGACCTATTCTTTAATACAGCTTACTGTGTACCTGAAGGCCCTGGAAATCAGTGTGTCACAAAGTTCTCTGCATCTCTGCTAAGTCCATGAGTTCAGGTGTCTTTAAAACGTGCTTTGGTGGATTTTGGATGTAGTGAGTATATAAAAAAAATCCATTCTATGATAATTTGTTATTGTAAAGTTTAGTCAGTGGAAGTTGTTCATGTAATGTTTTGATATACCCCTAGAAAAAGACCTTTATTTTATCAGGCAGCCTGCACTACTCAAAGGGTTAACAACTTATTATCTGAACTGGGACCTAATTCTTTTCTTCGTGTTGTGGGCAGTTTACATAGATGTTGGATTACCTATCGTATATTGTGACAACATGAGTTGTTACTATGTAGGCAGTAAACTGAGATTAGCAGAACCTCCACTGCTGTTATGCCCAAAATAATTAGCCAAGTACTTTTATGGAAACAGTTCAAAACTTCACTGCAATTAATTCTGCAAATTCAAGTGTCAGTAATGAAAATAATTCTGTGAAACCCAGAAACACCAGAGACATTGTTCTTTCATTGGATGAATATAGCAATTTCCTCTGTGTGAATTTTCTTCTATTTTGTTTTTCTTAATAAACAGATATTGATGAATGCTCAGATGGCTTTGTTCAGTGTGACAGCCGTGCTAACTGCATTAACCTGCCTGGTTGGTACCACTGTGAATGCAGAGATGGCTACCATGACAATGGGATGTTTTCACCAAGTGGAGAATCCTGTGAAGGTCAGTGTCTGAAAAAGGTGGGGTAGTGTTATGGCTCACATGAAAATGTCTAGAAAATGTCTGGTGTTTCAGATTGTGCTGGTCAAGTATTGTCTTGAACACTGCAGTGGAATTTACACCTTGACCCAAAAGAACTGTAGTCTAAATAAGCATCATCAACAAAGGCAAGCAAAAATAAATTACGAATATTCCTATGTGGCGGACCATTAGTGGCCATTTCTGTGTTTTACTAACATAATATATAAAGTCAGGAATGGTGATTAAAATGCAGTTTCTCTGGCCCTGCATCTGCTTCTGTGCGTGTCCCTTGCATAAGTGATTTCCCGTGGGCTGATAGCATGCACTGTAATCTGTCACTCCACAGTAATCTGTTTATATGTCACATTCTTTGTGTATAGAAATAAGCCTCCATCCAGACCTCATTTCCTTCACTTTGTTTTTCTCGTACACTGAAATAGTTTGTGAAGAAAGTATTTCCCATTGCAAAAAATGATTGTGCATCCCTGAGACCCTTACCTACACCTTGGTTAATACTGTGGTGTTTCTTCTATGCAATGGCCAGCTGCTTCTAGAAGGCTGCAATTTGAAGACCTACATTATGAACTGGGAAGCTCAGTGGACACAGGGCTGGGAAGAGGCATAGGAGACAAGAGAGTGACAAGGGTCAAGGAGATGTAAAGGTTTTCTGTGTTTATGAATAATATTAGAGAGAACAGATTAATAAGAACACAGTTATTTTCAGACGGAGATCTCTTGGTATGGAATGTTATTCAGCTCTTAAGATATTTCAAGCTGCTGCTCTTAAATAACAGAACAAACCAGTCTTATCACCATTTCTCCCTTCTTTCTCTGAGTGCTGAAATATTCAGTGCTCACAGTGTAAGCTTTCATATTGCTGTTTAAACTCACATTGGTGGGCTGTGTTGGTCCCAAAGAGAAGCAATTGAATTAATTTCTCTAAGGCAGTCACACAGACAGTTCTCCAGGAGTTAGAATGACCTTTGTGGTATACCCATCATCAATTCTTTATTTCAACACATTTTCATCCCAGCTGAAAGCCTGTATTCCCAGGAGGAATCAGCAATTTGAGGCAACCACTGCTTTCATAAGTCAAGTTTTCTTTGTCAAGAACTAACTAAATGTCAGTGTTGGCTGGCCAGGAGTTAGGACAGGAAGGTGCAAAAAATAAGTTGTGATCCCTTTGATTATAACATTACACTTCTGTCACTCATGGCACAGGTAATAAAAACTCCAGCCAGGCATTTATGGAAATATTCTCAATATTCCAAGTTTTATCTTCAGTGTCAATATAACACGTATCTCGTAGGTTGAAGATAGTTTGGCACATGCTGTCTCAAGAGAGATACATGATTCAAAGTGACTGTGTTAAGATGTGTGCAAACAATCTTTTTGTATCAAACTTAAGTATCAATTAAGAAGCAATTTCTAAGCAAATGAAAAGCCAAGGGAAAAGAAATATAGGGATTGCTACATGTATACAGAAGTGGCAATTATTAGACTATTTTGACCTTTTCTACAAAGAGCCAGCAGCTCTTTATTAAACATACACAGAGGATAACAAGTAATTAGAAATAAATCACAGATGCCAGCAAACGATCTTCATTGCTGATAATCCTAGTCACTAGAAGTGGAACACTTTCCATTTGGTTGATTGCAGCTCCAAATATTGAAATCCTTAGAAACTTGAGATCATAGAATCATGGAATGGCTTGGATTGTAAGGTACCTTAAAGATCATGTAGTTCCCACCCCCATCCCACTAGAACAGGTTGCTCAGGGTGTCCTCCAGCCTGGCCTTGATGGGGAGGGAGGTTAGATATTTAATTAGTCTTACTACATCACTTTTTATTGGATTGATACCTGTGAATATTGTCTCAGATAAAAATAAAACAGGAAAGGGTGTGAACAAACAACTTGAAATACATTGCAGTATGGAAAGTTGAACTTGCAGTAGCACAATACAATAGTGCAGAAGCAATCATCTTCTCTGCTGTCAGATCTTTCCTCTGTAAGAGATTTCTCTACTGGGTTTAAAGACAAAAGAAAATGGATTGCTTTTGTCAGTTCTTCAGTAACCCTGGTTAGATGTGATTGGGTTGAGCTGTTGGTGGATGGTGTTTTGGACAATCACTTTAATGGGGCAGCAGCTTCCAGGCCATACTAATCTCAAATTTCAAATCGCAGTTCTCCAATTCTCACTTTCAACTCTATCTGGGACCAGTGTCCTCTGAAACTTTCTGGGTTGTGCAAGTGCTTCAGCTTGCAGAGCTATAGAAGGAACAGTGCAAACTACTTCAAAGTAGTGTTTTATATAGAGTGCATAATAGGCTTGACTTGACTCATCTTTTGTAAGTTTTGGTTGCTTTGAAGTAAGTTCCTTCTTTTAGTGGAAAAAACATGTTAAAGCCAAGGAAGTGTGGATTCAAATTTTCTTTCTTTATTGTTCTGCATGGTCTGCCTTAAATCTGGGTCTGTTTGTGTCCCCTGGACATGTGCTGATAGTACTACACAGAGCATTTCAGTGATCAGTGTAATCAGTTCTTTGTTTCCTTCAGCAAAGCCTCCAATTTTAAAAATCCATGCGGAAACACCTCTGTTAAAATCACAGAGGCACAGGAGCATTTCCTTAAAAATGTTATTTTAACACAATACCAAAACTGTGCCTACCCCTTTTGCAGGAGAAGTCCCTTTAGGGCATCATACTAAATGTTCCTAGCTAGAGGTGGGCTCCTTGGTAGCATTAGACTTTTTCAGTGCTTGATAATTAAATAATAGTTACTGAATTACCTATTTTACATATATACTGACCTTGGCTACTGCTGCTTCTTTGGCACAGCTGAGAATATTGAGTATTTTGACTAATGTACTTGAATGCAAAAATTCATAATCCCATTTTATTATACCTACAGGCAATGGAAGACCTAGAGATTCCTTTACTAATAGTTTTGATTCACATTATACCTCTAGGTAGACCTATGGTGTCTATAAAAATTACTGAGAGAAATTACAGGAAATGCAGCTGTAGGGCTTCAACCTGTTACCAGCACTTGCTGTTTTCCCCTTGGAAATAGAATTATGTTATGCATCACTGTATTTCTAGAAAAGTGAAATATCAGCCATGTAGTCTTTGAGAATTGTATGGCTTTGGGAAGTCTTAAATTTTATGTATGTAAATATAACATTCAGCATGGTATATTAACTGGTATCCTCCTCTTTGCCCCCTCATGGCTTTTCTTTATAGTTTCTTTAAACAGTCTTATTGGTGCTGAATATTGTCTCCTATGTACCATTTCATAAAGAGAGCTGGGCTAAGAGAGTAGATACTGCATCCTCAGGTTTCACTGCTGTAAGAAAACTGGAACAACCAAGGGCAAAATTCTAAAATAAGAAAGTTCAGGCCCCGTTAATGTTTGCCCTGCAGTTCTGTGTAACGTCCTGATTCCTTTCAATTTGTCCTTTGCAATGACTAAAAGCTTCCAGAATCAGTTGAACAACGAGGCTGTATTGGTTCATACCAGAATAGTGCAGGTTATACCTCATCAGTTGTTGGACATTTTGCACACATCCATCTCCAAAGAATAGCTCACCTAATTAAGGCAGCCCCTTAGGACTTACCAAGAGTATCTGTCAGGTACCAGCTGTTGTTAGTATAGAATATGAGATCAATGTACCTTCACTCTCAGCAGGTACTACATTCTTTAAATGAGACAGACATGAATGAAAGGTTTGGAAAGATCAATTCAGAATGCCCAGTTCATAAAAGAATCTCTATTGGTTGTAAGGGTTTATCTGTATGTTTGGGTTTTCTGTTCTGAAGTATCTCATATTTTTCTTCTGCCATCCTGCTTCCAGAATTAGAATCACTTCCTCCTCTGTGTGACAGAGCAGGCTGCCTGACAGCACAGAGGCTGATGCTCTACTTGAACACTGTTTTCCACGATCCAGGATAATGAGGGATGGAGGCATATTACAAGCCTCAGTATACTCCTCAGCCCTACTGACCGAGCCAAGTCCAAAACGGTCACTCCAACATTCATGTCTCTGGATCTGGAAGGCAAAGGAATTGATGGCTGTCAGGATGTCTCAGTTTATCTCACAGTACCTCCGGTATTTTAACTAGTACATGAAATTTCTTGTAGTTGAAAAACTGCTGTCAGTTTGGAGTCCTACACTTAGGTTTAACAGAACCTTTGTTTTTGATAGCACTTAAGGGAAACAGGAAATAAAAAATCACTACTCTTCAGTGGGAAATCTCACTAGCACTCCCAAGGCTCCATCAAAATCCTTTTGCTTTTATTCATGGTCATAAAAGGTCAGCAAATAGTGACTTCTTTTTTTTTTTCCATCTATCCCAAGTAGAGCTATAGGCATTAAGGCTTCAATACTGAATTTGGGAACCCAACTTAAGCATCACCAAATGCAGATATGGAGACAAATTAATATTTAAATATTATGAAACTTGGGAAGAATACAAAAATTTCAGTGTTTCTCTTCTTTTATAAAAGGACTGATAAAACAGAAACTTGACCACTACATTTTTATAAGACAGCGGTTAGAACACATTGACTGTATCAGGAAACAACATTTCTGTCAAGCTGATGTTATCAACATCTGAAGTCTCCGCTCTTCATCTTCCACATCTGGCAAGCACTCTGACAGCTGGCTTACATGAACTCACAAATAAATTATTCATAATTCACTTGCTCTTTGAAGAATGATTGCATCAGTCAA
Organism: Pardalotus punctatus; assembly: GCA_013400915.1. Lineage (NCBI taxonomy): Eukaryota > Metazoa > Chordata > Aves > Passeriformes > Pardalotidae > Pardalotus > Pardalotus punctatus. The sequence continues at coordinate 337,834 of VZTX01027302.1, forward strand.
TAGATTTACTCAGGACAGAAAAGAGCAGAAATCAAACTTTTTGCTCAGACAAGCTTGGGCTCCCTAGCAAATGCACTCCTTCCTTTTTTGCTTTAAGCAAAAAGTACTCAGGTATCCTGATACTTTGACCTTGCTGAGCTATGCTGCTCCTCAGAGCAAAGGTAAATGAGAAACTTCAGTTGCTTCAGAGCAAAGGAATTATCCACCCTCCCAAATAATATTTTCCAATATTTCTCAGTGATACAAATGTTCATCTTTTCTTTACAAAAATGAGAATCTAACAGATATCAGAATGATTCTGATCTCAGACAGACCCTTTGGGGCTTTGTGTGAATGTTCTGCATATAAGTCTGGATGGTTCATGAGAGGAGGGAAAGCTGCAACTTTCTATCAGCTACATCAGAGTGGGTCTCTAAGCCTTTTGCCACTTCCTAGCAAGGTGTGCACGGTTCCTTTGTTTTCTAATTGTGCCTTGCGTATGGCCCTTGTGAGTTTATTGTGAATTTTTGCATCTGCCATTTGTGAGGTTTTTGTCTCTGTTATTCAGCTCTCTTTTTTAGAGCTATCACATTAGTTCCAAGGTCTCTTTCCAGAATACATCCAAAAGACTGATTTGCTTTTTGAATGGGTATTTTCCCATGCACTTTCCAATTGAATCTCATCTGACATATAATTGTTTGCTTAGTCAATATCACAAAATACTTCTATATTTCACTGTTAATATTTGGGTTTAATACTTCATTATCAACAGTCTTATTCATCGCACTGTTCATCCATTTCTCCAGGTGACTAAGTATATTGGGCAGCACACATTCTGGCGCAGATTCTTGAGGAACTTCCTTGGGACAACTCTCCATTGTGACAACCTGACCATTTGTTGCTGCCTTTTATTACACAATAATTATCCCCTTTGATGCCTTTTATTATTAATAATTATTTATTATTTATTAATGAATATTAATTATTATTAATCTATGAGTCAATGACCACTTTTATTCCATGGCACATAGTTCCTTTAAGAGCATGTATTGTGCAAGGAAGGTCATTAATAAAAGCATTACCATATATGAAATCTATCCCCCTTTAAAATATTTTTCATCAGCATAGCATACTTTTTTTTTTAATTTATCACTCTGAATCTGTGATATGATATCTTTAAATAATCTTCTTTCTATCTGAAAATGTAATCCCTTTGGTTGCTAGTTTTAATTCATATTTAAAACGTCATCATTTTAATTTAACACCCTCTTTGAATCTAAGCACTACCACAGAGATTTTTTTTTTTGCAGCCTTTTAAATTCCTTGAAGGATACTGAACTTGTGGTCACTGTTGGTCACCAATGTAGAGCAGTAGCTTGGTAGAGACATTCTGAATCAGAGGCTGCTTGCTGTTCAGGGCCAAGAGAAATGGTACTTTGTCCCTCTGGAATTCTTTGACTACCTATTCCAAGAAACAGCCAGTAAATCTCTTGATGCAAACTTGGGTCACATCCTGGAGCAATTGAAATTCCCATTTTTGTGGAGTTTCCTGTCTCTGCAGTCTTGCAAATACTGCAAATGGAGTTACTAATTCTAAGTACTGTCACCATATTGAATGGCTTTAGTCCAGTATTTTTCCTGTGTAGGCAGGAAAATATTTATGATACAATTAACTCCTAGTTTTCTGTAACACTATCTCTACTTCTTATCCCACAGTATTCCTTTGTTATTGCAACATTAAGTTGTACCTAGAGATGATGGTAAGAAAAAGAAAACCCTTAAAAATGTGACAGATCAAAGCTGCTGTAATTTTTCATGTAGGTTAGATAAACAAGAACTGATTCTCAGTTTAGCACTAGATTTCTAGTTCCATTTAATTTCTGTTTTCTTATTGAAGCAAACCTCCAAGTCTTTGGAGACATAATGTTCTAGTGTCATAGCATTCAAGCTGCTTGGTTCTTAGGCAGTGTGTTTTAAATAGCCTGAAGTGAACTATTTTGTTTTGTGTGGTTTTGGGGTACTTTTTGGGGTTTTTTTTGGGAGGGGTGAGAGGGTTGTTGTTTTGTGTGTTTTGTTAACAATATGGGAGCAATAATAAAATGGCTCTGTGGCTGGATGTACTGGAATATGCAACCTGCAATCCTACCATCTTCCCTTTTCAAACACAAAAGATGCAGGGCCCAGTGTACTTTGTCCTTAGTTGGTAATGGCTGTAAACACAATTTCAGTAACATAATTCACCATCCATTAAAAGTCTAAAGTAAAAAAAGACAAACTGAACAAAGTTATGCTTGGTATGGATGATTTGTGTGCAAGTTCTTTGCTGATAATGCCTAAAGTTTGATGTGGATGAATAATGCAGATGAGAGTTTCATGCATGAAAAGTTGGTATTTCTCTTGCTGCATCATAAACACAGTGCTGTTTCTGATTAGGTTAGAATCAAAATGTAAATAGCTCCTGCTGTGACTAGGGATATTTAAATTGCCCTATCCAGAACATTTATTTTCATGAATCAAACAACTGAAAAAAACAAGATTGGGAACTGTCATAAGTTCTCAATGCCAGATAAGCTCGGCTCAACACCAGAGTCAATGATGAAACCTCCATTATTTTCAGTTACTGTGACTGTGTTGAAAAATAAACCTCGGAAGCCTTTTTCTCATGGGAAATGTGTGAAATAGACTTGTATACAAGTGCCAAATGCAGAGTTAGTGTCTATAGGATCACCATTTGCTGTTTAAAGGAAACCTTTCTTATTTACATGACAGCTGAACTTTGTCCAGTTATCTCATTAAGTATGGCTGCCTTCTGTTAAGTGTCCAGGTTCCTGAGAAGTGACGTAATTAATTTATGACAGGTGTGTGAAAATTTTGTACAAAAGAGTGTTCTAAACAAATGAATACAAGTTTCGGAAAGTAATTTGTTAAAAACTAATTTCATAATAAAGAGAATTCTACTGATAATCTGAATAATTATATTTAAACAGAATTTGTGTCAGTTCTTGTTATTGTTTAACTTAAAACCAATTATACTGAGTATATGAAGACCTTAATTTTAAATTTCCAGATTATATTACTTTCAGGTTGGATTTAAGAGAAAGTATAGGAAGGAGAGAGCAGCTCTTCTGTCCCTCTGCTCTGCCCAAACTAACATTACTCAAACCATTCCTGTTAGCTACTTTTCTAAAAACCTTCAAGTTTAGAGTCTGGACAGCCTCAGCAGGGCTGTCTGTCCCACTGATTATGCGTCCTTACTCTTGGGGTGGGTTTTCCTGTTTCCTGTCTGATGTGCCTGTGATGTTTCAGCTGTTCAGGTCCATGCAAACAGCCACACTGAATTAGGTTCATGATCCCACTTATCTTCTGCCCTGTTACGACGGTGACTGCCTCCAGATGCTTCAGAAGGCAGTGAGGTAGAAGATGTAGAGATCTGAGATGATTTCCCTGTTCTGTATTATCTGATATGTAAATAAGTGTACCATGGGCCCTAATGCATGAAATGTAATCTTTCTCCCAAAATCTGTTAACATTGCAAATTGAATATTCTTGCTAGCTTTGTATACTTTTGGCTATGCAATTGTTTTTTGCCTCTTAGGATTCTGTAGCAGTGAGTGTAACAGTTTGTTTATTCATTGTATGAAAAGTTATTTCCTTTTAACCCTAAATTTGTTGTCTTTCAGTTCTATTGTCGTGTTAGGCAATATGGAGGAAAAAAGCTCTCAACATGCCTTCTCTGGAGTATTCATTATTTTTCTGGTTATATCCCTTGCTGATGTTCTTTTAGAGATGAGCCATCCATTTTTTTTCATTTCTTCTCAAATGGTATTTCTCTCAATCTTCCCATAAGCCCCAGTAATTTTGCAATTCTTTTTAAGATAGTGCCACTGTTATTGCACACAGCATTTGAAGGAAACCCACAATGCTGCTTATTTGTACAACGGAATTCTAATAATTTCCCTGCTGTTTTTCATCCCAATTCATATTCATGTTAGCAACTTGTTTACTTTTTTGGGGTTTTGACCACAGCCAACTTGGAATTGAAATGATAATTGAGTTATTTTCCTTCAAACTGGGTGTGCTTGAGGTGGATTGGAGGTTTCATTTCCATTGTTGAACCCAAAGCTGAATGTTTTATTAGGTTTTTATGCTGGTGGTGACAGATACATGCATGACCATATCGCTTATTTTGTCTCATACTCCTCCGTTGGACATTAATTATAACAACACTACTTTTTAATGAGCTTTTTTCAGGAACTTGGGCCATACTGTTGTGAAATTGTATTTAGAGTTGAACTCAATATATTATTATTTACAATCACCATAGTTCTAGTCTTTACTCTGTTTTCCGCTTTTTATTGTGAATATCCATTTACTTCATGCCCCTTTGAAGCTTCTTTCCCCAATAATTTTTCTCCATTTGAACAGCTGAAAAAGTGAAATAAAGACTATTCAAATAGAAGCTAGTGTGTGCTGCTAGTTTGCCTTTGCAAAATAACTGTGTGTACCTTGATGAATTAGGCCTTTAAAATACTCTTTAATTCTTTGAGATATAATTGTTTTGAAGTAATTTATTTTTATTCACTGGAGAAAATAATTTTTTTCTTTATTTTCTATTCTAAAGACAAGGGCCATAGCTGTCACTGCAACTTGAGTATTTGAAATATTCTAGTTTTCACACTCTGATAAATGATGAACCTTAAGCAGGGTGTACATGCTTAAATGAGCTTATGGGTCAGATGTCACCTTTCACATTAAATTCTCATCAAATGAACTCAAAAATGCTAGACAGAGCATAGCTAGCAAAAGGTTTTAAGAACAAGATTCTGAAGCTGTTCTTTTTTCACTGAACATGTCTCATGAATGGTTGCCTAAAACTAAGGCTCTTTAGGGAGTTGAGAATTATTCTTGCTCTCATGTTTCTTGTGGTTTCTTCATTCTATCTGCCTTACTCAATAGCATTCACTTAGAAAGATGTACAGCAAAACTCAAAATGTCAGGTTAAAAAATCATTAAAAAAGTCTGATGTGACTTGTAAAATATTTTTTGTGAATTTTAAAGTTATTTCTCCCCATTCTGGTAAAGTACAAATTAATTTTCAACTGAAGGCCTTAATGGTTAAGAATCATTTATGTTGACTGCCACAAGAACATTTTTGTTAATTGAATGTGGTCTAAGAGCATTACATGGCATGTTTTTGCAGACATTGATGAATGTGGAACTGGAAGGCATAGCTGTGCCAATGACACTGTTTGCTTTAACCTGGATGGTGGGTACGACTGTCGGTGTCCCCATGGCAAGAACTGCACAGGAGACTGTATACATGAAGGGAAAATCAAGCACAATGGTCAGATTTGGGTGCTGGAGAATGACAGATGCTCTGTCTGCTCATGCCAGGTCAGTACAGATGGTTCTGCAAGGTGGTGCTAGGGATGGATGAAGGGCAGAGAATTGTGATTCAACTGAAATTCCTGTTTTAGCTGCCTTCTTAGGTGCGTGTGTGGAGCTGCAGAAAATAAAAGCATATATTGCATAGGGTTTTGGGGATAGCTTCTCTCTCCAATTTCGATGAGCAAAACAGTCATTGGAAGTTTGTTATATGACACTGGGAGAAGGATGACAGTACTGCTTTGTTAGCAGAGATGCCACCTGTGTTCTCTGGGTGGGAGTAACAGCATTTTCATGCAAATAAACTGTCTAGGCACCTATTGGGGCTGGAGACTGATGCCAGTATCTCTAGCAGACAGCTATAAATAGAAGTAGGTTCTGTGTCTGCAGAGTAATTCAGCTTAACTTTCTCAAATGTTTACTGTGGGAAGTTCAGTCCCAAGCTAAATGTGAATGGAGAATGAAGGCCCCGTATGCTACTGACAGGATCCTGAGCGCTTCAGCATCTCAGCTTTGATGTACAGGATTTGGTTTCAGACCACCTATCATCTTCCTATGTGAATAATTACAGAAGAGAGGGGTTGATCATCCTTGACACCCTCCAATCTGGTATTCTATCATCCTGTGGTATTCTATGATCTGGAAGTTTAAAGCAAGATCAGCTAGCATCTATATGAAAATGACAAACTTAGTGCAATCATTAAAATCTAACCCTTGGGAAAGATGCCCTTGGGTTTCACCACCTCACGGAGAGCTGCCTGAAGATTGGTTGAATGAAGGATATATATAAGACAACAGGGGAACTTTATGGTATTTACTGAGTGCGCATTGGGGTTTCTAGCTGGGTTTGAATTGTATTTTGACAAAGATACTGTGTAGTGGAAAACCTGTGAGCTGCTAGTGGCCTAGGATCATGGTAAAAAATCAAATTTTGGCTGAAGGGCATCTGGAGTTGTGCAAATTCCTGCCATCACTGTATGTCTCTCTTCTGAAAACAGAATGGATATGTGATGTGCCGGCGAATGGTCTGTGACTGCCAAAATCCCACCGTTGACCTCTTTTGCTGTCCCGAGTGTGACCCAAGGCTCAGCAGTCAATGTTTACATCAGAGTGGGGAGCTTTCCTATAACAGTGGTGATTCCTGGATACAGAACTGTCAGCAGTGCCGCTGTCTGGTAAGGCTCCTGATACAGCAGCAGAGACAAGAGGGAAAAACAATATGAGATATTCTGGTCTGTGAATATTTTCATTTTCATGCATTTCATTTCATCCACTTAATTTCCCCTGAAGTACATGTATAATCAAAATCTGTTTTTCCTGGATTTTTGTCAGTATTGTCAAGTTCCTGCCAAAAATGCATTTTGACACAATGGACATAAAGTAAATTACTTAATCATGAAGATGTTTTCAGCAGAGTGGAGGTCATTTGGATATGGCACCAGCACAGCAACACTTGTGTTCACTCATTCACAGACTGATGAAGTTCTATAAGGAAATTCCACATATGTATTTATTATCACAGCTGGAAATTTCAAGGGTGCTGGTAAATTAAAACTTATTTATTCATTCGAACATTTTCAGTAGCAGAAAAATAATAATACTTGGTGCATTTGCCAAAACAGTGAAATGAGGTGTGAGAAAAACCCACATCTGTTAAAGCTTGGCATCTTTTTCCTAGGCATGCATTTCAGTCTGAGCAAAAACTATTCTGCATAATGCTGCTCAGGAAGTTTCCATGACAGAGAAAATCCCAAGATAAAAACAGCTAGCTTTTATCACAGGTTATCTCCAAATATAAAGGCTAGTCCATGTAGCAGCTTTGGCTTGTCAGGATATCATGAATAACCAGAAGCCCATTTTTGTAGACTGTTTTGAGTGTTACCACTGTTGAAACCCAGTGAAATAGATTACCATGTGCTTCTTTTTTTTTTTTTNNTTTTTTTTTTTTTTTTTTTTTAAGATGCTACTTCTGTAGCAAAAGCCTACTTTCTTTCAGTGGTCATGGTTTTTTTTGGGTGACAAAGTATTATCTACTCCTTGTACTGTCCATCACTGCAAAAAATCGAGATCAGTAACTGGATTAAAAGATTGCTTTCATTCTTATCATCGTGCAATTCAAAAAGAAGAAAATTGACCCAGATGAGAATTTTGTAAAAGACTTAACTTCACAATACTTTCTGCAACAAGTGGAGGAAATTTGGAGCTATGACTCGTGTCTGATTTTTTTTTCAGCTTCTGCTCTGAAGATAGTGAACTCCTCATTCTCAAAATCTTAGATGAATTTTTTGTGAATAAACTGATTTCCTAGGGCCAAATGATGTTCTTTTTGCCCCCCTTAAGTCCAGACTATTCAATCTGTTCTCAAATGAGCTGAATAAGTTGGAGTTCAGAGACAGACCAGTTAAAAAGAAAAAAAAAAAAAAAAAAGTGCATTAATGTCTTCAGTGAAGTCTTTTCTGTGACCAAGACATCTGCAACTTTGGCCCTTATCCAGAGTGGAGGGAAGCTGATTCCAGCTTCTAGTAACTGATAGGATTCATTGAACATCTTTAGACTTGTGTTCAGGTATACAGTTACTTTCCCTAAGGATATGTTGGCCCAGCAGAAGTCTCTGCTCAGACCTTTTCTTACCCTGACTGTACTAAACCCACCATGCAGAAGGTGTGATAAAGTTTGGAATTTCAGGTATTCTGATCATAACATCCTAAGTGGATGGTAAGTGGGTGGAGGTCCTCTTGCTGAAAATGTGGTGGTGTTCCCCATTACATTGGGCTGCTGGTAGCTTGACATCCTTAATCCAGCCAATGCATTTGCAACCATGGCAAAGATAAATATGAGGGCTTTCTGTGGCAAGCCAATGGTCCAAACTGTAAGTAAGAACTAGGTGAACCTGGAAGTTTGGCTCACTTTTGCAGTGCAGTCATGTTACAAGTTCTGTCACTTGCAGAAATAGGACCTCATGAGGACAAACCCATATCCTGTATTGCATAAATTTAAGGAGAATTTTCAGCTGTAGCTTGATGGAGAATGTACTGAAGTAAGTTAAATCTACTTCCTGAGTGGCATGCCGAGAAAAACACCTGATCTGCTGTGTGTCCCACAGTGAGCGAATATCAGTGTTTTCTGTGCTGAATTCTGAATAGGACCAGATGGGACAAAACAGCCTGCTAGGAAACATAATGCTGATTCAGAGGAATGGGTGAGAAAATAAGACCTAATAATAATATCTTGTTGTTTCTGAAAACAGCAAGGAGAAGTTGACTGCTGGCCCTTGCCATGCCCGGAGGTGGACTGTGAATTCAGTGTCCTCCCCGAGAACGAGTGCTGCCCACACTGTGTCACTGACCCCTGCCAAGCAGACACCATTCGCAATGACATCACTAAAACATGTCTGGATGAAACCCATGTCATTCGCTTCACTGGATCTTCTTGGATTAAGCATGGCACAGAGTGCACCCTCTGCCAGTGCAAGGTAAAGGTTATAAAGATGAAGCCGAGATGCTTCCCAGCTTTTTCTGTGGCACATCAATATTGATGCACTGAGTCCGGTCAGTGAACAGTTAGTGTCTACACTTGTTTTAAAGCATACGAGATGACAGTAAAAGTGTTCAGCTTAGTTAACTGTACTCTTGCATGTGCTAGAAGCAGGGTTTGATGTGCTATCAGGTCAGAAGCAGGACAACAGCCCATGATGCTGAGTGCTCCGGGCACACTACTGGGCTTTGCTTTTCCGCCAGGGTAGCTCAATCCAATTTAATCATGGAGCTCCAAACTCCATGCTGTCTTTGAAACGTGCAAATATGGGTATGTAAGCCTAGACTTGGCACAAGAAATTTGTTTGGTGTGATATTATAGTGTTACTGGAACTGACTGAATTGCTTTTTGAGAATCGTAATTGTTTTCAAAATAAAAGGACTAGTTATATAGTTACATAGCTTTTGTACTTTAAAATTAATCAATGTGTTTAGAACATTTACCGTTTTTGTAGTCAAAGGAATTAATTGTCTGAGAAGAAAAATTAATGGGTATGGGCATATGTGAAGTCTGGCATTTCTTTTTGAGGATGAAAAAGAAAAAGGGCTTAACATTAGAGTTTCTATTCAAAAGAAGCCTATAAAGTGAATTGTGTTTTCTGCCACCTGATACTGAAGAGTGACGTTTCCACAGTAGCCAAGGAGAGACAGCAGGATTCATGCATAGTTCTTTAATTATTACTGAAATCCACTGTTGATTTTGGGCTTTATTCTATGTTCTTCCCAAGCAAGATGCTTCCCAAACTCTAATACATGGTGCAATTAACTACTTTGAAAAGGTGTTCATAAAAAATAATCTGCCTTCAGCACCTCCTTCTGTGAGAATTCTGTGTGATAAAGCGTCACTTTCTCCCTCCACTTTGCCTGATGCAATACTGTGTGCAATAGGTGCTGCTTTTGAGGCAAAGTCTTTTCTGAAGGGCAGTGGTATGCACCAAGTAAGTGTCAGCATTTGTCTTGATGTCAGAACAGGTCAGTGGTTAAAAAAAATGCTGTGGTCTGACAGACTGGATAGTGGTTAGAAAGCCAGCTGCTGCCCAAAGGATGTTGAAAGGCTTACAGGCAAAAACCTGTGCTTTTGGGGTCCATAGCTGGTGCCATACACCAGCTCCAATGCTAGAAGTTACTTTTTGCTCAGGCAAGTTGCTAAGATTCTTATGCATCAGGTTCCCCGTCTGTAAAAGAAATCGTTGTGTGTGGCTCTTCCCTAAAGCCCTTCTGAGACTCAGTGATGGGAAATGTGCTCTTGTGCTGCTAATCAGTGGCAGTGCAGAAGGCATGTATCAGTTCTGATGATGGCCACCGAAGTGCTGCTCCCATCTGGCCTTTTGTGCTAAGCAAAGACTGAACCTTTAGCACTGACTAATTGGTGTTCAGTGTAAACACATACAGAGACTAATCAAATGCACTGCTGCATTGTGAACATAGTGAGGATTAAAACAGATACTCTGCCAACCTCCATAGTTTTAATGACACAGGTGTGAATCTGCTTAACAAAGAAGAGGTTTGCTTTCCCCCTAAGCAAGCCAAATCTTACTCAATTCTCTTTACAGAACAGTGTTCATTTTTAAATACACTATCTGCTCATATTGCCAGCATTTTAGCATTGCAGTTCTGGATGCAAGCAGCCCACTCCCTCCAGATCTGGGTTATGGTGTGCCCAGTTTGTAGAGTTCCCCTTCTCATTCGTCCTGTGTCACCATGCTCTGCTCTTCTAAAGCATCTCATAAAAGGTCAAAGCTCCAGTCTAAGCCTCTCTAAACAAGCTATAGCAAAATAGGTTTACACAAATCCTTTAAGAATTTAGAAACCTGGGCATCAGCTAAAGCAGACTTAGTCACAAAAACATATCTAATCACAAGTAAAGAGGGGGAGAGTAGAATTGTAACCTCCTGTAACAGAAGGAGTGAAGTAAAATGCTTGAATTATTCAGACCTTGGTCTTTAATAAGACCTGTCAGTTTAGTCAATTGAATATGTTTGGACCAATTTGTAAATAATACTCAGTTTTGGTTTGCATTGTAAGAATCAGACTTGAGAAAATAAGTAGTAGAGATGCAGAAATGTCTTTCTCCAGTATTTTAATGATGTCCATAGACAATCTGTTCCCTTAATTGTCCTTTATATTCTCACAAGAATGCCTGGACTATCTGGGAAGAGCTTATGGATTAATGTTTGCTGGTGTTACAGCCAGGATGCATGAAGTTGAAACATTCAGGGCTAAATAAAACCCAGAGTCCCTTCTGCCTGATCTGAATAAAATTCCCAAGTGCCTTGTCTTGTTGAACAGCTTTATGTATTTGAGCAGATGCCTGATACCTTTATGTTGGGAGCGTTCCTTCCACAGATCCCAGCTTCTTTCAGTTTGACTGTTGTAGCTCTGGGACACAGACCACAACAAGCCAAGCAATTAGAGGAATCATAATAGCCCGTTCCCTCGGGCAACATAAGGACAGGAGGACAATGTCATGAATCTCATCCAAGTCTGTGCATGTTTTGTATTTTACAAATCTGTATGTTCAAACCTGATGGGTGTTTGCAAACAGCTGAGTTTGTTAAATTTGCTTGTTTTGTACAAGATGCAAGTGGTTTAAATTCTTTCTGTTTTTTCCATCCTTTAGAATGGCCACGTCTGTTGCTCAGTGGATCCACAGTGCCTTCAGGAACTGTGACACCAACAACTATCTCTCACAAGCAGTTTCTGGATAAAGAATTTTCCTTCACAAAAATAGACCTTTAGACCAAAAATTGTTCAGAATTAAAACTAAAATTAGGTTGGTTTTGTCTATCCGAAGTGCAGATACGTGAGGAACTTGGTTACCTGAATCAGAGTGAAATTTATGGGACTCAAGACAAGCTCAGATGTGTAAACCTTTGTATGAAGTTAGGCCCAAATCTTCTGGCTATTTGTCTGTCTGGCATCTTTGTGCAGAATGTTTAGGTTAGTGTAAAGTGGCACATTGTAATGCTGTACATAATGATGTCAAGATCTAAAATCAACTAGGAGCTCTTACAGGGTCTTCCAAAGCTTTGAGAGTCCAATGCTTGACCAGATGCAGCAGATTTACCTAATCATATTTGGAACTGCACAAATGTGTTTGATTGCTTGCTGCAGAACTTAGCAGATATTTGAGTAAAAGGATGAAGCCTTCAGGAATAATGAACCTAGCAGCTAAGATGTGATATGTACAGTATGTGCGCTGAAAAATAAAAAGATAGAAGTTATTGTAAAAAACAAAACAAAAAAAAAAACAAAACAAAAAAAAAAAAAAAAAAAAAGAAAACCCGTGATGCACAGGCATGGCTTCTTAATGTTTTCTGATGGGAAAAGTCATCAATATTTCCTTGTTTTACTGCACTTACTATTATTTCTCAATTGACTTTGTTCAGTATAAGCTTGTTATTGTGCAAATTTAAATAAATATTTCTCTTACCTTAAGTTTCTGTTAGTGCCATCTTTCCTTTTCAAGGATGTAATTTTCATGTGTGCTGTTCCTTCTTCTTTGCCAGCATTCCTGGGCAGCTGGACGGTACAGTGAAGTGTATTCACCTACTCTTCTTCTAGCTCCTCTGCATGTGGGAGTTTATGCCTAGCACAGCCTTATGCCTGTCATGTCTTACCTTTGTTCAGATACACATAAGTAACTTCATGCATCTGAGTCATTACAGTGGATTAAACATGAAATTCACATTCCTAAAGATCAGACCCTATGTGCCAGTGGGGTGTTGTCACCCAGAGTCGGTACAGAGAATTTGTGTGTGATTTGTATCTGTTCAGGTTTACAGGAGATCTTCTTCAAATTCCTCCTCTCTCCAGCTGCCATGGGTTGGTTTGTCTTCCATAAGCTCTGCAGCTGTTTTTGCTATTTGTGTGAAGTATCTTAATGCATGGGGATTACTTCAATATGTGAACCCTACTGTCACTACTGTTCTGTTGGGACAATAAATAAAGGAGGCTACGTGAACAAAGCTGTGTTATTCTCAAAGAGAAATAAATGATAAAGCAATGCTTACAAATTGCAAGCTGAAAAGGCTGAATTTTTGAGGAATGCATCACGAACAGTGGTGCTGAAACAGGAGAGGAGGGAGATGCCCAAGATGACATCATTCTTTAGATACTGCTTTAGTACTTGTATTCTTTTCAAATTGCCTTGCTTCTCTTCAGCATCTCTCTTACAAGTTCAGTAGATTGTCATGAAACCTGGACAGGCAAAACTTCCTTAATATTACTCCTGTGTGATATGCAGTTACAAGGGAAGTCCATGTATGTGTTTCTACAAAATACAATTATTTCCTGCACACAGATGCTGCTTCAGTTTCACGTACTGGAGGAGATCAAAGGAAACTCATGTAACCACATGGATCCCTCAAACACTTGTGTCTACTGAGGACTGGATGTTTTTGGATTTGGAGATACAAGAGACACTAGGCCACTGAATGCTAATAGGATAAAGAAGCCCAAGAAACTAAAAATCTGGAAAAAAAGCCCCACCTCAAATGGGTATTTTATATTCAACCATTAAAGTTACAAAGATTTTCAAACCAAATAAAGTATTTTCCTCATCTAGTCCATAAATAACAGGGATTCAAGAGGGCTTTTTGTGTTTTGTCTTATTCCTGGCAAGCTGTAATCACATTTTTAAAGAGAATTAGCTCACCTAAAAACATATTGCTTTCTTTACAATGTTTTCTTGCCTGCTAGTAATTGTCAGGAGGTCCTCTTTTCTCCTTAGACTCTGACGCACATCTGCAGTAGATTTCATGAGCAGCTGCATGTGTGTTTCTGAGAGAAGGTTTTGCAGAAGTTTGTTACAATCTAAGAACTACACTTCAATTTCGTTCAAGAATAGGTACAAGAGAGACATAGAAAATGCGTGAAGACCAGAGTTCTTTTTTTGACAAGAATGAACATTTTTCAACGGCAGAGTCCTTGAGCTCTGGCAAAGGCTGTACAAAGCTCTGAAAAAAAAAACAAACAGTAGAGCTAGTAGAGCAGATACCTACAGAACATAGCAAGTAGCATTGTAAGCATCCCTATTTTGGCAGTGGATAAAAAAGCTGCAGGAGAGGCAAGCATCTCTGTCCTTAATCTGGTTCTGTGCATCCTCTGACATTGTTTTCAGAGCTATGACAAATTATGAGAACTGTAAGGAAAATTAACTCCAAAATTTTTTTCAGTCCTTTCTCTAATAGAGGAATATTGGTGTTTAATACCAGCTTTTAATCAAAACTGAAATGGTGTATAGATGAAAAACAAACATTGCTTTTTTTTGTTGCCTACCCTGACCTGAGTGCTGGAGGATCTTTCTGCTGTTGTAGGTTTGTGAAACACTGTGCAGTACACTAACAGGCTAAAAAGCCAAAAATGGAGACATAAGATAATAGCTAAAACTTGAGTCTGATCCTTGGAGAGACACTCAGTGTTGCATGTATGTAAAGAGCAGAAGTCATGCGACTGAACAAAGCTGGAAGTCTCTACTAAATAAAAAATGAGAATGGGTTCAGTGAATATTGTCTAATTTATCATTGTTTAAGGTTACTAATCAGTTGGGAGTTCCTCTAAAGGTCGGCAAACTCCAAGAAGACATATAGGTGACCCTCATTTTCATTCCTCTTCATCCCATCTTCCCCATATCCCTCCTGTTCAGCCCAGCCAGCAATTAGTAGCTCATGTTTTTAATTTTCCTTGAAAAGTAAATTTAATTATTATTAAAAATTGATGTCTAATTTCCAAGCCTAAATTATCTGTTAGACAATATAGTCCATGAAAAAGAAATACACCTCTGAATGATGCAGGTACATTGTGCTCTCTTGCTGGCCTTTCATTATTGATGCAGTGTTTGCAGTACCAAAATTCAATAACTTCCATAAAGGAATTGTCACCTCTCTGCAGAGTAATTGCCCTAAGTTAATAGACCTATAGATATAATGGCAGAAGTGTCTTCAGTTACAGTGTTCAATGCAGTGCTATGGTGAAACAGGTGGCAAAATGCAGCAGCATTATAAAACTGTTGAAAAGGGACCTAACTGTGCGCCTGTGAGTTTCTGGTACTCACAAATTCACTGGGGGCAATAGTAGCCGCTGCATTTTTATAGGATTCCTAAAAGTGTGTGTTTATGCAGGGAGGGCTGTAAAAGTGCCCTCCTTCCTTTCCAGCGTAGGATCTTGCCATTAACGCCATTGGCCTAGAGCAGGGTCATCCTGGGTCACCTCAGAGAGGCATATTTGAGCTGGCTTCAAATGCAGGATGTGTATGCAGCAGGATCTCCTCCTGCCCAGATTCTCCAAAGTGAAGGAGGCTCCTACCACAGCAAATGGCAGCGCTGAGCTCACATGCCCTCTCAACAGGAGGGAGCTCCCTTGATTTCGCAGATAAAAATAGCAGTAGCTCTGAAGTAGGGCTCTGCTAGTTATTTTTTAATAGTGTAACTTACTCACAGGCAAATGCAGTTTTACTTGTCCCCAAAGCAGTTAATAATTTAAGCTAAAAATCACTAGCTAGCTTTTGCCAAGTCTATAAAGAAAATGTTTCAGAGTAATACAAGTAAGAAGGCTGGAATGGCTCCGGTATCCCCTGGGTGGGTGGCCTGTGTCTCTTCTTCTGTGCACCAGTGAAGAGCCCACTGCAGTTGTGTCTTCTACCCAAGTCACAGTCATATTCACCAAGTCACAGTCTTGGCTGTGTCTCCCGTTGTTATTTTATTTTCCAATTAAAAATTAAAAACTTCTTGTTGCTTTAGCATAGTGGCCAAACCTCTGTCCTGGGAGAAAAGACAAATTGTACCACTGGATTTTTGAGTAAGGAGAAGCATTTTAGAGAGTTCCTGAAAAGAAAAAAGGCAGTGTTAAAAGCTGTTTTTCATATCTCTGTAGCCATTTATCAGCTGTGTGAATGGCCACTAGCATGTCAGTGTATTTCAGTTTTTTCTTTTTGTCAATAAGATGCTAATGCAAAATGATAAAAATGAAAAATCAACTGTTGAAATCAATTACTCATCTGGGTCTGCGTTAATCAGTATTTTCTTATTGCCAGAGTTTTTATAGTCTGTAAAATACCAAACAGGCATTGTTCACTATAGCAGGAGATTCACAACCCTATATCCTACTTATCTGTTCATAGATTATTTCTGTAACTTCAAACTCTAACTACTACAAACCATAACAATCTATTGATCACATAGTATTTCATCCATAAGACAGGCAAACTCAATAACTATACTTCAT
The DNA here is from genome assembly GCA_013400915.1 of Pardalotus punctatus. NCBI lineage: Eukaryota > Metazoa > Chordata > Aves > Passeriformes > Pardalotidae > Pardalotus > Pardalotus punctatus. The sequence continues at coordinate 353,955 of VZTX01027302.1, forward strand.
CTTAAAATTTGTTTTTTCAGTAATCTCATGTTACCATTTAAGGCTTCAAATGTAACTCTCAGTATGTCATTTCTGTATCAGCAGTGTTGCTTGGAACTATAAAATAAAATAAAATTGTCTAAGGGTTTATTTTAGGACTGAGTCATATATGAAAACCAGAACAACTAGAATTGCATCACTACAGGTAGAGAACATCCATCTAAATAGAACAACAGAAACAAAGTAAAGACTCCAATGCAATTTCATGGTGGGGAGGGAAATTTCCTCCAGGGCAGAGGGGAACAAACCAAAAAAACTACAATTCCACTGATGTTAACTTGGTCCTGTCCCTCTTTTAATGACTGCTGATCTGAACAAGAGGGATTCAGCCTTTTGCATAGCTACCTTAGTTTTTACAAGAAGCTCCTTAGTTGATGCTGCTTTTCAATATTTCATCTGACTGACTGAACCACAGCCTTTTTCTGTTTATTTTCTTAGTGCCTTTGGTGAAAATGTAAAAAATGCCTAGGACCATGGCAGTGCAGGTGGGGCCTGGCCCCCTTTGAAGCAGGCACTGTTCCACAGTTGGAGCATCCTGCCCCAAGGCAGCTGTAGGCACCGGTGAGCTGAAGGAGAAGGAGTGCCACCCTACCTAAAGGTGTCTCGGTGCAATCCTGCTATTTTTATCATCTGTGTATAGTTGGGTGCTCCATATGCTGTGACCAGAATGACCCAGCTCAAGCTGATTCCTCTTGCAACCTTGCAAGGCAAAACCTCCCGTTTTGGCCACCATTTGTGGATTTTGCAAGGCATGTGGTTTGTCAGTGCAGAGATATGGGGGTGGGATTGGTGCTGTCCCAAGAGCTCCCATATCACCCCAACATGTGCAACCCACAGCTCAGGAATGGTAAGGTCTGCCTTCAAGTCAGGAACAAAAAGATCCTAGAATCAGGCAGGAAGCCAGGCCCTTTAGTCATTTTCCAAGACAATAAGCTTGTGTTTGCCTCATTCTCACTGGACAAAGTGTGAGTGCTCACAGACACACCCCAAAGTGCAGTGTTCTCGCCGCTTTGCTGTTTCATGATCACACAGCTCTGCAGGACTTTCCCCAGTGCGCTGAGGGCTGGCCCCATGCCGTGGCCAGCTTCCCCTCCACAGGACCTCTTTGGGGAGATGCTTGGGGATGATGCAGCTTTGCAGCTGGTGCTTGCTTGGTTTTTGTTAACCATCCCTTTGTAAAAAACTAAAATATATGGATTCCCACTGGGCATTTTATATGTTATTAATATACTGTACAATTTAGGTCATTGAATTTGGATAAATTTTGCAGTCAAATTCTTTCTTTAGTCCCAGTTTTTGCATTTCAGACTGATTTGTGTTTTCTATTGCTCTGGAAATTGAACCAAACTGAGTAAGTGGTTGCTGAAATTCTAATTAACTTTGTTTTCTTTTTTTGAATGAGGATTAAAGCAAACCAAGATTCTACTTGTGGGGTTTTATAACAGAAACAACTTCCAAAATCTGCAGCCCAGAAGGCCAGTTTGCACCCTCACACTCATGGATCTAATTTTTTTAATCCTCTTATACCAAAATTTAAAATGCTTCATCAGTTCCCAGAAAAGCTACAGATATTCAGACATTTATACGGCCCATTTAAGTGATCTTTTTGTTTCTTATATAGCAAGTTTTTGTCATTTGTGTAGCTTTCAAGTGATTTTTGCATGCTTCATGTATTTGAATTGCTTCTTGTGGGTAATATCCATTTGCACATAAAGCTTCTCAGCTGTTGAATTTGAATATTTTTTATCTGTTAGAATTTAAGTTTCATATATGAAATATATGCCTGAAATATATACACCTGGTCAGCAAAAAAAAAATCCTACAGAGAGCTGAATTTGGCCCAGTACACATAATAGTGGAGGTAAAACTGTGTTTGATTTAGTATTTGAAATAGTTTCTGTTTTATTGTGTTCTTCAGCTGTGTTCCAGCAGGTTTGCATTAATCTACTTTATAAGTATAAACCTGGATTCTGAACAATCAATCAGTACAAGGTCAACTGCAGCTATTGCCTGCCTGGTGTGAATCAAAGCTTAAGACACATGGACATTTGTAAGCAAATAGAGAAGCAGAGATTTCACTGTCACCAAAATGCTTTTCATGTTCAAAAATAAATATATGGAATGGTTTTAAGTGAATTAGGTAATAATTTTTTTACCAGATTTTGAGAGCAAGATCAGGGGAGAACATAGAGGTGAATTTATAGTGTATTTACCGAGTACTGTACTGGTCAACACCAGAAAACCCTGAGATGGCACTGACTGAATAGTGCAGATATTTGTCAGTGGTTAAAAAATTTCTTCCTGTGAACTAAATGATGTGGTCACTGCTTGTGGTTGTGTATCCACATCCTTTGTACTGGTTTGGGTCAAAAGCACCTAATTCTGACAGGAACGTCCTGCCGTGGAGACCTGGCAGCAGTAGGAGAGCTGGTACATCCGCTGGCACAGCTGCTGTCCCTGACAGACATTGGGGAGTGGACCCGAGACCCAGAGAAGTCTGTGGAGATTTTCCCTCATCTTAGGACCTGTGTTAAAGTCCAGTTATTATGATTATTAGAAAGATGGCCCTGCCTGAATTAAGGTGCAAACGGACCATATTCAGAAGTCTATTATAAGGATTTTATTTAATAGTAAATATGAGGTGGGGACAGATAGAAATTGGAAAAAAGTGGGGGGTGGAGAGAAAGAGAGTGACAGAGAGACAGATTAAGTAGAAAGTTATCAGTGCCCATGGATGCAGTAGGTGTCCTGTTGGTTCTCTCTGGTCTTCTGGTCTTCTCAGTGGTTGGGGTCCTCTGAAACATGCAGTTCAACAGGTTAATATACATTCAGGTGTATGTGATCACATCCAGGTACCTCCCCTGGACAGGTGTAGTTTTACACTGTCGTTTGTAACACTGTGGGTTTGTTGGAACACTGTGGATCATGTGCAGTCTCTGGTGGAAAACATTCGGTCTGTTACAGACCCAGGCCCTGAAATATTTATTCCCTGGCTAAATGAAAGAGTGCCATCAACCCATAATTTTCAGTATGGTTTCAGTGTGATATTGACACACCATATCTGTAACAGTGCAGATGTGGTCTTCCCTCACCTTCTTCACTGGGATGAAGTTCAAAGAGGTTATAAATACATACAAACCTGAAAATTATGACAACTAGAAAAGAATTTGGTCTATTTTGTTTGACTGAGGCAAAAAGAAAAGAAGTCAAACGTGTCTTAAATATATTTTGGTTTCCAAGAGGAAACTTGAGTTGGTAATGTCAGGAAGGCACTGGCTGTGTCTCTAGGAGTGTCCCAAAGGAAAGGATCCATTTGATGTGGGGCAGCGTTTCAAAGAGTGCACAATTAGCTTTTTTTTATTTAAAAATTACTGACACAAAGAACAAGAAAGACTTGCAGACACTTGACTGCAACACCATGGCTGTAAAAAGCAGGGATCTGGTTGGTCCAGCTGTGTGCCTTGGTGCCCCTAATTACAGATGTAACCTGTTGGCTTATCATCAATGGCTTAACAGGAAGATTGCTTTCACAGTGGTTCCCTGATAAATGTCTGCTTGCTCATTAACATAGCTGACATTTCTTAGCTCTGCTCAGTTATGCAGCCTGAGTTAGCTCACATCCTATTTAGTTCATAGGCTGAAGTTCAAATGGAACAAATTTTTGATTCTATTTGTATGGTTGCATATAATTTCCCTCCTTTATAGTCAGAATAATAACTTCAAACCCAGAAAAAAATCCAAACTGCAGAAAAGCAGAAAGCTCATTTATGTTTATTCCATGGCAAAACTTCTTTTGAACTCTGAATATGATTTCTTCTTCTTAATCATTTGTACCTTTATCTCTGTACAGTAGCAGTTCCTCAAATCTGTATTACTTTCCTACTAGGCCTTTGGTATAATTTTATATATGTACCCCATTAAAGCAGAAAATATTTTTTCAACATATTTAAATAAAGTAAATATATAAGCTCACTGGATAATGTGTGTTGTTAGAATTTGCAATGTTTTTGATACAAGAAGATGACATAATATGTCAAGCCAAAGCCTGTCTTTAAAGAACTCAATTTATCATGACCTGAATTTGTAAGGTATATATCAGAAAATGTTTAGCCTGAAGAAATAAATAGAACTAGAGGATTTTTTTTCTGAGATGTCTGCCTCAACACTGTACATTTTCAGAGAGTGGTAATGGCGGTAATGAATCAGGTGAATGTTTGATTTCAAGGGCTCCTTGGGACTATCTAGAATTACTCACCTAAACAGAAGCTGTGCACAACTGAGCTGTGTTGCTGTGGCATGTCTCAGTGCTCTTCTGGGATGGAGGAGACTAGAGTGTAAGATCCTTCTCTGTTTCCTTCTTCACTTGCCTTTGAAGCAAGTGCCCAGCCATTACTTCCTGCACATTTCTGGTCCCATTCCCATGTTTTCCTTTTCCCTATGCTTCTCTTTTAGCCCAATTAAACAAAGCCATCTCTCCTCCTAGCTGAGTGTTATAGCCTAGAGCTGAGCTGTGTTGTCTTTATTCAGTCTCCTTTTTGCCCAGGACACTTGCATTCCTGGATATCCAGTTACAGCAAGGCTTGTAGTGGACAAGAGGAAGGACCTCTCCATCATTGCGCCCCCACAAGCCCTGCAGCTGGGACTTTCAAATGTGCTTTAGTGAATGCCTCTGAGGAGACAGAAAGCTGAATGCCGCAAACCAGGGACCCAGTGACAAGTTTGTCAGCACTGCCAAAGCACACAAATTTAGAGCAAATCAAGGAGCAAAATGGAAACTGATCATAGACTTGTCATTTTCATTCATGGACTGCTAAATATTTCTTAAAATACTGTTTTACAGAAAAGTAAAAATATTTTAGAAAATATTTTTTAATTTAAAGAATAAAATCTACATGGGATATAATCTTAGTGTCATTTATAACTTAATAAGTAGCTTTTATTCACTGGACCGCACAGTCTTTTGTTAACATCCATGAAACTTCAAAAATGTCATATTAGCCACCAGAGAACTCCCATTTTATTCCCAACATACATCAGAAGCAAATGCAGAATTACAGTGAAAGCATTAATAAAAAATTGACACTAAAGACTGCACAGACTGTTGCAAAGTGCATTTCCTAGTATGCATCAACAGCTAAAAATATAAAAAATTCTATACAATTCATGCTTAATATAGTGTGGTTTGATTTTTCAAAAAGAACAACATATTTTACACTAGGCCTAAAATTGTCTCCATAAATAATAAATAATTTGAAAGCACTAGATTAGTGCAGATGAACAGTGGCATTGTGGTGAGTTTTTCTAGAGTCCCTCCTCTGTTTATGTGGTGACAGGTAAGATAAAGAACATGGATCTCCCTTTCTGATCACAAGTGATTTACATTGACTTGGAAGATTTAAAGCCAGTGAATGAACTGCAGAGGACATGAACTCCCAGGCAGCACAAGTGACCAACAAGGGAGCTGATTCTGTACCACGATTAAAATAAAGGAGCTCATTTGCTTCACTCTTATGTGAAGGACTTCTCACTTTCTTTGAGGGTCCTTAGCAGGACAGGAAAACAAACCAGTAGTTCATCTGGGGCATTTCTCCTCCTCCCTTTTCCCTGCTCTTGGTTTTCTGCATTCCTGAGGTTTATCTGATGAGGTTCCTGGCACAGTATGCACAATGTTTTCACTCATTAGTCTTGCATTGCTTTCATGTTCTCTGGCCACTAAAACCAAACCTAACCAAACAAGCCACTGAGGAATATCTGGAAAAGCCAAGACAGCTGTTAAAAGAGACTGTACATTGAATAAACGAGAGACCATTTAGAAGAACAACCTCATGTCTTCATAAGCAAAAGTGGCTCATTTTCCATGTAGTGGCATGCTTTTGAGCCTCCCTTTTGCCTCCCAATTATATGCTTGCCAAAGATAGAGCCACAAGGTCACAACCACTTTACTCTCCCTCTGTACAAATCAGCCACTCAAAACTTTCACTTCTTAGTGTATTTCAATTATTTATGCTGCCAAACCAAGTTCAAATAAATACACTTTTAGCCCTTAATTGGGAAGTTAAAGGGAAAAAAATGGCATCACAACTTGTTAGAAATAGGCAACACCAGACGGGAAAATGGAGAGAAATTCTACTAGCATACCTTTGTTGGACATCAAGTCATGGAGAACATAAAGCATGTGGCTTTCTTTACATTGTTCAAAGTGTTCATTTGAAACTATACCGTCCTGATATACTTCTTAATATTCCATTTGGAAGTACAGCTGAGACCCACTCAAACACATGCAAATCTCCCAAATGGACTGGGTTTAATGTGTCAGACTAGACGAGCTAGACAGCTCAGCATCTAGCTCCTGCTGAAACCTTGATGGGAGCCAAAACAAGCATCTTTTCAGTTGTGTCTGACCTGATCTCTATACTTGGAAGATGCCTTTGAGAATTTCTCAAAAGCAAGGATTGGAGTAAGCCATTCCTGTTAGGGAGTGCTGAGTCTAGCAGCCCCAGAGTGGGGAACCTGCCGTAGCTCCCTGCCTCCAGACTGTGAATCCATGTGCCTCACTCCCAGAGCCATTCCCCTTGGCCCCCAGACCAGATGCCTCATTTAACAGCTGGTCTCTCTTGGTGCTGGTCAGAGACAAGCACTGACCACCTGTCCTTGTTGTGCCCTGAGCTGGCACCATGGGCACACAGTCCATGATTCACCCCTGGCACTCAGCCATCATGCTTTTGGGTCTGCGGGCATGAGCCTTTCACGGGCCAGCAGCCTCTGTGATAGCAGGAGTTGGTCAGGGAGGTGCTGGGATTCCCCAACCTGTGGTGCTCTTTGAGGGTGTGTGTGCCACTATTGTCACGTAACCCCACAGTCCCTATCCTCCCCTGTCCAAGAGCACACTAGATGACTGTTAGCTCAGAACTTCAGTTGGATCTCACATGGTTATTGCAGCTATAAGCCACATGGGATTTGGGATCAAAAGGCTCTCATCAGAAGTCTGTTGTAGGGAACTCTGTAATGACAAAGAATGTCACTGAAAATGAACCAAAGAAGACATTCTTATGAACCTCTCTCATTGATATAACAATTTTTTAAAGAAGAATGAACGTACTTCAGTAGAAGAAAGAGTGTCCGGTCCTGTGAAGCTTTCCAGGACAGAACAGGTTCTAGATAAACAGTTGTTCTCTCCTGAACAGCAAAACAGAATAAAAGGTCTATTCATCAAAGTAGTGACACAGTGTTTTGAACACAGTATTTCAGGCAAAAAATGCAGCAGATCTATTCTCCTATTCCTGGGAAAGCCCTCACCCCTCCTTGGCTTTGGAAGAACCCACTCACAAAGAAGAAAATCCAACTTTACAATCCAGCTGAGAAGAACCTCATCCCTAATGCCTGTCTGCAAAATACTGACGAGTTGAATGGATGTTCCCAGGGTGACATGGGCAAAGGAAGACCCCACCTGCCTTTATGGACCTCAGGCCCAATTTGGACCTGCAGGAGTCCTGCTCAAGAAAGCATAGGGTTTGAAGGGACAGTGGATTTTCTGATTTTGTTACAGGAGATGTGCATGATGTGCCCAGGAGGTACCCACAGACCCTGGTTAGTCAACATATGCCCCAGCGTGGGGTGCAGAGTCCTGTACAAAAAAGAAGGGCACAAAGTAGGAGGTTGCATATGCTCCACATTCTCAGCTTAGTGCTGGTCAAGGTTGGACTCCATCTCTCACATGTTTTCTTCACGTTAGGTACATGTACAGATGATGAGGCATGTTTCCTGGGCTTTCATTGTGAGGGTTGTTTTTGGGAATTGCCGGCCTTGGGTTTTTCATGTTTAATCTTCTCCCATATGATTCCAGAGTCAGGATCTCTCTGCATTTATGGTTATTTTTTGGGGAGGATATGGAGGAGTGTTCCCCCTTTTGAACTTGCTTGCTCTGAAACAACTCCCCGAAAGCCGCCCGTTAGGAAGAGCATCGCGCTCTCCCTGCCTGCCGTCCGTGGGGATCTGCAGCAGGCAGCCACTCCCGGCCCCACGTCTTCCACTGGGGCTGTCACGCTAGGGTTTTGTCCTGCTCACTGGCAACACTTTCAGAAACTGAAAAAGGCCTATTTATCCCCTTGCTCATTTAAATGCAGACAGGCTAATGCCTTGGCTATTTAAAGTAATGGCAGTCAGCGGAACAGATGCTTAGGACGTGAGTGCTGGACTATCATTAAAAGATATGGTCTATGATTAAAAGATATTTTTCCTGTGGGAAACAGCAGCCCTCTGGAACTTTTTGGCTTATAAAGAAAGTTTTGAGCTGCAATGTCTCTCTAGCAGAGATAAAATATTGCAAAGTTGCTACTGATGCCAGGAGCAAGTTGTTCTCGTTCCCACTAATGTTTCTGGATCTGCAGACTATTCTGTTTCGATTCTTGTAGATAAGTGATTTTGAGTAGAAAGAGTGAAGTATCCTATGTTGTTACATATTGCGATCTTAATTTCTTGCAAGTACCTACAGGTGCTCTTGACTTTACCACGTGATTTCATAATATCATATCATATCATATCATATCATACAGTATATAATAAATTATATTTTCCACTCTGATTTCCTCTTGTACACTATAGATAACAGATCATTCTGGGTGCTTAGATTGATAATTTCAAGGATACAGAATGGATTTGGCTGCACACATTTCCTTGAAATAAGCAGCAACTGTGTTTCTACTTTAATGGAATGATTCTGAAAAATTGCATGCTTACAGCTTATTTTTAACAAAAGAATTATTTTCTTTCAGGAGCAAATCCTCTGTAGCATGAAAAGCTGAAGAATGTAAGCCAGTTCCTAGCTACATCAGTTCTCACCAGGAGCAAATCTAGAACTGCGTGTTCTACATTTTTTTAGTTAATAATGTGAATCAAGTTTTCTTTGGTAAATAAAAAGATATGTGTTACAAAAGTTTTCCAACATCTCATTTAGAATGCAATAAACTGTGTGGTGTTTGCTAGCATCGTGGCTCCTCTAAGTTTCTGATCGTACGGCACCAGAAAAATCGATATCTCATTTCTCACATCAGCCAGATGGATAGGCCAGGCAAGGGCTTCAGCCAAGCCTTTGTGCCATTCTGACAGGGGAAAAAAAATGTTTTCCCTATTTCAAGCTGTACCATTTACAATCAGATATTGACAGCTTTGCAGCACTTTCTCTTGGTAGGATCTGTCACAGTAGAACTTTAGAGTCTTGCTGGCTTGGCTGTATTTCTTATACCTCATCACTTACCAAGTACACCTATAAATTCTTAAAGTGGTTACTTTTGCATGTGTTCACTAAATGTTGAGATTAACCATGTAGTAAAGGAAGTGTTCTGAATTTAAGGTCAGCCTGACTTGTGCTGATCCTTTCAAAAAAAGGTGTTGGGGGATTTTGGCTTACAAAAACCTGGCAAGTACACTGCCATGCCTGCTGATGAAATTAGTTTCCCTGCATGTCTGTATGGCACAGCTCTTTATATCTGTTGCAAAACAAGTTGGTGGAGAACCAACTGGCAGTAGAAAAAGTTTGTTTTTCTGTTTTGTGGATGTCATGGTACACATTAAAGTAAAGGTTAATTTTTAATACCGGGATTTGGGAGAACACTAATATTTATACAAAGAGTATTTTCAAAATTAGAAGAGAGATGAAAAAAGTTGTATTTTGTAATGCACTCACTAAATTTAAAACATTATTAGTGAAAGCATTAATTTTTGACTCATATGCAAGATATATAATAATCACATCCAAATAAGAGTATTAAAAGATAATCAGACCTTGTGATTGCCAAGTGAATCACTCAATGTATGGGAATATCAAATAAGAATTATCCATTTAGCTCTGGTTGGCGGTCCCACTCACAGTGTTTATTACACATTATTTTTTCCCACAGAGACACTGCTTGTCAAAATGAAAACCCTGAAATTATTTTCTCTCTGTATTAACAGTGGCTGAGCATACGCAAAGTCATCTACAACAATTTCTTCACAGTTATGTCACTGCTGATGAGATGGTTGAAGAGCTGGCTTCAAGAATACCAGTGCTGGCATTTAGTGAATCTAAAGCACTATCAGCACAGTAATAGTAATGGTAATTCCCATGTAATACAAGGAATTTAAAATACAAATTCTGGTACTCCATTTTCCACATGTCACCCTCAGGAGAGCTACAGAGGCAGCTCAACTCACAGAGGGAATTTGTGTGCAAATGCAGACCCTTCGCAGTCTAGTGGAAAGCAGCAGAATACAAACAAGACCTGTGCAACATTTTATATTAATCCTCTTAAAATGCTGGCCAGTCTGAGTCCTATGATGAAACCTCAGTCTGGGTCTTCCCTCTGCTTTGCCACATCTAATTTCCTCAGCCCTGGAGATATGTGGGGAAGCCAGCCCATGTGCAGAGCCAGAGTGACAACAGCCCCCTGGGCTGAGCCTGGTCACTCCAGGGCTTCATCAGCACAACCCTCCATTGTGTGTTTTATTTCAGTGCAACTGACATAAAAGATCAAGGGCAGTGTCCTTCATTTCCCATTGAATTTTTAGGTCCAAAATTTTAAACTGAGACCAGGAAGTTCAAACCCAAGGCAATGTTCCTGTGAGTCTCAGAGAATGAAGCCAGGACCAAACAATGCCACAGTCTTCTCTGATGGTTGCACAAAACTACGAAACAGTGGAACCGCATGAAGCACCTTAAATAACTGAAAGAAAGTTATGGGAGCCAGGTATAGGTTTGAAAAATTAAATATAGTGAGGTATGGATCAATTTTCCTTCCAATTGTGACTTCTGAAGTGCAGCTAATTCAGAGGAAAGGCTCTGTTTTGTCTGATATCAGTTGAAAGCTCAAAATCAATGACACCATACATCAACACAGGCAAAGCCAGAATATAATGTTCCCTACTGTACTTTTTGAAGCTTACTTTTGTTAAGCATAAACTGTACTGTTCTTCTGGAAATGAAATTTAAAGATCACTTTGTCAGAGACATCACAAAGTGCAAAGAAACAACATTTGCACAACTCATTTTAGGCTGATCTAACTTCAAGGCAGAAACCGGAGTTAAGGAAGGAAAATAAACCATGAAATAAAAGTAATGCTTCCTGTTTTTCTGGATGATTGCATGCTCAGATTGCTCTTAAAATTCCCAGGAGATGTACAGATTGAGATGAAATATTGGTTTGGTGTAATGGAGATCATAGCTATAAGCTATTTTGGTAAATCGTAAATCAGTGTCTGAGCACCAAACCATGGGAGTCTAGCATTCAATTCATATATTATCACTAATTATAATTTTTTACTTGACAACATATCATCACTCATGAAGTAGCTATAAGCTATTTTTTTCACGTGTAACCACACAACTTGTGCACAAGACTATGACTCTTGAAAACTGTCAAGAATAAATAAGAAAAAGGATATTTTTGTTATTGGTAATTCTGTACCCAGTTGAAAAACAGTCTCTTCTTACTACAAGCCCAGGGCATTGAACAGTTCTTTTCCCAAAATTTTATTTTTTTAACAAGGCAAGGCAAGCAGAGATTCAGAGAACAAGACACAACAGCCAAGAATTGAGACTGAGTGACAGTTTGCAGTCAGCATGTTAATTCAATTCTTTATTTTCTTCTTTTAAGAAACACCTGAAAATGCTGTAAGTGAGGATGGGGCATAGAGGCTGTGAAAGAGAGTCTTGACAGCCTTTTAACAAGTGACTAATTAGTATGGAGAAGGAAACCCTTAGAGTTCATTGTGCTGCATTGACTTTTTCCCTAAACTGTTGGCCGTCTTGACCAGTTTATTTTCAGCATTTCTCAGCATGTGCCCTCATCCTCAACCTGCAGCTGAGAACATTGCCTCTGGAACTAGGTTCTGCAGAGTGTGCCAGTGCTTTCTCTCTGAACTCACCACTCATCAGTCGCTCACAGATGTCACTTGGCATCAGCCACAGACATGATCCTCACTGCAGCCCTTGCTGAAGCTGTCTTCACCCCTGCTCCCCAGGCTGAAGACGTCTTTCTGATCTCCCACGTTCTATCCTTTTTTTATCTTTCCCATGTCTATGTGGGCCCGAGCATGGCACACTTACTCTGTGCAGGTCTGTCTCAAATCATTCTTATATTGTTTTGGGGTGGGTTTTTGGAAGGAATGCATCTTTCCCATTAACGTTATGATTGAGCTGCAGCAGCTCCAGCTAGCTGGAGTCACTCTGATATGACAAAGAGGAGGTCAGGAGACAAAATGAGCTGAGCTTTGTCTCAGTCCCTTGCCTTCGCCATGTTCACCAAACCCTCCTACATTAAAATAAAATCTTGCCAATCACCCTGCACTGGTGAGCAAGGTCAACACTGCCAGCAGGAGCCTGCCCAGATGGCATGAGCCAACTGTGTGCAGCCAGCAGGGTGACATCCATGGCATTGCGGGCTGTGGAGGGGCTTGTGGGAGTGTTCTCACAGATAGATGGAGTAGTGGGCAGGGTGCACGTAGAGCATCCACGGTGGATGCATTGCCAAACCAGCCCTTAAACCTGCTGAGTGGACTGGGAGATAACACAGGGGCTGTTGGGAATCCTGAAGTTCAGTCTTCAGTCATAGGTGGTCACCGCCTAGATTAGTTTAGTTCTTAAGTTAGACTTACATCTAACATCTAGTGCCAACATGTGAAAACTGTGCTTTTGTGCTAAAAACTGCAGTGGTCAGACTTCATTTCTTCTCCGACTTGGAGGTTCTACCTCATCCAAAGGTCATTTACCACTACACATGTGTTAGAGTCAGCCTTGATGTACTGCAACATGTTGATGCTTCCTGTAGGCTACCAGATGTCACAGTCCTGACAAAGAAGAAGGAGAAAGGCTGAGTTGGAATTTTTTTTCATTTTATGGACAAGTACCTGTAAAGCACCTCAGTTCACAATCTTTTCAGCTAAAGTTTAAATCTGTATTTTGCCACCTACATATATATTCATGTTCTCAAAAGAGTTGAGCACCCAAATCCATCAAGACATGCCAATGCAGTATACTTTTATAACAGATTTTTACTACTGTAACTCAGTCCTTTTCCTCCATTTCCAGTATTGATCACACCTTACTTCCCTGTAGAAATGCTCTAAAAAGTCCAAGAAAGCCATTCTAAAATGTTTAAGTCGTTACAGACCTGACCCATCTTACCCCACATACTCTGTGCCCTTCACTGCTTTTGGAACAAATTGCTACTTTAGACACTCAGCTGCTGACATGCTCTTGGTAGCCTGTTACTGTCTGGTGTTTGAACCTACTACACGCTCTGCTTGTGTCACATTTGATGTCTCTGTAAGAAGGGTATATACTTGGAACTGGGTGCCTGCTGACATAGTACTTTTTAACCCTGGTAACCTCTGACACTGCACAAGAAACTCAGTTTGGTGCCTCTGTGAGCCAAAGACTTCTCAAGGAACTGACTCCTGCAAGTCACGGAACATGGAATATGGAATATGGCTGGTAACATCTCTCGGCTAATTAGATCTAGAACAAAAAAGTTGAGTTTCAGTGCTACCAGGGATAACCGCCCTCATCACCAGGAGAAACTTCCCAGTTAGAGCAAATTAGAAGTGGGAGCTCACAACACTATGGGCAGTTTGAAACTCTTCAAGCACTGCTGTGCAGCTTCAGTGACACCCCAGGTAAATCACTCATGCCCTTCATAAAAAGGTTGCCCCTCAAGCCACTCTTACCAGCATCCTCTTTGCACTTGCCCCATGGCTGCAGCCGTCATCTCCCTTGCTGGGATATGCAAGGTGCACACTTTTTGAATTAGGTAACACAGCAAATTATCTGGAATTGTCCTACTTTTCCCATTGTGACAGAAGTTCCCAGTGCTGCTAAAAACCAAGCATATGGTATCCCTGGGTACCTCCTGGGAGCTAACTCCTGGGAGCACCCTCCAACCCGTGCAGCTGCTCAGGAACTTTCTGTGGGGGAATTAATTCTGTTGCATGGTTTCAGGGGAATAAGGTTTGTGAGCAGGTGCTCCTCTGTAATGGGGCTCACATCCATCAGTCAGAGGGAGTCAGGGAACACAAGTGCACCTTCGCATCTAGGGTGAATTCAGGGACATTGCTTAAGGCCACCATCATCTTGAGTCCAACGGTCTGTGTGGGTAGCTAATCATTGTTTAGAGAGCAGGCACAATTCAAAGAAGTGATGAAAACAAGCCAGAGAAAGTGTCATCAAAGCTGTCCATAGAATGCAGTCAGTATCTGCAAATCCTTTTGCATCACAGGACCTACGTCAGCTCTGCACACAAAGTTGGGTTCTCAGGCCATACCTGCAGCAAGGACTGAGAAATTTGTTGTTTTTCTGTAAATCCCCAGACTGTGCTGTGGCTGCACACCAGACTACTCACACCACTCCCAACTGCATATCATTCTGGGAGGGGAACACTGATTTCTTTTAAAATTAAATTGCGAATCTGCTCACAGTTAAGTCATTCCTTCTACCAAAACAAGAACATTGCTGAAATTAATTTGTGTCATATGAGGTAAGCTCCTCAGGTTTCTACAAACTGTCAGAATAGAGAACACAACTTTTTTATATTACAGTTATCTAAGAGGCTGATGGGTTTTGGTTTCCTCCCTTTTAGATTGTTTTAGACATTCTTTTTCTGCAGAGTTACAACTCTGATTGAAAATGTTGTTATGTTGTCTGGTAAATCTCCCATGCTGTGAGGAAAAAATATCCAGGCTTTTCTCTCAACAAGAATACCCAGTTTGTATTATTAAAACTCGAGTCATCATTGAATTAATCTCCAAAAAGATTCAGCCAACAAGACAAAATTCTAGCAGTCTCCTATCCCCCAATATTATTCAAAGTAAAGTTTTGGCTCAGGCAACTAAGAGGAAGAAAAGCTTAAGTCTGGATGATTGAGTTGCCAGCAGACACATGTGTTTAAAAGTGTTTGTCCCACCACCTGCCTTTCACCATTCTGTCTGCGCAGATTGACCTTGACTGGCAAAACACTCCAGGCTGGCTGTGCGCAGGCGGAGATGTAGCACAGTACTTGCCACTTTCTGCTGCTCACATGTGCTCTCACTAGGCTAATGTTTCCCCTCATCTTATCCCTAAAATCAGTATTTATTACTCTGATACAGCAGACTTTCACATTTCCGATGAGACTGTGTATCAGAACTCTAGGTGCAGAATCCCATTACAAATAGATTGTTGTTTTACAGGTCTCTCTGTTTCATCATTCAGCAAAAATTAATGCATTCACAGTGTACATGACAGGAACATGTTAGCAGAATACTTTCTGTTGCTTTTCTTTTGAACTCCCAGCATTGCTTCTCAGTGACACTTGATAAAGTTGAAGGAAAAATATAACCCAGTATAAATTTTGAAGTTTCCATCACAAAGCCACTGGCAGTCTTTGCTATAACTATGATAAGGATTTTAACTTCTTATTTGCAAAGGAACAAGAGGATGTCACCATTTGAAGGCATAAAAGAGTGGCTTTGTAACTCTTTTGCATGTTGCTTGCTGTTACTTGAAGCACTGTTGAAGTCTCTTTTCCAGATCACAGTATCTGAAACCAGATTGGTTTCTTCTGGAGGAAACTCCAGAAGACAGTTGAGGAAGAAATGAGGTGGTATTTCCACTTCTGATGGCAGTTACCCTGAGGCAGTTTCATGGCATGAGACAACAGGGATAGGATGCTAGCAAATCTGCCTTCTGATTTAAAAAACTTGATTTCTCCAGCTGGAATTTATGCAAGGGTGAAATATGCCTAATCTTGTTCCTGGGATGCTCTATGCCATGGACGTGTATGTGAATCACATAGAGTAAAGACCACATTTGATAGCAACAAACTAGAAAGACTAAACTCCTAATAAAATAGGCAAGCAGGGGGGTACCTGACATGTATGAAATTGAGAAAATTATTTCATGTCTTTTAATTTTCCTCTCTACTTTTGCATTTCTTTTGTATTGCAAATTCTGCAAGCAGTTCTTTTCCAATCTCTGTAGTTATATTTGTCTGAGAGACTTATATGTGACAGTGGTGTCATTACAAATGCAATACAATGAGTATTTTTACTCAGAATATACTCTACATTTGGTAGTTTTAGTAAAATACATTTTTCCAGTGACCATGGAAGATGGGGCAGAGAGATCTCTAGGAAAGGTGTTGTAAACTGCCTGGTTCACTTCTCCAAAAAGTTGGTGGATATTTCTGTGATAAAAGTTGGAGCCTTTAAAACACCAGGAGAGGCATTTGGGCCATCTGTATGTATTCCTTCACGTGTACTTTGAAAGGCACTAAAATACATCCAAATGAAGCAGACACCTTTGAAGCCTAGTCAGACCGGTATTACACTGTGTCTTTGTGACACTCCTCAGAGCAACAGGGCTAAACTGTTCAGGAGGAGTGATCTAAAACAGCCATACAGCTCACATGGACCTGAGCTTCTACCTTTGAATGGCTCTACACGACTTTCAAGAACCTGTTGGCACAGACTGGTTGCTAATTTAGGACCTGTCACTGTGCTCTCTTAGGTGACAGAGGTATTGCCTGGGCTTTAAAACTGAAAAAAACCCACTCAATTTTTTAACTGCAACAACAGTTCCATAGAGGTTTCATTAAATACTACACACTAAGCCTATCTGTAGCTGTCAGGTTCAACAAATAATTATACTGGCCCTTTTAGGCAGATTTGCTATTAAAATGGAGCAGAAGGTTACTGCCAACTTCTATTGCATCTGCTTTAACTGTTTTTATATAAACAACAAACTCTTTAGACCTTGGAATCAATATTTATTTTCTTTTTTTCTTTTTTCTTTTTTTTATTTTTTATTTGAATGAATAATGTCTGAAGTCTCTCCAGAGAAAGAAAGAAAGAAAGAATTTAATTGCTGGCCCCTTTGGGATTATTTTTAAGGAGTAGCTTTGCTTTGGACCAGCATGTCAAAAATTATGGAAAGGGTGAAAAGGGAGTAAAGAGATTGCACAGATGATGCAAAAATGGCTATATTGTCTACTCATAATTTAACTTTAACCTTGCAAAGATTTTGGAAGACATTCTGTTTTTTAATAGCTTCATGAGGCAAAAATAGAAATTTCTCCAGTAACCATGGAAACATGGAAACAATGATTACTGGAAATTATCTCTACTTGTGGGATTAGGTTTGTGCTATCATTGGATGACACTAAAGTTAAGCCACACATGCATCCTTAGCAATGCTGCGACAGCCAACAGGGGATGAATCTCACAAAAGTCCTCAAACATCTGGAGTAGCTGGAGCCAGTGCAGTTCTGGAATATATTACCTCTAGGTGCTGTTGGCTCAAGCTATACCTGCTTTCAGCAAATGATTTTGTTAACAATTAAATACTGAAACTGTAACCATGTCTGAGTATGTGTTTTGTTGACCAAAAGACCTAGCAGCCACCAGTACATCAATCACCTTCATGTGCCCTCAAAGTTCTCATAGGAAAGGTCAGCATGCAGTGTCTTGGAGCAGTCACCACAGACATTTGTCCCTATTGAAAAGGAGGGAGAGAGATACAGATGGTCCTGAATCAATAACAGCAATTATGGGCCTTTGGAGGGCAACTTGCAGTTCAGGTCACTAACAATAAAAGTTTATTGGAAATAAAAACAGAGGAGTGAAATGGACTTCTGGGGGCAAAAAAGGAGAGAAAAAGGAAGAGAAGGAATTCAGTATGAAGAGAAGTACTCCAGATGTCACAAACAGCATGAGAGCTGGGTCTATAACCTGCCTGCAGGAATCAGATAAGCTGCTCTTCTGCTCACCCCAATTGCTAAACATTAAAGGAAAACCGTGAGATTAGAAGTATCTCTGTGACTGTGCTGCTGATATGTTTCTTATTGGAAAGGACTTGATTTTGCTACTTCACTCCTTTTCACAAAGCAGCTGGATTCATGTTTTTCTTCTCTCTAAAAAGGAGTTTGCTGTGGAGAGTATCATCCGCGTCCAGCTTCTCCCTCACTATTTCTCTCCTACTTCCTTTTCAGAAAACTAGTCCTTTCCCACAAACAGTGAAAAGCTGCTGACATCCCCCACGCAGAGGAAGTGTTAGGAGGGAATTATGAAGGTGTTAAAACCTAGTCACCCAGAAGAGCTGCTTGCCCAGAAGTCATCTGGGAGCTGTGAAATGCTTGTGCACGTTTGGGAACAGGGACTTGCTACTTCTGTTTGAATATCTGAAGGGGATGGAATAGATTTCTAGTTATTTCATGTCTCTCCATTTGTCCCTTTGTGTTCCTATGAAACGGGATTTGTATTTATATTGATTTGCTTCTGAAATTGTTACATAAGTCATTCTTCTTCACTTCAAGGCTGTAAAACTGACAGACCAGACTCCCCCTTTTTGCCTGTCCTTGATTGTCCTACTTGGAGTTGTATATTAGGCATTGCAATAACATGCCACAGTACACCCAGGGGGCCCAGGCTCCCTGTAGGACAGTTTTGATGGCAGGGAAAGGAACAACTCCTTGTCACTTGTAAGTTAGAATGGATGAACAGGACAGAGGCTATGGCAGAAGAGCTGGTCTGTCTGGTGCTGGCAGTAGCACCTCTGTTTGTAAAGGGACTGCAACTGTTTATTAATAAATGCGGTTTGAATCTTTGCACGTCACTATTCATAATCCCAACCACAGGGCCACTCAAACATCTGATAAACGTGTTTTGGCTCCATCCTGTGCCAGGAAGCAAGAAGTGAATCACCTTCATATTTTTACTCACAGTGTGGTCTAATTTTTACGGTTTTGCAATCTGCTCAAAGTTTAAACTGCATTTACTTTTAAATGCAACCTAAAAAGCTGAAACACTCTGCTTGCAGGACATAACTACTTCAAATTTATAGTCAGAGATAAAATGTCCTCTGCCACTGAACCCCTTCCAGAAGGTTGTTAAAATTAAGGCCAGTGTATTAAAAATCTGTGACATCTTTTACTAGTGAGTCATAACCTGTTCACTTGTGGGAAAATGACAATCTAGTAAGGAACTGAATTGCTGCCTTTCCAGTCTTTGTGATGTGTCTGCTCTTTTTTCCCAGGTGGTTGTCATGATGGATGCTATTCACTGCAGGAAAAGCAATAATTTAACACATACTGTAATAGAGTGCAGCAGCCCAAAATATGATGCTACTAGTTGGAAAGGACAGAAATCTTTTAAAACAGAACAAATTTAGTTTGTGCATAAATTAGACAAAGATGTAACTTGGGGAAGCAGATAATGCAATTCAATGCTCTTTCTTTGGTCTTACATTTTCTCAGCAAAAGAAGTAGAGGCAGAGAAAACAAAACAACCTAGAATAAGTACATGGAGCAATGTAGCATAAAAAGGGCAGTAGTAAAATGCCTTGAGAAACTCAGCAATTTTCCCAACAAAATCAACTAATCGCTAGGCTCCTAATGTACATACACATATATGTTTTATATATGTGGTTTTTGAAGATATCTATACACTTCCATAAGCATGAATATTATATTTAAGGTATTTTCTACAAAGATTCTTACCTTCTATTTGCTTCATGTAATTTCCTTCTCAGTAAAGGTAATTGCTGAGGATGCTAAGGCAATTTATGGGCACCTGTGGGCTCATAAATCTTATGTGCTTATCCTACAGATGTGTATTCTCTATATATGCTATATTAGGCAGCTTCTATCATCCATCACTGTACAATATATCTATGGTAAAAAAAAAAGAGGTATTGTACCAAATCTGATCTTTGACAAAGCAGACACAGGCCAACCCTGTAGTGATGGCAGCTGCAAGATGGTCCATTATAGAGGGCAGAATGGAGATGTGTAGTTTGTGGAAAAAAAGACACTTCCTCAAGTTTCTCCCCTTCTAGGGATTTTCCAAATTCCTCAGGAAAATAATTAAAAGCCTAAAAATTTATGCAATAGTTAGGCTCTCAGGAGGTCAAACTTCCACATTAAAGTCCCAGTTATGGGTACAAGACTGGAAAGCATTTCAGACTGTTTTGAGCTAGCAAAGTGCTTCAGAATATTAAAAGTGATCAACAGTTGACAACAATGAAAGTGCTTGGAGGAAGAATATTTCCATTTTGGGAGGAAGACTGAGAATGCCTGTGCATTAGCAGCTCAGCTCAGGAATGCAGTTGTGAGTGTGCCCATTTACTCTCCCCTAAGTCAGACCATGTGAGGCTCTGCAGGTACCCAGTCCCTGTGGTTCATTCACTCTATTAGACAAGAACTAAACTGATGTAAACCCCTGAAATGTACAAACTGTGGGTGCTGGGTCCTCAGCACCAACTGTTTCACTCCATGAACCTGTTTTTGATGTGTTGCACTACTCAGTAATGCAGAGATAAATGACTGAGTTAGGTACTGAATCATCTTTAGGGTGTTCAGCTCCCAAGCCTCTGCCTGTTTCAGAAGGTGCTTGGGGCAAGCCTGGCCACCTAACTCAGGCTTCTCAAACTTAACACCGGAAGTGAAGAATGGAAATACTCCTCTCTTCTCCCATCTATGTCTGTGATTACAAATGAGACTCCTACATGACTGAGAAGTCCATTCTCCATTAATTAACTAGATGAGTTGACCATGGTGAGTGGTTACACTGAATCTTTCAACTTCTTATAAATTCATTATATAAGCAGTCTCTATGCTTGACCATTAATTTAAATACTCATGCAAAATCTAGGATTACTTGATGCTTTTCTCTCTTTCATGAAGGCTTATAATGACCTTAAAAGCATTAGCTCAATATGAGGTCAAGGAATTATTTTAGCTG
The DNA here is from genome assembly GCA_013400915.1 of Pardalotus punctatus. Taxonomy (NCBI): domain Eukaryota; kingdom Metazoa; phylum Chordata; class Aves; order Passeriformes; family Pardalotidae; genus Pardalotus; species Pardalotus punctatus. Next base: position 374,739 of record VZTX01027302.1, read on the forward strand.
TGAAATCAGTTGCTTAATAAGAGTTTCCTCAGAGCCAAGTAATCATGCAGGCTGTACGGCTCAAGTAGTTATTTCATTTTTCTGCCTACATATTAATGTATTTAACTACTACTCTGCACAAAGAGAGAAATGAGTTAATGAGAGATTTTCACTGCTTGGGTTTACTGTTCCAAAACATACAGAGAACCATGTATCTGCAAAATTAAACAACTATTTCTGTAACTACTTAAGAAATCAAATGCTGTTTGAATGTCAAATATCAGTATATCACCTTTTATATAGTACAAGCAGGATTTCACACTGTTTTATCATTAGTTATTAATGGCTTGTCTTTGGTTATATTATTAGTCAATTAAACAAGTTTATAGGCTTCAGTAGGCAAAAGTGAATAGATTTGAGTTTAGTAATAATTTTTAATGGAAAAAAATTGTATGATTATAGAGTAAAATTTCTCCTGATGAAATATTAAATATTTCATAAACAAAATATTTGATTTTGACATCGTTGTGATGCTGTCTGTCTTTTCTAGTGTCAGAAATATTTATTAATTTAAATAGGGCAATGCATGGGTAAAATATTTTAAAAAATTGCAAAACTAACAGAATGTGTTCCTGCCTCATAATAAACAATTGTTGAATGGTGTTTATTAAAATTGGATCTCAAGTGACAGTTAATAAATGCATAGTTCTATTATGCATGCTAAATTCAGCATTCTGAAAACTTAAAAGCAAATAGATCAAAACCAACAGAGATAAAAAAGTCACAAAGACAAAATACAGCAACACCAGAAAGTGACAGGGAAATAATTCAGACTTAAAAATGACTTATTATTTGGGAACTTGTAACAACAATTTATAGAACTAAATTAGAGGCAAATCAGAGCCTTTCTGATGTTTTAGATATGCAATTTCTGTAGTGCATATAGTTTGATCATAGAGCAGAGAAATTCACATTACGAAGTCCCCTTCAAAAAAGCAAAAACCCCAGTTTCTCTTTATTTCTGATTCCAGGTTATGAATACACATAGATAATGAATGAAGAACAAAAAGAAAATGTGCAAAAAAATCCAAGTATTAATTTATTTTAATTAAAAACCTTAAATATTTCTTCAGTGTTTGGAGAAATTAGACTATATGCAGTGTGTTCCTCCATATGTTTCATATATACCCAGACCATATCTGCGCTGAATTGCAAAAATACTGGATTTAATGGGCTTTGTGTCCTTTACTGTAATCACTCCATTGGCTCCTTGATGTTGCATGGGGTTGGAGTGAGGATGGAAAGAGTTGCTTCAATCATGTATTTTCACCTCTGTTTCTAAAAGGTGAAGGGCAAAACTTTTAATCAAGGAGCAGTTTATCTTTAATTAAGAAAAACATAATTAGGCATTATCATCTAATTGCTATTACTGATGGAGAAACTCATATTTTCACAACTAGTGACCCATGCTATATTATGTCTCTGCTGTTTACTGCATAATAAATCTGTATTTGTGTTTGGCAGCTAGCCAGAAAAATTAAAAGGTAATCAACATGCTTCTCTGCAGTCTGGTCATCAAAATCTCTGACTTCACAGATGAGTAAATAACAAAGTCAAGTTGTGATGTCCTAACAGAAAACCTTCTTTAGGAATAACTATATTGATCTCCTCTGTCAAGACATCAAATGTTACTTGAAACAACCATATACAAAAAGCTTTGCAAAACAGATAAGAAGAACTGTGCTCTACACCTGGCATTGAGTTAAAAAACAGTTTAATGTCTCAAGGCACCACCACGGTAGAATTTTATACCTGCAAGTAATCATCTAATACACTATTATACAGTTAAGGTAATGTATTAATAAATAGCTTGTGCAATTTTGGGAAGCAATCTATAAAGGAATGTTAGATATACAATAGGCACATACTATAATACAAATAAAAAACAAAATTCCTAGAAAAAGCATGCTGAGCACCTCTTTGTATAGGTTGAGTTTCTTATTCTAAACACTATGTAAATCTTAACTTACAAAAGGTAAAACTGAAATCTTATAGTAACTGCTTATTTAAACTGATTTTCCTGGGTATTTGCCTCTATGTCACAGGATTACTCTTAGGGACAGAGGACTCTGGTACTGGCTGTAAAGGGCTGTCTTGTTCATTCAGTTGTGCGTTCAAGTTTTCAGAAGTTAGGAGAGAAGAATTAAAAACTATTTCACTTAAGTCTGATTTTATGGATACCAGATGTGGTTCTTGAAAATTTAATGGTTCTTCTAACACCTGTGTATTTTCTCGTGTCATTCCCATATCTGACGGTGACTTTCGTTTCATTCTTGTGTACGATTTGTCTAAATTTTCCATGCCTTGGTCAGTTTTCTGAAATCGCCCAAAGAACCAGATGAAGAAACCAAACAAAGCAAAAGCCAGCAAACTTGGAATAAAAGCCAGGCATTTGACATCAAGGCTAGAGCCTGTGAATCTGCTGTGCAAGAACATGTCCCCTTCGGCATAGGTCCGGTTCGTCAATGGGTTGGTGTTATTGGATCTCCACTCCCAAGACAACTTAGTTCTATTAAGGTCTTTCAAGCTCTCTGAGTCCTTCACTGTGTAGATCTTCTGTCCAGGACCGATATATTGACCATATTCATGAGGTTTGTAAAATATTTGGTTCTTCCACATATTCAGATCCAAGATTAAAACAAGGAAGATAATTCCATAGTTAAACCATTTGCCTGTTTGGAAAAAGAAAGTTCTGTCATCTGATATATCCGTTTTAGCAGCAGTACAAATGCCATCACATGTAAAACATACTCAGAGAAAAAAAGTTCATTTTTTTTAATCTGTAAAAAAAAGCTGTAAATAAATTTCCACCACAGTCAGATTTTTTGCTGAATATCCCTTAGAATTTCACAATTAGGTCTGGACACAAAATAATTTTGTAACACAAGCACAGCTGTATATCTATTCAATCGACATTACAGTTTGTAAGCAACCAGTTGATTAGACCACTAGGTGATGTGGTCTAGATCAATAAGCCTAAAAAAGCATTCATTCCAGGACTTTAAAAATATCCATATGGAAATTTTCCATGAAAAGGCAATATTTGACAGAACCTTTTATGTTCCAGCAATTACTGAAGGGACTGAGGTTTTTGAGGCTGGTAATTATGTGAATTTTAAGAGTATACACTTATGTTGTTTGATATACCATGGTCTGCAGACATATTCAGTTGCAGGCACTCAGACAAACTGTGATTTAGAGATATCACACCCTTGAGAAATAGCAAGGGCTGATTGTAGACTTCAGAGTCTAGTCATCTTAGTTTTTCTCATAATCTGTGTCTATGAATACACAAAACAGACTATATGACTTTCATAGTCAAATCATATATTACATTCTAGATGGACATATTTTAAGAGCTCACCTGTACAGTGATGCCTGCCACCACCCAAGAACCTGGAAAATCTACATGTCAGCATTAGTGAAAAGCTATACATGGAGTGTTCCTGCTGGTGATGAATGATCTTGGTCCGTGCTGGAATCATATTTAAGTATGCTTCAATTAAAAAAGAAAATGAATTTACCTGAAGATCTATAAAATTACTTAGGCTAGTGACTTGCAAAGAATAAATGGATTCCTGTTCCTGAAAGCATGTCTGTTCAAGCTGTATAACCAGAATTCTCCAGGAAGGGGAGTAACTTCTTGTATTTAGCAATTATGTTTAACAGATATCTTCAGTTTAGATTAAATAGATTGAAAAAGAACAAGACTGTTAATTCTCTTGTTATTGTCATTGTCCAAAACCAAAACTGAACCAAAAACTCCTTGCAGCCAATCCTATAACTTCTGAATAACTGCTCAGTCAAAGTCAAGTTGGATGGGGCTTTGAAGAAACTGGTGTAGTGGAAGGTATCCCTGCTCATGGCAGAAGGCTTGGAACAGAATGATCTTTAGGGTCCCTTGCAACTGAAACCATACTATGATTTCTCCCTGGCATTTTGTCAATATTATAATTGACATGTTAAAGAAAACTATATTTTCAGAATATTATCACCATGTTTTATAATATTTGAGTTTCTCAACTCAACACCAAGACATTGAAAGTCATGCAAAAGTATGAAATAGTATGACAAACAATACAGTGTAACCTGATGTTTCCTGTGGATGCTTGCCATGTATTTCATGTTTCTAGTTTTCTCATCACATCTGTCTTTCAAAAGAGAGACAGAGAATTCACTGATCAATAGCTGCTGACAAGCAGAATATAATGGCTGACTTCTTGTGTTCTCCTCATCTGGGCACTAACTTCTTTACCTTACCACCATTTCTTAAGACACAATGATAATATCACTATTTTTCATATTCTCACTGTCTGAAAATCTTTTGAAAACTGCTATGGGTTCACAAGTTATTTGATGCTAAGTGTTTGATAGAGTGAAACCAACCCACACATAGAACAAAATCACATAATTCTCATTTCCTTAGGAAAAATGCAAATTACAATGAAAATTTTAAAAATGCTCCACCCCTTTTGCATTAAGAATTTAAGCGCTCACCTGGTCTAAGAAAGATATGTTGTTCCTGTTTCATAAAAAGTATGAACTGGGAACTCCCTCACTCAGGTCCTAGTCAGAGCTAGGCGGGCAGAAGCAAAGCCCTGAGCTCTGTGGCTGGGACTGCTGAGTCAGTGTGGGCTATACAAACAGCCCAGGCCCATCACCCCATTTAATGAAGGTGAACTGAGACCTGTATGTCTAAATGGCAGCTAGTTGACTGAGAACAGCTGCTGTTCTACAGTGGATTTTCTCAAAATTCCTTAAATTTCTCATTTCTAGACAATTTTTCCATCCTCTGCAGCACTGTCATGCTTGATGAGCTCTATGACTTTTCCCTTTCTTTTGAATGCCGCTGTCACCAGAAGCAAAGGCTGTGTATGAGTAACAACCTCACTATAACCATATATGAACACAATGACATCTTTCTGCTCCTACTCAGTAATCCCTGTAGCCAAGGGCTGCATTAATCTCCTTACACACAAAATGACTGTTACTGCTGTCTTGGTTACTTACAGAAAGAATCTGCCTCTTTCTAGAATACAGTGTCCTCTGGCATCTACCCTTCTTCAAAGACAAGTGCTTCACTGCTGTACTAGCAGGCATTACAGCCAAACAAGCCAACCAAACAATCCTAGATCCACGATGTTTTGGAGCAGAAAGATGTCATTGTATTCATATATGGTTATAGACAGACTTAATATACTGACTGACCTTCAACATTATAACTTTATATGCGTACAATCTATGTATATGAAATGATTGTCTATTGCAACTTAATTTTAGCATAATCATTTTTATACCAAACTCTAAGTCATATATCAAGCTTATATAGGAAATAAGCTAGGCATGTTAAAAGTCAATCACTACTTGATCTTGAGCATGAACAAATTCAAGTTTGCAGTTTTGTAAAGGATTATAATAAATACATTATGAAGTTACAGAGATTAATTTTATTTAAAAATACTTCAAGTTTCATTCCAGATGAAAGGTGATACGGGAAGATCGAGCCCCACACTATGAAGTCATTTAACTTGTCTCTTAGCCATTTTCTGTGGGGCCAATATCACTGTTGCTTTAAACTTGGCTCTACTCTAGTGAAATGTGTGTGGCCAAGAATACTGGCATATACCCAACCCCACTTAGCCCTTCTTGGATAGAAGGTGCTTTACGTAAAGACAAAATTTGAAATGGAAGGATGACATAAGATCAGCTCTCAAGACTGGAAGGCTAGTCAACCATTTCGGCAAACTGAAAAGAATTTTATCCAGTCTTCAATGAAGTTAACAATGAGGAAAATCATGTGGGAAAATAGGTTGTGCTATTCAGCCATGTGCTACCTAAAAATAGACCTGGTTAATAACCGGCTTTCACAGCACTGACATTCTTACATGCTACACAAAATACTTGGAGGGTTAGGAATTTGATTTGGTGTATTTGGAAACATGATACAATACTGTGATTTGGTGCAATCAATATCCTCCAAAAGGAAAACTGGAGGCATGCAGTTAGCCAAGAGTGAGAGTGCCCTTGCCAGGCTGTGATGCAAAATGTGAAATATTTTTTTGGGCGTTGTAGACTACAACCAATATTTGGGGATGAAAATTCATTCTATTCATTCATGGCTGTTGAAGAAGATTGTATCCTCCTGGCTAGAGCACTCACCAGAAGGGAAATCTTGACTCTAGAATAACCTCCACTTGTGGCAGTTTGCTCCTGCATCACAGAACCATGCTCTGAACACCAGCCTATACAGAACTCTGCCTAGAAACACTCTCCTCTCCCTGGTGAAGCTGAACAACTGTGCACTGCACATGAATGCCAGGGGCCTTCTCATGTTGAAGGAACTATGGATTCTTATTTTTCCCTTTTCCAGAAATTCATGTTTTCACCATCTGAACAAGATTTTTGGGCAATCCCACAGGCAACATTTGGAATATATCCAAATATTCTAAACCAGCTGCTGATTCTGGAGCAGTTTTATTTTTATCTGTTCACTCTGGAACAGACCATTCATTTCCCAAAGAAAAGGATCTCATGTTAAAGCCAGTCCTCAGCATCCTTCCTGAGGTCAAGAGGTAATGTGAAAATTCCACTTAATAAGGTTAGACGCAAGCAGCCTCATGCTGTGCAACCACAGCCAGAGGCTAGTGTAGGAAATGTTGACTTTAGACTCCCATCTCAATTGTAATTTATGTCTAAAACCATTCAGACACTGCTGTAAAACATTTGAAATGTTCTTCCTATCTTCTGTCACATTGATGTTATTAGCTTGTACATGCACAGACAGACCACTCACAGCTGATCTAAGAGGTAAATCCTCTGAGGTTTTTCACATCTATGTGCATGGACAGCTTTGTTTTTACCTCTAACATTTCTATTTTTGCCCACAGACTCGCTCAGACTGCCCCGTGTAGGCAATGCTTGGGCTGAATCTAGTCAGGGTGTTGGTTAAACTCCACAAACCAGCCATGCCTAGAACTCCCCAGCTAGGGAGGTGGTGATTTCTCCTTTGGCTGGAAGGGCACTTGGGCTAGATCAGCACTCAGAAACATGTTATAAACAGCCAGAAAAATCTCCCACCTGTTTTGATACCTAAAGTTTAACATTTTCTATTTGAAATCTATATGCATACTTGACAGCAGATGCTCTTGGATTTCCAGTGCTGCTGTTAAAGGGTACGATGCAGGCCCTCCAATGCCTTTTAACTGTGAAAGGATCTGAAGTAGCAAAATTTACTTTTAAGTTTTACAAATTTCCCTGGGTATTATAGAAACTAGGATAGACTATGTATTTTCATAAACATCAGCCTAAAAAGGAAAACACACAATTTGCAATGAGCCATCTGTCAAGGGAAATCCAGATGAGCTAAGCAGATGCAGGAATTCAAGTTATTTTTGATGTTCTTAAAAAAAAAGTGGTTATCAAAACAGGATAAAAATATTTAATACTCAGTAGATGCTTGCAAGGAGTTCCTAGATGCAATGAAATGTGAGTAAATGAGGTACTCAGTTACCAGTACAAATAAGATCAGCTTTTCATAGTAAATTTAAAATTACACTGAAGCATATCAGCTACAGTCAGGAGATGTTAATTCAGTATTACTGCCAACTTACAACATTCAGAAATCACAAGTCAGGCCTAAGTAAGCATATTAGTTTAAAGCAGCATGGGTTAAAATAATATACTTAGTAGAGTTGTATTTATCTGCCTTTTTAGACACTGAATTATGCAGAAACAAACTTTAATTTTCTTTTTCTCAGCAATCATGACTTTTATTTTATGAAAGCTGGAATTCCCATTTAGTCCCTGAATTCAGGAGATAAGTCTTTAAGACAAAATAGAAAAAAAGAGAAAAAGAAAAAGAAGAAAAAGAAAAAGAAAAAGAAAAAGAAAAAGAAAAAGAAAAAGAAAAAGAAAAAGAAAAAGAAAAAGAAAAAGAAAAAGAAAAAGAAAAAGAAAAAGAAAAAGAAAAAGAAAGTGATAAAATCAGGAGAGCCAGCAACACAGACCACGTAACTGTGAAATTCTTCATCCATACAGAACTTGTGCAAAGCCATTAAGGACAAACCAACAGAAAGGTGGCTTCAGGTCCTCCTCTGAATGTCACTTTCCTTAGAGCTGCTTCTTTGTGGCACCACTGCTTATTTGAAAAAACAGTATTGAATAGGGCTGCTTTTATTTGTATCAATCAACAGTGACTAAAGCAGACTGTATAAGAGCTAATGAAGAATAAAATTTGCCAGGAAAAAGATGGCCAATATTATCTCAGCCATGTTTTCTTTCTCCTTGCTACTTGGGAGTAAATGGTTTCCAGTTTCTAAAAATCAGAGCACAGGTCATAGATTTACAGCCTGGATTTATGTATATAGCAGATACTAAAAAAAAGTTTTTCAGGCCTCAGTCTTCTTTTACTGTTTGTTACTTAAAATAAGTCCTATGGTTAAACCGAACATTCTGAATTCCATGTATTAAACAGGGCTTAAATAGAGCGGGCTGAGCTCCCTGCTGTTATCATTGTCCTAACCTCATGTCATCTGCTGCAGTTGCATTCACGTGCATCACTCTCTACCCTCATTTTAGATTAGATTATATTAATCTTGTTTTAGATAGATAGATAGATAGATAGATAGATAGATTTTTAAAACCTTTTTTCCCCTTTATTAGCACCTTGATTTGAGTAGAATATTCAAGCATCTGCACATCTACACAGTAACTAGAGCTTGAAAATGATCCAAGATGATGCCCTAACCTAAGACAAGAACTGATAGCAAGAACAGATGGTTCAAGCAAAACTTACCCAAAGGGAGGTTCTTGTGCCATGTGTTATGGCTGTTTATTAGATCTCCTAAAGGGTGGTGTAGCATTGAGATAAAACAGGCACTCAGTAGACGGGATACGTGATGTGCAGTCAAATGGATTGATTTGTCTAGTGAATCTAATAAATGGATCTTGTTAATGCTGAGCAGGGAAAAATTTTCCTCAACCTTCATTCATTATCTCATCCTCATTAAAAAAATGCCTTCTCACTAGAAAATCAGAAAGGACTCCAGTCCTCTCTGCAGCAGACTACAATGCATAAATATTGGTTTCATTTGGTTGGCCTGTGTTCAAACAGCAGCACTGCTAGCAGTTGCATTTCTGATAACTAATTTATGTTCTTTGCTCTTGTTTATTCTTTGATTATCCCTGATTATCATCAATGTCCCTGTCTCTTCTAAAATGCAAAACTGTTCTTTGCTCTTCGATTCCTCTTCTATCACCCATTAATTATATGCCAAATTTCTGTATCTGGTGACACAGCCCAACCTACCATGCTTCAGTCATTTTTCCTGCTCCTCTGTGCATCCATTCCACTACCTTTCCCTAGTCTTGAGAAAAAAAAAAAAAATCTTTTTTGCTGTCTCTGAATACCATACCTATAAGTCACATAAAATATTTTATGCTTAAACTCTTTTTTTTCCTTCTGTTCTTTTCACTTTTTGCTCACCAGGGAGAGAAAAATGTGTTCATTATACACATCACATCTCCTTTCACCCTACACCTTCTAGTCCCTGGTTGGGACATCATTTATTTTATCCTGTTTCATAAGCCACTAATGGCTGCAATGGTCTCCCTCAGATGTGTTCTTTCTCCTTGCTGGCTGTTCCCTACCAGCATTCCAGCAGGGAACCTACATCCAATTTTGAAAAACTTTCTATCCCTTCATCTGTAATTCCTGCTGGCCCATTTGCCTTTCCTCATTCAATAGCCAACATGTAATTTCTGTACTAATTTTATCTTCTTTTCTGTTTTTTAATCTCATTTCTGCATTCTCTGCTGAAAATACCTTTTCTGAAGCCTGATTCAGTTATCTCAACTCAGTGCTGGTGTCGTTCTTTCCTTGACACATTTTCTTCCCTTGTTCTGCTGTCTGCTGAGCTTGTGACTCACCTGCTAGCTCTTGGCCTTATCTTTGTATCATCTCTGAATGCTCCTTTTGTCCCTGGTCTGCAGGAGTTTCATATGGCTGTGTCCTTGTTTGCCCTCATCTATCTTATTTCTGTGTGGTGTCATGTGCTGTGACTTTTTATATTAGCAGTTAGAGACCCCTGCCAATTCACACCTGCATTCTTCTTTTATCCATTATTATCCATCTCTTCTCAGTGTAGAAAGAGGAGCTATACTCCTCCTGTATAGCTTGAAGGTAAAACCAAAATATTTATCCCTACTTAACTTTCTTCTCTTTTTCATTCCCTACTGTTATTAAAATACTGACTCACAGTGTGCAAGGATTAGGTACTTTTTATCTATATGTATCATCCATTTGAATAACCGCAATTCTATTTTATTTGAGGTTATTTAACTGTCTGCTTCTTGTTAGATGACTGATGGAAGTATGGTTATGAGTGGCCTTTGCCAGATGAGAATGACCGAAGTTATGAAAATATATTAGCATAAATCATAGCAAAGGCATCTGAAAGCATAAGAGATTTGAAGATGAAATAAGCTGCTAATTTCCCTGGGAGAGTAATTTTAGATAAAAGATGTCTGAAGTTACATTATGTATTACTTATTGTCACAAGAAGTTGCTGAAATCCATGAAAAACAGCAGGCCTCTCTGATTTGTAAGATATGGGTTCCTCATTTCCTTGAGCTGTTTATATATGGAGAATATGGATATGGACAGATAGATAGGAAAAAGTCTGAGAAACACTCACAAAAGTACATAGTTAAGACCATGGTAGCATACATTTATTACATGGAAGCAGTTCCTTGTGTGACTGTGTCACAATCTGTAAGATTACATACCTGTTATATGTATGTGATATTCCTCTTTCAGGATCTTTTGGAAATAAGGTACTTTGAATTGCATATGTGCTGAGGGCAAGCCTGGAAGATTCACTTCAACATCACCCATAAAATGTGGAAACTCCCAGTCCTGTTAAAAAAGAAAAATAAGAGCCTAAAAGTAAGTTTTCATGGTATATTTTTGCATTTAAAATGGCTTAAATTGATAAAAGAGAAATGTTCTATATTTAAGCCTCCCATTACTGGATTTTCTTACTTCGACTGACCCACTTGAAATAGAATACCATATTTTATATTAGCTATTACAAATCATTTTTACCTCAGCTCCATGTAATTATGTGTATAAAAGTTCACTTTAGAATGACAATACCTTATCAGCTGATAGCACAAAACAGTCTAAGGATAAGAATACCTATTTAAAACCTTGCAATACTAAGAATATCTATATAAAAACCTTGCTATGTTACATCCAATTTTAGTAACATTTTATTTGGCAAACAGTTTACAGGTATGAAATTGGCAAAGAAGGCCTGAGCCTTTCCAACGTCACACATATCTGTATTCCACTTGTTCAGCTTACAGGGTGTTTTCTGCATTTCGCTTTCATACATTTAAATAAACAATCACTGCAAGTGCAGGCCTTTCAGCATAATCTGCCTGAGTCAATCTGAGCACAGCTTTCTTCACTGCCATATTTCAACTGAAAAGGTAAAGTTGGAAATGTGAAAGCTCTTACCTAGCATTATGCATACTTTGGTAGCATGAAGTAACCCAGCTGAGGAAGAGCTGCATTTAAAGGAATTTTTCACTTGGTTATCTACACTCCCCATCAGTCACTTGAAAATGGGTATGATAGCATGGGTCATTAGAGACCAAACTGAAAGTCTAGCCACAGTGCTAGAATCAGTATGATTACTGCCAGTGTCACTACTCCGTGAATTGCAGATTGTTGGTGATCTCCTGTTAAAAACACACTGCCTCTTTTCCTATGCATACCCCTGGATTTGTATGCAACAAGCTAGTGCAACAGGCACCCGAATTACTAAAAATTAAATAAAGGAATCAAAAATGTGAAGAACACCATGAGTCACTTGTGATTCCTGCACATGAAAACCGTTCCAGTACAACCATCTCATCATTAGAACCAATTCCATTATTTTATTTTCAGTTTTGTAAGGATGGAAAGGTTCCTTACAGAGTAATATAAAAAAATAAATATTCAAAACTAATAATCATCTACTAAATTGGGAGATTAGGAGGAGCTGTTGACTCCCTCAAAGGCAGAGAGGTCTGGCAGAGAGACCATGGCAAATTAGAGAGCTGGGCAATCACCGATTGTATGAAGTTTAATAAAGAAAATTTCTGGGTTCTGCACCTGGGATAGGGCAACCCTCGATGTACAGACAGACTGGGAATGAGACGCTGGAAAGCAGCACCACAGAAAGGGACCTGGGTCGAGGGAAAGTTGAATGTGAGTCAGCAGTGCCCTGGCAGCCAAGAGGGCCAGATGTATCCTGGGGGGCAGCAGGCACAGCATCGCCAGCCGGGCAAGGGAGGGCATTGTCTTGCTCTGCTCTGACCTGGGGCAGCCTCACCTCAAGTGCTGGGGGCAGTTTTGGGAGCCACAGTATAGGAAGGATATAAAGCTATTAAAGAGTGTCCAAAGAAGGGCAACAAAGATGGTGAAGGGGAAGCCATATGAGGATTGGCTGAGGTAATTTGGTCTGTTCAGCCTGGACAAGAGAAGACTGAAGGGAGACCTCATTGCAGTCTACAAATTCCTCATGAGAGGAAGAGGAGGGACAGGCACTGATCTCTTCCCTGTGATCACCAGTGACAAGACTGGAGGGAATGGCCTGAAGTTGTGTCAGGGGGGGGTTAGCTTGGATATTTGAAAAACGTTCTTCACCCAGAGGGGGGTTGGGCACTGGAACAGCTCCCCAGGGCAGTGGTCACAGCACCAAACATGACAGAGTTCAAGAAGTTTTGGACAATGCTCTCAGGCACAGAGTGTGATTCTTGGGGTGCCCTGTGTAGGGCCAGAAGGCGGCCTTGTGGGTCCCTTTCAACTCAGGATATTCTATGATTATATGACCTCTGAAAGATTATTCACTATATATAACTTAACTTCCAAGAATTGGTAAGTTCTCCAACATTTTCTACAATGGAAAGGAAATGGAAGATTTTTATCATCTGGGAAGAGCACAGCGAAATCATTAACAACAGCTGATTTGGGTTAATTATTTGTGGTACAGAGTTAAATGGATTAACAGGAGTGCAATCAAGCAGAAAACCCGACACCCTTTACATGGTTCTTAATGCACAGCAATGCAGAAAGGGCCAATTTGCAGATGTAGAAGATAAGAGAAATAAGGATGCTCTCCTTCTGCCTTATCACTAATGCAACACATGCACCCGTGGTAATACCTGTCCAGCTGCACAGACCCTTACCCTGCACCTGTAGACATCCCCTTGCAGGTGGCAGGCATTCAAAAAATGCCCAAAGATAAAAATTTTGTGTGTGCACACTTTCAGTCCGCAGTTTCTAATATACATTTCTGGGCTGGTGTCTCTTGTAAACTCCTACATTCTGTCGCCCAGGAATAAATACATTACAAATTCCCGAAAATAAATGAATGGAGAGCTGTGGATTCTGCATTAGTTATAAGTAAACATGGGTCTATAAATCTGGCCTCCTGCTCCTGCCTTGCCCCAAGGCTCCTACTGTGACTTTTGCTGATTTACAGATAAAATTCCATCACGCAGGATTTTCCACTGGACTGTGTATTTGCATCTGAGTTTTTTATTTAAAAGTTTTTTCTCATCAGGATGAATATTACCTGATAATAACATTTTCTACATATATGCCCCATACTGTATGAAGCATGCCTGAACTGTATCGTGACCTCTATTACCCTGCAGCACTGTAATATGGTGTGGCCACAACTAGAGAGATGGGCCAGCACAGGCTGGTGCTGCAGCCTTCACAGCTATAAACAGCCCAGGGATGTTCAGTTAAAGAAATGCAGACCTGGGCTGGGCAACACTTTTAGGGGTAAAAAGGAGAACAAAGAAGTATCTAACACAAGGCACTATCTGTAAAACCTATCTGTAAATCCTATCCGTGATGTGGCGCTTCAGATCAAGGAGGAAACAGCAAGGTCTAAACATGTGTTATCAAACATAAAAACAGCCCCAAGAAGCTCGTAGCATAAGGAAGCATAAGGAAAAATAAACCATCACGGTGAACATCATATTCTTTGCAGCAAAGGACTCCAGATGCTAATGACACACCGCAATGCTTTCGCTGAGCCCCATCTGATTGAAACTGCCCATTTCAGGACCCACAGGAACAGAGGGACGCTGGATGAAACATCAGGAAAAACAACAGAAATGAAGAAGTGTGTGTATAAAATTGTTGACATTATTATTATTATTATTATTACTGTTATTATTATTACTACTACTAAAACTTCTTTCCACACAGAAGTATTATTTTCTATAATAATTAGATCTCAACTAATAGTGATTATTGGATTACACTGTTTAAATTTGACACTAATAAAAAAAATCCTGGCTTTCTATATAAAGGTCCTTCCTCACCCACAAATAGTATTTTGAATGCAACATCTTTATCAGAATGTTTATACGGTATGTTCTTTAAGAACAGTCTCCTGAAATTACAGAAATAAAATAATAAAAAAACCCCAACAAATAATAAAACACATTGGAAAGCAATTTTAAGGAAAGGAAACTGTAATAATGAGTTAAACCTACTGATTTCCGTGGAAGTCACTACAGCTGCAGCAGTTAGGAAAATGAAGCTTCAAGTTAGGGATTAAATAGCCTTTGGAGCTTCATTTGAACCACAGCTTCAGTAAATGTGAATGTCTGCTGCCCATAGACAGACATTATCACTTGCAGAAACATAGCTGTAGTATTATTACTGTGCTGAAGAAAAGCAGATGATTATTAGCTTTTCAGGCTAATGCCAATATCAGGTTATCAAATCCAAACCCAACAAAGTGGCCAATTCACTATCTAGATTCTAAGAAAATGTTGTCCGAAATATTTTGACTTTGTTATTTTTATTTTTTTCCTTACTGAGAAGCAAAAGGCAACTTAATTTCTGCAATATCCAGAAAACCATTTTTCTAAGAAATTCAAGATGCCTTGTAGGTATATTCCACCTCACATCTTAACAGCTACATGAATAGCGCAAGTGTATAGCCCATAAATCCAAATATTCCCCACTCTGGAACATAGCTCAGGTCTACATCAGGTTTCCCTACAAAGAATGTTCTCTCTGTTGTCTCTGATATCAGCCTGTGCTCACCACTGGGACATGAGTGCCATGTTCTTAAAGTTCTCAGCTCACAATTATACAAAGTTCACTTGATCAGCTTTAGTCCTTTCTGCTGAGGTGTCTGTAATCTGCCATTTCTGAAATTTCATTAGAAACTGGGCCCAAAATACCATATTTAGAATGCATTGCAGAATTTGAATAATAAAGCTGTATAACCACACTGTTAGTTCATATATGTGCCTTTCATACTGCATGAACAGATTGTTTCTCCTTTAAATCCATCAGCATCAGATTGCTAATATTCACCCACCTCAGTGGTTCCCGACCTGGGGGAGATGGGACTGCAGCACTCATCTACTCAGTGTGTGAAGAAGAAGTCAACCCAGAACCAGCAGGCTTAAATCAGCTGCGCAGAGGTCTCTAACAGCAGAAAGTTTTGTGGCACGTGCAAATCAAACAAGGTTCTTGCCTCATTTCACTCCAGTCATTGAGGAAAGGGCAGACAGAGGATAAATTTAAGATCACTGAGGGGTTCATCCTGGTGCTGCAGTGGGCAGAAAGTACCTCTGATTTCCATCAGCTACCTCATTAAATGCAGAAGCACAGAAAAAAAATGAGGAGAGCATGCTATTTTGATTTTCTTCCCTTTGCTTCTAGCTACCCAGGCCAAACAAATGCACACACTCTCAGCTGCAATGCCAGGTGTTGGTTTAAGACCCTACAGGGCAGCTGGCTGCACCAGTTTGGTACTTCTTTAAGATATTTTTAGCAATGGTAACTGAGTGTCAAAGCCAGATTCTCTGATATGATCTGGCCCTTTTCTGCCAACATCTGAGGAAAAAGAGAAGGCACTTCCTGGGCGGCCCTGTCCTGACCTCAAGCCAGGACACACAGCTGCCCATCTTGCCCATGCCCAGTGTCCTGGCTGGATGCAGGATTGCTCCTTGGTGTATTTTTTTGGGGGTTCTGGGCTGTGTCTCCAGAGTCCAGAGGATGAGGAGCAGGTGCTGGCAGGATTGGGTCAGGATCATCAGCTGTCTGGGGAGGATGCTAGCACTCAGCAAACTACATCCCATGCTTCATGCACACATAACCCCACATCCCTCAGCCATAAGCCTCTTCCCACCCAGGGAAAGTTGTCACAGAGAAGGTGGGACCATGATTAGAAACCACTAACAACTAATGGTGAACAGATGTGCCATGATGTCATCTCTCTTCCTGTTTGAATGTAGCTCTTAGGGTGTTTGTACACAGAAAATATGAGATAACACTAAAAATAATATAAACACTGCTCAGATATAATTGGGAAAGAGGACAAATGCACACTGAATATTTATGCTTTAAGTAGTGATGACATATGCTATATTTAATGCAATGAATGCATTTGCACTTAAAATGTCTCAAAATAATAAATAAACAAAAACAGGGCAGGAACTGAGAAAATGAATATATGAATGTGTATATATGTTTCAGAAACTGCCTATAGCATTTTTCATTCATTTATTAACAAGTCCTCGAGGTGAAGACTGTTTTCAGATATCTTTGCATCTTAGAACATGACAGATGCACAGACATCCAGAGGAAATTTAAGGAGAGGCAATGGTCTTGTATTTTTACAAGTGTTAGAAGAATGAACAGCTAGAATTCAGTGACCAAGGTCCAGCTCCTCTGTGGTTCTCTCTAACTTCATTGCAGTGCTGCAACATGCAGTAATCTCTATAGATGAGATTTCTGCAGCTGTGAGCTGCTAAAATGCAAACATATTTATAACATTTTATTCAAACATACATAAGAAAGGAAGTCAGCAGCCACGACTAGAACTCACTTTCATTCCTGTGAGATCAAACTTACTTCTCAGCTTCTGGCCTTCTGTTCTTTGGCAAGTTGAGGAAGAAGGTTTGATAGACTGTGCTGAGTTTAGCCCTTGTTAAAGGAAAAATATACATCTTCTCTTAACATTACTACTTGTATACCTGAATGGCTTCAGGGGCACAGAAGTGGCACTTCATTTCACTGAATGGCACAGTGAAAATGACATGTTGTTCTTTAAAAGACCTCCTCCTTCATTTTGGTACTATCAGTGCTAATCTATTCATAGTTTTCAAGTCCAGAAAATTTTATTTATTCTGGTCATCTGTTTTTGCTTCTCCTGCCTGGATTGTTACGGCCAATAATAATCACAAAACTCCATCAGGAACTGTGGCACCAAGTCCCTAATTGAAGACAAGGCTTCCCCATTCACCACTTAGTCTTGATTTAAAGAATTCAAAATATGGAAAAATTACTGTAGTGGTGGAACAACTTCTTTGGTTGAGATCCAAGCTGCTGAGACAGATGACTGAAGACAGCTTCCAGGACCAGACACAGGCATAGAAAGCCTATCCCTACACTATATGGCAATGTAATGCATGAATATACACAAAACTGTGCTGTTGTTCTCCATCATCTTTATCCTCTTCCTTCCTCAGTTTTTGCTTAGCTTCTTCAAGCTCCTATCCTTTCCCTAGAAAGACCACTGCAAATCTTGCTCTTTTTGTCTCTTATTTGAGAAAACTATAAAACAGCAATTATAAGACCCTCTTTGAGAGTTAGACCAGCAATGCATGCTTGGCCCTGAATGACCCCTTCTGTTAAAAAATTATTATAGAATCCTTATTAATGGAATCATTATTAATGGATAATAAACTGTTATCCATTTCTGCTAATTTAAAGGCATCAATTCCTAGGCCACATAGGAGCCAAGCAAGCCCTTTGCACTCTGCACTCTCTGCACTTTAAATTTACACATTAATGCATTTTGAGCATAGACAAAGTTGTGTATGCAAAAGTCCTCAAAGCAGTACCCCTTGTTACTGAACTGTCTGAATTGGTATTTAGCCTTTCCACAGGAAACTCAAAGTAATCTCAGTATTTCAGTCCACCTAAAATAAGAAATGTTCACATTTCACTGAAAGTCCTCTTCATTTGTAAATCACTCTCACCTGTTGAATGGTTATTCATAACTGCTGACAATGCTGACTTAAAAAAAAAGATACTCAAAATAAGTGTTCTTTGATTTTTTTCTCAGTTTCTCTGATTTTTGTAAGCTTTAACTCTTCTTTTACTGTCTCACTCATGTCTGACTCAGTTGAGCTAAATAGCTATTGTATAATTCATCTGGATGTGGAACACTACTGAGAACTTTTCCAATTAACACTTGAGTCTGTTAAGCTGCTAAATAAAGTGGTAATATTACAATATTGTGTATCTGTCAAAGACAAAGAAATCAGTTCCAGTAAAGCAACTGTGTCTTGATCTCTACTTGAAACTTCCCTAAACCACCAGTGGGATGCAATGGATTTTTTAACTACCTCAGTGACACACTTTATGAAAGCCATTTCTGTCGTGAATAGAGAAATGAACATTCACTAATAATACAAAATACTTATATTTAAGATTTACTGAGACTACAGCCTGTTGTCATGGGAAATCACGACAGAAGAACAAATCTTTCTGGTACCCTAGAAAAGCAAATATCTGACTGTCACGTGGAGAATAAAAATAAATTTAAAATATATTGTTAAATAATCATCTTCAGCAATATCAGAACATTGAAGAAGGACATGCAATGAAACACATACCACTGCACTGTGAGAAATATACCCACACTGGATCTGAACAGTAATATGGTATCTGGAGCATTTCAGGATTTGTAAACACTGCTAATGCTATTTGTACCTATTTGAGAATAGCAAGCTCTATTAAGAGTTCTGAAGTAATTTTGCATTAGGACAACTGTCTCCAGCTGACTCCAGCTATATTAAAATGTATGTTGTTCCTTCTCTTTCCAAATATCCACATACATCAATTTCCTTGTTGCCTGATATTCAAATCTTAACGGTGTTTTTTAGTGCTCCCTAAAACTGAGAAGAGAGATTTGCAGTAAAATACCTGAGCAGGTATTTCCTTGTTATAAGCTTTGCAACATAATAAAAATGGTGTTATAGAATTAAAGAGCATCTGGAGCAAGGGGATTACTGTATGTTGTTGTATGGTTTGCTTTTCTGTTGTTCATGGGATTTGTGGAAGCAGGTAGGGAAGTCAGGCAGACAGGCTCCAAGACGGCGAAGAAGAAAGATTTATTTACAAGAAGTTCTTTTTATACACACTAATAAACAAGTGTCTATTGGTCAAAGACAATCCACCTCCTAAGACCTATTGGCCAAGACTTGTACACATCTAACACAAAACACAGAGATTAAGAAAGTACAAGAAGTACAGTTTATCTATATTCTCCATGAGAGAGAAAGGAAAATTCTAAAACAGTGCAACTATATTGTTGACTGTAGGTGGAAAGTAAATCAGCTGCACCAACATTAGAAATGGATGATGGAGGAGCCACTCTGTTCTGGACAAAATTCCTTCAGATTATATGTGCTCTGAAGAGTTTTACCATCACTTGTTTTGAGTCCCCAGAATTTGGGTCTGTTTACAAATAAAACTATTAACTTGCCCATGGGTATTTAGTGTGATCTGAGCGGCAGATTTGGATCAATGGTCTCAGTTTGAAACTTTCATCCAACTTGTTTGGGTTTAGCTATAACTGTAAATTACATGTGTTTGCGCAGGGTTCAGTTTGCTGTGATTAAGGCAGTGAAACAGTAACATTAAATTTCCATTGAAGAAAAAAACAGTATTACATGCTGCATTTGACTGATATTGAAAAGATAATAGATCTTAGGAAGATGACATAAAGTAAAAACACTGAATGCATATGGAACACAGAAATGTCTCATGAATTTAAATGTGGGGTTTGCAAACAAGTCAGTGCAAATTCCTTTTTCCTTAAAGAAATGGTAATAACTCTTTCCAAAATTATTTTCCTCTTCATAACTTGTGCTAATTAATCAGTTAAACTTGTGCTAATAGGATCAGCACGGCAGTATACTGTTTGGAAACAGAATTTCATTTCCTGAAAGCAACTTATCCCATTCCTGAACCCCATCTCTATGCTACCCCTCTACCTCCAGTTTTATCCTCAAAAGCTGTGGCGTAGCCATTAGGCACGTCTCTTCCACGAGCTGAGAAAAATAAGAAAACAGTAAGTCTCCTGATGAAGGAACAGGTCTACTAGTTTTATTATTTTTGGTAAAAATAAGAGGCTACACAAAACCAGTGTGCTGCTGGGATTACAATACTGTGTCTTCCACAGAGTGCACAGCATTACATTAGTCATTCATTGCAGTTCAGTGACATGAAATATCCTCTTATTAGAGAGGGTGTAGGTCACTTAATAGTTGCAGAAATTATTTGCTTAAGCTGTCTCTTTCATATCTGCTCTCCCCTCTCCAAAAATCCATTCATTTTCTTATTCCTTAAGGAAATTATGCTGGTAATCTCTGTATGTTATACATATGTAAATCACATCTCTTAGAGAAGGAGCAAAATCATAACCCAAAAGTATAGCCTTCAATGTGAATAAAAATTAGGGAAGGTAACTCTTTTCTACAGCCTCCTTTCTGACCCACAATGCAAAAGCTCACTTCCTGAGCATGAGAGAGGAAAAATGCAATTTCAGCTTTTTACACTATAGCAATATATCTGCCTTTGCCAAGCACATGCAGAAAACATGAACTTCATCCTAAAAGGTTTTCAATGTTTAGAAACCTCCAGGGAGAGCATGTCAAAAACACAGTGAACCAAGTTCTAATTGCACAAACTCACCCTGGTCTTGGCAAACACAACTGTTTGGTTTGAATTTCTAAACTGCTCCCATCAAAATCCTTGGGAACAGAGAGAATATTATTAAGGTGTCTTTTTGAATCTCAAAACAAAATCAAAGGCTGAATTAAAGTGCTCGCCTAGTGAGATTTGAATCTAAATATAACAACTATGCTGATCATAAGGTAAGGATGAATTATAATTTATGAAAAAAAAAGACAGGTGAGACAGGGTAAGACAGGATGGACAACCTGAAAAGATTTGGATGTTCAGTGTAGATAAGAAACCTTATACACAGCTCTTGGCGAAGCTTATCCAAACTAACAGAAGCTTCTGAAGGATGTCCTCCTGTAACCCTTCTATTCAGTCTTTACTTTTGATCTGCAAGAAATTCCTTTCACCCCTTGCTGCTGTTGCTACTTTTGGAAGACAACTCGCTAATTTCCATCCACAGAGAATTTTCTTTGAGGAAAATCATAAGTGCCCCATGAGCCACTCTTTTTGGAGGGGAAGATGGTCTCTTACACCATCTGTTGCTTCAGAAATTTTGCTCTCTTTCACCTACCCACAGAACCTCGTATCTCTCTAACCTTTGCCACTAATAATAGTACTTAAGTGCTTTTCCCTTCACTGTCTTTTCTCCCACAACTTCCTCTGTAACATCTACAAGTTATAGATTTAATTCAGAAGTTCATATTTTTAATTTTAGGAACTTTCCTGACAAAAATTTTGGGAAATGACATGTTGCCTGTTCCCAGAGACACTGAGGGCAGTAAGCAAACACAGTATCCCGCTCGCAGATAAATTCACGGCTTCCAAACTTCCAAGCATAACTCCAAAACTTTTAATTACTACCATCAATGAATCAAGGAAGCTACATTAGAGCAGCTGAGTGATTATTCTGTCAGACTGATTAATAGACCAGGTGGGGTTTTAAAGCAAGGGTCTGCATGTGTAAATGCATGCAGACCAGAGGTAGATGTGTGTGTTTTGGGGGGCAGTTCCAGTTTAACTAGTCAAAGCCATATAGTGGACACAGTTACTGAAACTTTCTGGACAGGAAAGTATAGAATTCAAGCATTATTTTCAATAGTTTAAAGAAATGCTAAATCAATTTTCTCATCAGAGGAGCTGTTTTAGAGCAATTCACCAAGTCAAGATAATGAATGAGCTGTTCTTTCACAGCATTCCTCAAGGAGGAATTATCCCAAATGATATGGTTACTTAATATGAACATTTATAAAGGGACAGTCATTATGCGAATTATGTATTTTACATAATTTATTTCAACTTTCAGTTTATAGCAGCACTTTTATCTTTCTTTCATTCAGTGATAAAAAAGGCATCAATTATAATTCTCCTAACATGTCTACAGAACAAATGTCTGCTACTGAAGTTGCTGTGCTCATTCAAACATATAATTATTCATCAGAGGGTCCTGGGCAATCTACATTTACCAAAATAATGAATAGATAAAAACTGCACACTTAAATATAGTAGTTTAGGTATATGAGAAGTGCTCTACAAAACATATTTAGGGAGTGCTGGTCCTGTAGCAGTGCTACCTGCCATGTGTTGACCTGGCTGGGTACTTCTGCTGCTAATTATGTAAATGCACTTAGAGCCCAGAAAACAAAGTGCTTCTTGCCATGTTTTTAAAAGAAAACAGAGACCACTGCTTTGATGTCTCAGGCACAGTACAATTTTACTGAGGTTTATCCAGTTTGCACGTACAAAGCATGGTTTCAAGGGATGCAAGTATGAAAGAAATACAAGCAAACCAGAGTGTAACAAGTAATACTGCAATTTCAAAGAATCTATAATCAGATCTGGAGACGTACAATGCACAGAAACAACCTAGAATCACATGACAGGTTATTATTACAGGAATGTACAATTTAGAAATTAAAGACCACTGGGCTGTTGGTCTGCATCAGCATGCCTGACAGCAGAGGTTGGCCAAATGGTCTGATCTACCCAAAATGCAAGTTCACTGGATTCTGCAAGCAAAAATTCAAAAGTTAGGTTACTAATAAAATTTCTGATGTGCTATAGCGAAGACCCTGCTAGACCTTGCAGATGCTGAAAAGAGCTGAAAGCTCCAGCTCATAGTCTCTCTACTGCAAATCTCATTCACAAAAGACAGAGTTCCCTGATCTAGGCTACAAAAACCACTGACCAGAAAAGAATTTTTAAAAAATTTTTGCTCAAGTGAGCCTCAGAAGATTCGAAGCTCCTATAGAAACATAGCACAGGGGGATACATGATGCTCAAGAACACAAAATTAATTTTAACATTTCTCTGTCTTCTTGTACTCTTTATCAATATGAAGTATTGACTGCTCCTCAACAATCACTTAGAATGACCAAGTCTTTTGTTGGAAACTCAGAATGAAAATTTAATGAAATAGTATTAGGAATTAAATGCTTCTTAAAATATTCATGGCTTCTCTCCCTGTCATTCTCAATTCTCCTGAGTTTTCCTGCAGTCAGCTGACAAACTTTTTGCTTTAAATGCTGGGTCAAAATACATAGGGATTTTTCTATTTGGTTCTGTTTCTGGTTTAGGGTTTTGACAATTTTAACTAGAACGATTTAATCACTTCTGAGAGTGAGACCAAACAGAAAATAAGTTGCTTTGCTTTGTAGAGATGTCTCAAGTGGAGAGATATAGTTTAGCAAGGGAGTAACTTTATGTCAGGGAGGTGCCCCTTGCTTCCCTGTGAACACCTGCCCCAAACTGCAAACGTTTAAGGTACCTTTGAAAAGTCAGTAATTTTCCTACTTATAAGAATTTAGTTAAAGGTTCAGAAACAAGCATTTTCCCAAACTGTGCATCACTCAGCATGCCAAAGTGTCCCTCAGCTGCTGGAGCTCATCAGGCTCTGGTGAAACTGCCAATCTCAGAAGAGAGACAGAACATCATCCACTCCCATCTACCTTCCACCCCCATTTTTTGCTGCTGCTGGCAGGATTCTGAGCTGCTCTCAAACAGGGACTGAGTTGGCCCTGTACAGCAGCCAAGGGACAGAGAACCATCTTTCTTCTAATTACTAATCCCACGTACTCTCCAAGTACTCTCTGTGCAGCTAGAGCTAGGCAAGTACAGCTGGAGCTTGGCATCTGGACCTGAGGGGAGACGGAGGCAGAAGGGCACTTGGCTCTGGGTCTGAGACTGAGCCTAGCAGGGACTATTTTTGTTCTAAATTAATTTTATTTTTTTGTGGTTTTAGGGTTTTTTTTGTTTTTGTTTGTTGTTTGTTTTGGGTTTTTTGTTTGTTTGGGTTTTTGGTTTGGTTTGGCTTTGGGTTTTTTTGGGGCTTTTTGTTTTTTGTTTTTTTTTTTTTTGTTTTTTTTTTTATTAATATAGCACAAGAAAGCAGTATGTGGAATCAAAGTAAAGGTATTTAAACTTTTTGTGGTTGTACATTGCCAGAGCACAACTTTGTGTTATATGCACTGGAACAGGTTGCCCATGGAAGTGGTAGAGTCCTCATCTCTGGAAGTATGTAAAAGACATTTAGATGTGAGGCTTAGGGACAAGGTTTAGTGGCGGACTTGGCTGTGTTAGGTTAATGACTTGATCTTAAGGGTCTTACTCAAGCTAAATTATTCTATGATTCTGTGATAAACCCTGTCCTCCTCCCTCCCCACCAGCCCTCTCTAAGAGGCTGAGCAGAAGGCTTGGCATATCCATGTGCAGCCACACAGCCTGGGCCATGCTGCAAAAGGAAATGATGACAGAGAGACAAAAGGTTTGATAGGAAAATCAGAATAGACTACAGGAGTGGGAAGAGGAGAGAGACTTGAATCAGGGCAAGAGTGTGGAGTGTTAGACCAGATGGTGGGGATGAGAGCAGGAGGTTGGGACTGGCTGGTTAAGGAAAAAGGGACTGAATTAGGGAGAGAGGGAAAGGAGACAAGGAGTGATTTTGATTTAAACAGCAGGTGCAGGGTAGAAGAGTAGGATTCACTAAGTGGAGCTTAGAAATGAGAGACATGAAGACTGAAAGCTGGAATTGGATAAAAGTAATGGGGTATGTCACAGAACCAGATGAGGATGACCCAGGATGGAGGCAAAGGAGACACAGAGAGAGGATTTGGAAGTGACAGGAGGGAAAAAGCCACACTTGGGGAAATGATCAGAAAGTGTCAGTGCCTCTTTGGCCCTGGAGTTTGGACTGGTCACCATGATTCTAATTATCACCACTCTCTGTTGTTAGCAAGCAGATGCGACAGTCAGAGGCAAAGTATGCTTCTCTTCTTTCTTATGAACTGTCCCATTGGAAGAAAAACCACACACTGTTGTTAGCAGTTGTTCACATGGCAAACATCCATGCAGGGGAGGTACCAGTTCCTGATTAGACACTCTGGATTCATATGGCATGCTTTTGATTTAGAGATTGCTATCCTTTTGTAAAAAATACCAGATTTATGCACAGAGAGAGTCTTGCACTAAGGCATCTCCCTGAAGATTTCAATGGTGAAAACTCAAGAACTAGGAGATGTCAGGCTAAGATTATCTGTACCTTGTGGGTAGGCATGGTACAATACTTTCTTAGGTACTAGATCACACACAATTTGTTCCAGAAGACACAACCTTTTTTCATTAAAGGGTATCTGACTTACGATTGTGAGGTAGAAGTATATAGTGACAAGGACCCCTGTGGTTCTCCTGCACTCTGCATCTGTTGCACAAGCTGGAAGGTGTGTGGGAAGAGGGCTGTAAATGCAAGAGACGGGAGCAGATGTGAAAACATTTGCCTCCTGTTACAGAAGTTGCTGCTACAAGAAACTAAATTCAACCAGCTTTATGACATGTCTCTCAACCAACTCTGTTATGAGACATCTACAAGATACTAAGTACATTTCTAGAGCCAAAGTATTCCCTAATGTTTGTTTGTTTGTTTGTGTTGGTTTGTTTGTTTTTTTCCTGTGGGATTGTGTCCCCATCCCACCTATGCTTAGATTTGCTCAAGTGACAAGTGCCCATGGCTGGTAGTGAAACCAATGAGAGATGGACCTGAATATATCACCACTTTAGAGGAGAGGAAGAGTTAACAAAATATCCATGGGGAGAGCAAGAGTCCTATATGGTCCTATATACCCAGACAGGATTACACTGTACTCCTTTAAGATCAGCATAAAAAGAAACCAGACCTTTTTATGGAGCTAGACACATGACACAGTTATAGGCATCATTCAAAGCAAGCAAAGAAACTGCTTTTAAAACCATTTGAATGCTACAAGATAAATAAGGCTGTCAGTATAATAGTATATAAGATTACCTCAAGTAAATATGTGGCTCTGTCTGTTCCTAATGAAATAATATGCTAGACCCTCCTCCCTCAATTAGGTAACTGCTCAGATAAAAGATGGGTAACAATATGAATTTTCATAATAATGTCCTCAGACATCTCAAATTAGGGGCCCTTTGACTTTAATTTCTTCATGTCTCAGTATAAAATGTAGACAATAATGGACAATAATACTCCTGTTCTGAAGGCTATAGTGAAAATAAATATATTAATGTTTGAGAAGCCCTTAGGAAATACAGCCATGAGTGTCACAAAAAAGGTTCACAAGGAAATGAATGATTTCATCTTCATATCAAGGTTCCAGTCATGTGCAGTAAGTAAGGCCTGGGGCCACAGGCTGCACAGAAAAGGTAAACCAAAATATTGAATAGCTTCTCATTAAGTGAACACCATTCATTCAGTGCAGCACGTGAGATGGAGATCTTGTGGAAAAATGGGATGTGAATAGATAATTAAAGATTGTATCATAATGCATGCACAAAATAGGGGTGAAAAGTTTATACTGGTGACTTAATTCTGACATCTAATTCCTGAATGCATGACTCTGCAGCCTCAGTGATGTTGTCTCATTTTTAACACCATATTTTATGTGTAACTGTATTTGTATTGCATAAATCATCATCTGCTTATTTCTGGTATTAGGCTTGTTTGTGTGATGCTTTTTTTTCTCTAATCCCCTGTATTTAGAACACATTGTCCAGATATGAAAATCTTTGCAGCCTGACCTTGAGGAATAGTAAGAGTTTATATAATTTAGATTAGTGTAGTAATTGTTTGGCCCAGATGCCAGAAACATCCCCAAGGGTATTTAACATTCATTCAGAAGATGTAGCTGTTGCTTCACAACTTAAGGTCAGGACAAAAGCACAACATACAGCCAAAAAACCACGCTGCAGTTTTTGCCTGGGAGGTGGCAGTTGCAGGTGGCTGGGGCACCACCAAGCAGCTGCCTCCAGAAATGCCACTCTGCACATTCTGGGCAGCTTTCTCCAACACACAGTCTGAAAAAAACAGGCCAAATCAAGACCATAAAAAAATAAATTCACATTCCTGACATGCAACAACAATCCTTTGGGTTTCCTCTAACTCTAGCTGTCTGATAAAGCAGATCACTTAATCACTTCTTTTCTGCCACCTACTCTTAAACAGATTGTGCGCTGTACATGGGATCAGTGCTGCTATTGAGAATTACTTGTTTCTCCACTTCGGGCACACAGTTCTGAAGTGGAATGAAATTTCATTATAGATCCAATGCATGCTGCACATTGTATATAGTCAAGCCCAAAAACCACATGAGAGAAACTAAAAGTAAAGAGCCATCCAAGAAGGATTATAGGATTATATCCTTAGATCCATAGTGAGATACATTAGAAAGTGATGTACACTGTTTTCTCATTTTCATCTACAGGTGATAGAATGGATTACCTAGCCACAAATTTCCATCATTTAATTCCTTGTGTGGTAGGTGATGCGGGAAACAACATCACAGCAAAGCTCAGTGAGAACTGATGGAGAGTGAAATCAAAGCTGGGTTTATATGAAAGGAAGTGCTTCAATGTCTCTCTGAGAAATGAAATAAAATCACAGCCCAAAATGACCAGTACCAGCCAGAACAACCACAGTGCAGTCTTCTGACTTACTGTATCACTAAATTAATGCTGGCAGGGGTGTAAGCCATGAATGCACCAAGAAGTGCAGTGCTCCAGAGGCTTCTATGGTTGTTGAAAAACAGATGGAAACAGAGTTGGCCAGGACATAGTAAAATCTTCTTGAAGGTGGCAGCCAAATTTGGCTGGCCACAGCAGAAAAGCAGCCCCGCCAGGGTGGGTCACTGAAACCATGAGTACTTCCCTGGGAGTGGGGCACCACCACCAGCAACTGCCTTTGGTCTGCGCCTCCCTCTGTGCCTCTGGGGCACTGCACAGTGCTGCTGGATGGAGGGAGACCATTCCAGGGGATTAAGCCAGTTTCAAGTCCTTCTCTCTACTGCCATGCTACCCTGCACAGCTGGACCATCCTGCCACCACCATGATCCTTATGCAGAGACAGGGAACTGCTTGCAAATGTCTGCTGTGAGCTGTGGTGGCCAGGCTTGGAGCTGCAGCCATGACTGCTGGGCCTGAGCTTGTCTCTCCCTTATGGCCCTCATAAGTGCTTCAAACAACTCCCAGCACTGGGCAGTCTTAGGACACTGCTTTCCCCAGAGCCAGTCCTGAAAGCAGCTCTTTAATTCATCTATTTTCATCCAGGGAGAAATGGATTCCATGCCTGCTGTGATTTTAGAGGCTCTGACAGCTCCATCCTGCATTGGTTGATAATGGATAGTCTCCTCCATGCCTGTGGCTGCCCTCTCTCCTAATGATGTGGGAGATGAAGGCACATGGTACCATCAAACACTACCTGAGGCTGTGACATGCTGGCATTAGAGGTATCAAGACAAGTTCAGCATTACTGGCTACTGCAATAATCAAACAAGTGTTGGGAAGAGTGAGGTGAAAACTACAGCTCTTTCCCAGTTTGATTAACATCATCTTTGTCTCTGTTCCTACCATTTCAACAATAGTGATGATGTGTTGATACGCCTACAGCACCCATTGACTCAGGCAGGGCTCTAAGGAATCTTAATGAAAAACTATATTGCAAGTACTATCTGGGTACCAGGAAAAGATAAAGAAGAGGTTAATTATTTGGGGACCACCTGAGGCATAGTATCATCCAAAGTCAGCTGCAGCTCCCTTTGGGAGACTCCATAAGTATGCTGGTTTAGTTGCTTTTCTGCTCCGGTGGGAAACAGATTCACACTGTGTTATGCAGTGCTGGTTCCTCATCTATCTGTCAGATCTGGTGTTATTCTGGGGAATCTCCTTTCCTTAACAAGTGTGACAAGGATGGAGAAGCAAACAAGGTCAGCTTCCAGAAGAAGGAAACTTTTTAGCTTGTGACCTGTAGGAAACCAGAAACCTGGTTGACTGAAGGCCACACTTACCCAGCACCTATGACCCACAGGGACATGATGCCAAACACAATATGGCTGCATAATTAAATGATAGTTGAAACTCAGAAACCATTGCAGCTGTAATTTCAAATCACCAAAAGCACTAGGGAATACCTCCCCTCCTCAATACATAAAAACAAATTACTTATTGATGGGCTCAATAAAGTCTGGATTCTAACAGATGCAAAAATATCTAATGTATGGCATCTCAAGACAGTGATTCTACATGTCTATTTTGTTATACAAATAAAAGTGGCAGCTTTACAGCATATTAGAAGAAGTCAAAGGCAATAAAAGTAATTCCATCTTTTTGTTAATGTTTCATATTACAGGCATCAAAATTTTCAAGGAAGTAAAAAAATCTGCCATTCAATCAGCTTTGCAGAAATCATGCAGCTAGACTAACAGCATCAAGCATGTTCTTGTTTCTTTTCCCCTCTAAGCTTTGATTAAGAGCAACCACACCAGTCTTGTTTCCTCTTCTTACTTGAACTTGGTATTGTGGATAGGTGGATCTGTACGTCCTGCACAACCTGTCCCTAAGTCTAGTATATTCAGTATGCCATGGAGCTAAATGTAAGGTATGGATAGGCATAAAAGCTGACACAAGGTTCTGTCTAACGAATGCAAACTGAGGTTTATTTTTCTATTTTTAATTCACTGCTTGCATTTAAAAATTGCAAGCAATTCTATCACTTAGAAAGCAGCTGAACCTGTTCAGTCTCGTCTCAGATTTTTCATTTTCAGATGAAAAGCCATATAACACTCATAACAAAATGGATTTCTACTGTCAAATAACACATTCCAGAGCATTGCTGTGGAGACCTGAAATTATCTATTAATTTCACCATTACCGTTATATCAACATAAATCACTCTGATATAATCTTAAGCAATACAAGATTTCTCAGATGCACATCCTACAATAACAAAGCCTACCACACACTGATTACAGCAGAATCTGTGAAATGGCTCTCCTTGCTATTAAAGATTAAAACAGTCCTGTGAAAGACTTGCAAACAATTTCCAGATTTTCTTGTTCCAATATTTGCATGGTTTATTGAAAATTTGGGCTGGATATGTTTGTTTCCAGGGGCAGTATGTGAAAATGCTGGGCCTGCTTTTGGAGAACTGCTTTGTTATTTCAGGCAAATACCTGCACTGCCAAAGAAGGGCCTCAGTGTCATATGTATGGCATGTACCCATTGTCAGGGTAAAAGGGAACGACTGTGACAAATGAGAAGCTTTTTCAACTAATTCATTTTGTGTGTAGTCATCTCAGAGCCAAGAGGCTCCAGCTGGGACTGGTGCCTGATTACACTGGAAGCTGTACCAAATCAGACAGCCTCCTGCACTGAGCACCTCGGGTGCTTAAGCAGACAATCACACAACTAGTGAAAGAAAAGAACTACAGCAGTTCCTTTTCTGCAAATGAGGAACTAAGTGACAGAGCTAAAAGAAGGGCTCAGGCCTCAGCCAGTATAAACTGGCATAAGAGGATTCAGGTCAGCACAAATACACCAAGTTACAGCAGCTGAAGAAAACACTGGAGGTGAATTTATAATGCCTGATATAAATATAATGCATCCAAGCAAGATTTAACCATCTGCAATCAGTATAAAGGATGAAATGTACTTAAAAATAATGTACATCACATGTCTTGTTTAATAAAATCCACAGCATAAAATGATGGCGGCAGTTATCAAACTAGACAAGCACAGAATGATAACAGTGCAAGAAAAACCAGACAACTTATTAAAATAGTAAGGTATATAATGTGCAATAAAAGACAAGATACACCCACCTTTTCTCAGCAGAAAATTATTTTGCTTATAATTTTCTTAGTCCTAAAGTAACTGAAAGACTCGAAGAAATAAACTGTGCTTTATAGTGGGTTCTGGCAAGGGAGAAAAGGAATGTTTCAAGGATTTTTAGAGGGAATTTTTACATCCCACTGGGTCTTGAAAACATTTCAACAGAAACTTCTGGGTTTTAATTACACATATCAATGCTGTACTTTCTGCACCTCATCACCCTTTTACATAAACACTACCTACAATTTCATCAAACTTGAAAGTGTTTTCCTTTAAAATAAAAGCATTGGATTTCCAATGCATTATTTCATTCTCTGACCTGTAAGTATAGTACATTTCAATTCTCTGCCTTGTCCTTGGAAAACAGCAAAGTGAAAGAGTTGTGGAGGGGCCATGCCCTGGCAACTCAGAGCCTCACTTCCCTGCCAGGAGAAGGGCAGGGACATTTCACTCTGTAGGACTCTCCATTTCTACTCACTTGCTCCTGAGCTGGACATTTCTGTGACCACACTAACTTGTCCCTCAGTACACAGCCAGGAAATAACTCACTCCCTTGTTACTAGTCACAGGGAGATGATACAGGAAAGTTAAGAGAAAACAGATGTCTGATGAATGAAAGTGGAGCTCAGGAGTTCTGTGTTCAAAATTGAAAGGAGAGAGACTTGATATCACTCAAAGCAGTGACTCTCAGGGAAAAAAATCCAGAGCACTTTGGGACTGAGAAATGCAATGCAGCTATAAATCCATGAGTAGCAGCTGTAGTGGCAGATTCAAGACAAGAAACAAATCTAGGATAGTCAAGAAAGACCCACATCTGATGCACTACAAAGAAATGCCATGGTGACAATAATGACATGAGAAACATTATAATTTTGATGGCTAAATGGTATTTAGGAATATACTCAGTTATGTTACTTGAATTTCATAGTAAGCACAAATAGAGTGAAGTTGTAGGTCATGATGTCCTTTAATTCACTTTTATTTTCAGGATTATTTTTGAATGTTTTACATCATTACTGATAAGGAACACTTCCACAATCCACAGACAGGTGAGGATGCTGAAAGGACAAAAGAAGAGGGGAAAGTCTTTACAGTGTGAGAGACATTGCGGGAAGGAAAATCTATTACTTGCTGCAGAAAGGTTTCTCCCAAAGTTACCCCACTTGAACTTGTCCCTTCTCCTTCAGAGATCTGCAGGCCACAGGGAGATACACTACAACAGAGCCAGCCCTCACAGCAGGATTCTTCAGCAAACATTGCACAATTAGCTGAGTACAAGTGTGTCTTCAAAATGGTTTTCCATTTCTGTAATGCTGTTTGACAGGCACGTCTAAATTCTGCTGGTGAAGAGCAACATACTCTGAGTGGAATGAAATATTCCACATAATTCTGACAAAAGTAGTTCAGGGTATATGGCTCCTTCCTGTAAAGCCTTGCCATATGGTAATGGCTGCAGGGACCAGCAATGGAGCTGAATCTGTCATCAGTTTTATTAAAGGTGAATTCCGATCTATCCTGGCTCCTCTGAAAAACCTGTCACTGGTCACCTGCCCTTATTGCTAAGTTCACATTTGAAAGGGCAAGTAACGCATGAATAAAAACCCATAGAAGGAATTCTGAATGTCAGAGATGATGCAAAACTATTTGCTAACTTAACTAATATAAATGTTTCTTATGGGTTTGGACTTGCCTTTCAGTAAATTGTTTTCAAATGCTACAAAATCCAGCAAAGGCATGATAGAATGTATCTTGATATTCACATACTCACTTCTTTGGAAATTTTTGTGCTAAATTGGAGGTTTTTAGAAGTACATTTTTATTCAAAGTTTGGCAACTTTCTCAGGAACAAAGTATACATCAGTGCTTACCACTGTTCCTTGTTAGGAAACAAAAAAAAAAAATTAATATACCACTCTTGAATCAAATGTACAGCTGAGAAAGTCTACTTTGACAGGAATGTAAAATTATTTTGTATATCCTGTTTTGTCTGTGAACACAAAATCATTTCTTGCATATCTGTTTCAAGGGAAAACTACTATAACTGTGTATTCTGTTTAAAGTGTAAATCAGGATTCTCCTCTTGTTTGAATATGTGTAAATTAATTCTATCAAATTACTGAGTGCAAATCCAGTTAAAAGTTGCACCAAATTACATTTCCAGACTTAAATAGATTTTCTAAAAAAAAAAAAAAAAGCCAAAACAAAAAACCAAGCTCTAAAAATCAAGTCTTCAAATACTTTGTGTAGTCAAGATCTATTTCTACTCAATCTTTAACTATTCAAGCAAATAATATCATCTTCTTCTATGCACTTGCTGTTGGGTGCTGTGTTTTTTAACGTACTTGAACATCCCACTAGATTCTAATCAAAACATTCTGAGTGATAACATTTCTGTGTTACTGTTTAACAATGACATCTACAAAACATAATCAACATTATGAAGTAGATAAGTTAGCTGGTTGGTTTGTGGGGGGTTTGCCTTTTCTTTTGTCCCAGGAAATATAAAGGACTAGGGCAGAGGGCGACAAAGATATTTAGGGAGCTGGAGCATCTCTCTTACAAGGACAGGCTGAGAGAGTGGGGCCTGTTCAGCCTTGAGAAGAGATGACTGAGAGAGGACCTTATCAATGCCTACCACTATCTGAAGGGAAACTGTCAAAATGAGGGAGCCAGGCTCTTCTTGATGACTCCAAGCAATGGGACAGGAGGCAACTGGCAGAAACTGATGCACAGGAAGTTCCACCTGAGTATAAGGAAGAACTTCTTTACTGTGCAGGTGACCGAGCACAGGAACAGGTTGCCCCGAGAGGCTGCGGAGTCTCCCTCACTGAAGATACTCAGGAACTGTCTGGATGCAATCCTGTGCAATGCACTCCAGGATGACCCTGCGTGAGCAGGGAGGTTGGACCAGATGACCCACTGTGTTTCCTTCCAACCTTGCCCATTGTGTGATTCCATGTGATTTAATATTTTGCTCTCCCAACATGAGATTATTGCAGTAGCAGTGCTACAACTATGCTGTAAATAAAACATGCCAATGTATTTTCACATTCCAAATAAATAACTTCAAGTAAATAAATAACTCCATCATGTAAATATCACTTAGAAATGCAATTAAAAAGAGCCTCTTGCTTTGTGTTACAAAAACATGAAAGAGTACTCAGGACAAGCTGTTTCACATAAGATTCTTCTCTATATTCAGCAACTCCAAGGTCAAAATACTGGAATTTCATTTTTCAAAATCAAAAGGATGGTTTAATAATTATTTTGTATGATGACAGCTCTGTTTTTCTACCCTGCATGCAATATCAAATTCAGTATAGTTTGATACATCCTGTATTTTCATTCACACTTTCATCACAGCTCTGTAAAGTACAATCATTTATTATACATTCTCTTGAATATTTTTGAAACATCAAACAAAATGTGAAATTCAAAGGGAGAGAAAACAAAGCACCAGAAATCTTACAAGAAAAACAGTATTTCCTTTCTTATCCTCCTAGCTCTAACCATGAACAACAGTGAGCACTGAACAGTGGTGGACACTGGAAAACAAAACTAAACTATAGGCCTCTATACAGCTCTAAAGTCCTAGTACAGCAGTGACAAAATCTGAGTACCACCAGTGTCACCTCTATGATAATTATTCAAGTAATAGATAGCTTTTCAAAGGAGAAGCAAGCATCTCAGAAACAGTCTCTGCCAGCAGTTAATAATATACTGGAGAGGAAGGACCCAGTGATTCTTCTCAAATTCTTTGCTGACCTTCAGTCCAACAGTCTAACATGTCTAGGACTAAGAGTAAAAGTCATGGGCCTTCAATTCTCCTCTTCCTTGCTTCAGCCCAAATGACCTAATTTTTCACAGAGCTTTGGGTAAATTATTCACACAAGGCTTAAACCACAGACATGCAAAGGGGAGAGCACAGCATTTGGCCACATACTTGTGACCCAGATTCCTTTCTAAACAGCTAGATTCAAAGGAGCGGACATGGGGCAGATTACAGCGAATCGTCTCTTCAGTTAACCTTTCAGGCAAAAGTCATTACACTACAAGGACCTGTCATCAAGTAACAAAATTTTCACATGAAAGTGGAAATCTGAATCTTAATAGGAAATGCTAATTTTCATCTATTGAAGTATCTCAGTGGGTGTATATCTATTATTGTAAATGCTTGAAATATGGAAGTATTTCTTTCTTGTTTTTCTGAATTTATCTCATCTTCCTAAGAGAAGATTTGAATTTGCAAAACAAGCAGCTTCTGTTTCTTTTCCTGATGTAATTTTTGCACAAAACGCTTTCTAATTTGGAAAGTCGTGCAGTTCTTATCTTGTACTCTAATCAGCAATACTTTCACAACAAAAGACCAGTGGCCTTTTTTTGCAAAGTCACTGAGAATGACATGTTATAAAATGCCCCTACTAATAGTGACTGCAAAATAAACATTTATTTACCTTTTTGTGGCCTTAGCTAAACACCATTTGCTCTAGAGGAAATAGAGTGACTAGGCAGCCACAGCAGCCTGAGCGGAACATTAGGAGAGTATTACCTGCATGACAATAAGAAGGTCAAACACCAAGATGAAAGAAGCCAAGAAGGCTCTCGAGACCTCATCACTTGGCAGAAATCCACGATTCAACTTGTCCCAGCTGATCCAGTCAGTAGTGATGACAAGCACAACTACAGAGGTCAGAGTAAACAGAACCGTCCTGGAAGGAAGAAGAAGAAATAGTTCAGAGAGAATACAATAGTAATGACGATGCATCATTCTATTTTATCTGTCTTCTAATGGTCAACTAGTATTTCACCAGTACTTTTCCACAGATGAAAACAGACTGAAGAAAATTAAGTGCACAAACAAATCTTTTAATTTAAAAAAGAGAGTGGTCAGGTGTATCCTTAGTGAAAAGAAATTTAGTAGCTAGTACTAAGCATGTTGCAAAATTAGGCTGGAGTATATCACTCTGGTTCTTCATTCCATATTTTTCACTGAAGATGAAAACCAATTAAGTAAAATAAGGGAGAAGTAAAATGTACCAAGGCTTGTATGATCTTGGCCAAATTCAAATCAAGTAATTGAGAGAACATTGTCCAAGGCACCAAAGACATTAGAACCTTTGAAAATCTTTTCTAAACTGTAGGAGGTGCAAGACACTAACTGGGAAGACTAATTTTTGCACAGTAACATATCTGCATTAGAAAAAAAACTAATGCACTAAATTAATTTTTAGTAAATTCTGGGGATTGTAGAAAGATTTTGCTTTGTGTTTTCTAAGATGTCCTTTGTACAAGTTTTCAGAAATATTATGACTTTTCTGAGAAGTCAGTGGAGGGTGAATCACAAAAGTATTAAAGCCTCCATATACATGCTACAAGAATTCCATAAGACACATTTGACTAATTCATGCAATTTTGGAATACAGTATTTAAGAAAATATCTTTCTAAGCCATCCCTGCAAAATACCTCTGCATCATTTCCAGCAGCACTTTGGTGATATCATACAGAGGTGGCAGCAGTGACTGATTGAATTTCTGGTTCCGTGAAAGCTGGAAAATTTAGCTGGTAATTTAAGGGTGAACAAGGCTTCTCCCAGTAGCCATAGCTGTCTGTAAATCCATGCTATAATACGGGCATATAAAAATCTGAATGCATGCTCCTGGCTAAGTAATTGTGGCAGGGGGGGTTTTTTTTTTTTTTTTTTTTTCTACAGCAATAATATCTCATTTTCTTCAGTTACTGAGGGTTGTAAAATGAAGTGAAGAATATTTCCCATGACACTTCCAAACAAGACAAATACTCTGCAGAGGAAAAAAAATCTGTATACCAGTGGTCACAGGCTACCAGTCTACATGCATTTCTTTTTATACAGCAGCCTTGTCTGTGTCTATGAGGAAGCTAAAACAAATATGCACCTAGGCAATAGTATATACATTTGGACTCCTAAACATCTTTCTTCTGTGACATGATGGGCTGCACTTCTTCAGAATGTAATGAGATACAAAATTACTTGATTGCTACCACCTTTACCTTCGAAAATTTATTTTTATTCTTAACAAATTAACTCAGTTACATGCAATGCTATGGTTGACACCCTAACAATTTCCCTTGAAGGAATTACGAGTATCTGGGCAAGAAAAAAAAAAAAATGAGGTATATTAGATGTAATCAGACATAAGAAATAGTCACACCTTCTTACCCCAAAACACTTGCTTAGCTACCATCTCACCTGTCAGCACCTGAACCTGACTTACTTTTCTACAAGCTCCACTTTGGCACACACCCAGAATAGTTTACTTTGGAAAGACAATTCTCTCTCTTGCATAAAATCTCTTGAGACACACAAAGGTGTTTTTTCCTGCTTCTTTCACCTTCATTTCTGAAATTCTCAGGGTTAATGTTCTTACTTTACCTGAAAGTTCTCCAGAAAGAAAATAATCCTTAGCACTTATCTGCTGGCCAAGGCAGACTGCCCCAGCCACTAGGTGCCCTGATTTTCCTTGACCTCTTTCTGTGTAACCACATCTCCTGGGGCACAGGAAGTTTAGCACCATAATTCAAATCAGAGTATTTTGCTATAGGAAGCATATACCCAGAAGTTATGCTCAAGACTATTCTGCCTCAGTCCTCTTGAATTATGCATTTGCATTTTGGAGCAAGAGTTCAAAGCATGGAAGGTCAGACTTTGGCATGTAGGCAAGCAAAGGCAGACATATTTTTATTCATGCTTCGCTGGCATGCATGCAAAGACTGATGTGTGTGCTCAAGTCCTGATTTCCTTGAGGAAATGCATATGCACTTAGAAAACTGCTTTGTTATTCATTCTGAAATGTCAAATAGGGAGGGAAGGGAGCAGAAAATGGGCTGCTAATAGAATAAGAAAATGTGAGACCAATGGTTAGAAACAGACTTTTGAAATGGTTGCATTAAACAGCATAATTAGCACCCAGTTGTATTTTTGACCTCTGATACTGGAACACAGCAAGATATTCAATACATGCTTTTGGAGTTATTATAAACTGATCTTGTTTGGGTTAGAGTTCAGTTCACTTCTTGTGAAAGTACAGTGTCCTGGAGATTAAGTAAAAAATATGAGGATTTCATTTAACTTGACATAACTTGTATTGGATAAACCAATGTGAGCTGCCCTGCAACACCTAGCCCAGTGCAGTTTGCTCTTTATTCTGCAATGCGCATTATTGAGAAAGAGCTCCACTGTCAAACTATCACACCATTACTGGCAGGACCTCTCCTCATTACAGAAGGGGAAAGGCTACAAGGTGAAGGGCAAGAGAGGACTGACTCTTTGTACCAGGCATTAAGAAATGCAATTGCTGTCTCTAGTTCACAAAGGAAATACACTTTTATATTTCACTTCTAATTCTAGCTTGCTGTATTGAATGATTATGTGCCCTGGGCACCTATTCAGCTGCAATAACACATATTTTACAAGCTACTGCATACTCCTTAAGAGCGCAAATAAACACTGTCCAGACCAATAGCATACTGAATAGTTAAAATTATTAGGTAGGTCCACAAAAGCCACTACTGTGCTTATTATTGCCAGTGATGATTTAAAATCCCCAGTGAACTGGGGGAAGTGGCAAAGAGGGGGAAAGCTGAAAGAGAAGAATTTTTACTGCCAGAAACCCATCAAAAACAGGCAATTTTTTAGACTGTATCTCTATAATTAACTTTGATTGCCAGGACCGAGTTTGGTCTTCAATTTATCAAGCCAAATCACTCATGCCAAACTGAATCCATAATACTGGCCCTCATTTGTCAACAGAAGACTAATCTGGTTCTCAAAAACTTGGCAAGGTTCAAAACAGATGCATCTTCCCTTCTGCACCTTTCCACAACACTTTCTTGCACTATAAGCCTTGACCAAACTGACCAACTTTAAATCTATCACCCAGCATATAATACATTATGAGAGGTTGTGAATCACATGGACCAGAAGCCTGAGCAGGTTTTAGTCACTGATGGTTGTTCCCTCATGGCAGAAAGGGTCATAACCTAAACCTTGTAGACAGAAAACACAGTGAGCTGCTATCATCTTATGTCCTGGATGCTTGAAGACACTCTCTTCTGCTTTTTATCATGTCCTGTCTTCCACACCAGGAACTCCATAAGCAGAGTCCATGAGGCCACGACTCATTCTCTTGCAGCCCCAAGGCAGTCCCACAAAACCATCCACAGCACATCCCCTCCAACCAGAGGGGATCCCCATAGCACATCCCCTCTACACCAGAAGTATCTTTGACTCCATACAGCCACACCTTCAGGAATCAGTCTGTCATTTGCCTGTACTGAGTGAAAAACTGAACAAACCAGAATTTGTCCCTGGAAAGACAAAAGACAAGCTAAGAAATGTATAAATACTCACAAAATATTTAATGTTGGAAACAAGAACTGTTTCCAGTCTGAGTCTCATGATTCTTCATGTTTAAATCAACAGGGCAAAGCATATAAAAAACAGATTCTGGCCTGGGATGGAACCTCATTTCTCAAACTGTAGCATAAAGAAAATGATGTTTTCCATTCAAACATTAAATAAATTCTTTGCACAACGCTACCTTCCCTTTACTTGCAACTTCAAGCTGCTAATTTTTAGAGATATTTAGAATTTTCTTGTCTTACACGACCCTCTGCCAAATCTTTTGTGATGCTACAGCTTTGATCAGATAGTAAGAGTTCTGTTAAGACCAACTGAAGAGATGAAAGACAAACTTGTTATTTTCCTCATTTTAATTTTGTCTTTTTCAAGGGGCAAAAAGCATCACCTTGCCCTTTGACTACTCCTTTTCCAGAAAAAACACACCTACCTGTATTTAGTCAAAAGCAGCTCTTAGAATTGTATGGCACAGCATTTCTGAAAACTTTTCATTGTAATTTCACACATAATTGTCACTAAGCAAGGCCATTTGGAAATCATTAAACATTGCTGAAAAGGATTCCAAGAATTGCTTAATACAATGCTCCTTTGGGATGGGACATGTTAGACAGGACCAAAGAAGATGGTCAGTCACACTCCTTAGGGCTGCCCTTTGTGGGATAGGGTATCTGCCATTGCTCCTGTGCCCACCCACATCAAACTGCCAGCTCCTGGCAGGTCTCTGCACTTCCCTGGGGTTTCCCCAACTCAGAACCACTCCCCACATGCTGCAACCCCTCACTGAGCTGTGGAATGCACCTGCGCTGGTGCTGATTGCCTTGGCAGTTTTTCATGGATGTACCCAAATAGTTGCAAATACCCCATGAAAACAGATACAGCGGGAGCAACAGATTTTACTGCTCTTTACGTTTAAAAATGCTTTCCAGTCCTCAGGTAAGAAAGATCATCCATTAAGTCAAATACACCACATAATTTTTAATCTCAGAATCAACACTGGCCAAATATACAGTTGCACACTGTACAATAACTATAAACAATGCCACTGCAGATGTTCATCTACACATGTCAACACTTTTTATTTCACTTGTTTTAATTAAGAAGGGCTCTGTTATTTAATCTGTCAAAAATAGCAACTCTAAACCCATTTAAAATAAAATATTTAGTCTGCCTGTTGCTTGGTGTCAGAACCACTTCTGCAATTAAGTAAATATAAGGCACAGATGCTCTGCTGGTGAAAAGCATCTGTGCTCCCTGGAGCAGCATAACTTCAATCCTCCAGCTGGCCACTGCTCTTCTGCCCCCACGGGACAGTTCTCTGAAAGAAGACAGAGCAGGGACTCGAGATTTCTGCCTTTATCGGCAGCTACTGCAGTGCCACAGAGTGACACAGTGCCGAGGATCCCATAATTCACAGTGTTTGTGTAGTGTGGGCTGGCCCGAGCACCTGTCCCTAACTGTAGCATACCAGGTGAGATCCTAGAAAGCAGTGTCCACTTCAGATGTATCCAGAAGAAATTCCACTTGTGCCCCCCAGAGCAATCCATACCATTAACCAAAGGGCAGGTGGAGAGATAACTGGCAGATCCACCTCAGAACTGTGCTGCTGAAGTGAATTGATAATACATGCAGACCCCAGAAATCTAGGAATATTTGGAGGGTTAATTACATTGGATCTCTTTTGTTAAAATAACGTGCTTGTTCCTGATGGAGACAAGTTTATGGCAGAGATATGGAACAATACTACTGTCACATGTCAGAGCACCACAGTCCCCATGGCATGCTCTGCATGTGTGAATAAGTGAGAGAAATAACATTAATGCAGATTACCATCAATAAGACTTAATAATCTGAAGTTAAATAGCAATTAGAAGAAATGGTTTATAACTCAAAATTGAATGGCATTATCTTTTTAAAGTCCTTGTCACCACAATAGTGTATGTCTGACTTCTGTCCTGTTGAAAGTAATGGGTAAATAACTCAGCATTTGCCAGTAACTAGCAGTTCTGAAATACCTGTTCTGAAATACTCCCTGTGTTGTGTCTGGCTCATAAATACTTATCAATAGCAGATACTGCACATTTTGAGAACCTTACATTCCCAGCTAAGTCTTCTAAACCATGCTTGCTGTCATTCTGCCTGGTGAGCTGAAGAAATTGGACACCACAGAGTATAAAGGATGCTCCGAGTTTGGCAAAATTGTAATTGTTTATTCTGCTTTTTATATGCTCATTTACAAATACTATGGGTTTTCCAGATCAGAAAGATGTTGAAGCATCAAGGTTGGGGCCTTGCTGGAAGTGCCTTGGCATGCCTTTTCCAGCCCCCATGCTCCTGGAGCTGCAGGCTCTTTAACTCTCTCAATCCCAACCCACAACCTTTCCCACAAAACTTGATTTACTTCTATCCTTTGACTGTAACAGTTGCAATTTTATTAGAGGGTATCAACATGATTCCAGAGCTATTTGGGATTTTTGTACAAAGATTTGTATAAAGCCTGAAACTGCATTTTTGTTAATGCATAGAGGAAACATTTTGCTATGTTTCATGTAATAAAATTAATAAGGTTAGGTAATGTAATCACATGGTGAAATATTAGAATTCTAGAGAGCATCATTTTTTTATTACAGGTAGAAGCATCTTTGAGTTTCCTTTTGCCACACCATTAATTTACTAAAATGAAAGTGTTATCTATTTCAAACAGCAGCTCATTTAAATTAAACTCATCACCATAAGCTTTAAGTTTCAAATGCCATTTCCTATCTGTGACACAGAAAAGCAAAAACAGTCTATGAAAGTTCATGGTCTTACTTGTAAAAAAAACATTTTCAATCACCATGTATCATATGCAAGGTAGTATAAAATTCACACAAATCATATCCAAGGAACTCTACTTCATGTTCAACTTCCAAAGTTAGAAGTTATTTGCTTAACTGCAGTAGAAAGCGTTTGGGAAAAAAAACAACAAACAAAACAAAAAACCAGACACAATTCTATATACGGTAAAGAGAAGCCATTTTTCTGGTTTACTTTCAGATGGATACATCACTTATTCTATCAACAGAATGGGGAGTGGAAGACAGCTTCTCAAAAAACAACAGAAACAAGATTTTAAAAAATATTTTCAGAGCATCAAATGTGCTTTAGGATAGACCTGCCTGGCAATTTTTCAGCAAAAATTGTTTATATTCAGACAAGGGCAGTTCATCAATATATAAAATTTACCTGTGAAAGGGATGATTTCTGTAACATGAGGGAAGCTGTGTCAGAACTGGGCACAATTCCTGCACCTCATTGTGGCTGAAGAGCCAGGAGTTAGGGCAGCATCTCAGTTACACAAGATGAAACAAACAGTGCAGGGCCATGACCTGTTCTGAGTAAGTCAGAGCAGCTATTTGAATATTAGTGT
Source organism: Pardalotus punctatus (assembly GCA_013400915.1). NCBI lineage: Eukaryota > Metazoa > Chordata > Aves > Passeriformes > Pardalotidae > Pardalotus > Pardalotus punctatus. The sequence continues at coordinate 417,496 of VZTX01027302.1, forward strand.
TAATGACCAGCTGGATGCAATAACAAGCAGGTTTTCGCATGCTACAGGGCACTATTTGTTCAGACTCTCTATCTGGAGCTGGTTCATTCAGCGTACAAAAGTGAACATTAGCACTCGGCACAGATTTCCTTCACCCAAGTGTCTTAGTGCTTAGTTATTCCCAGTCCCTAGTAAGAGTGCGGTAAAGGCTCTTCATCACAGTGGGAAGATATAATATGACAAAACATACAAAACAGGGGCTTTGGCTTTCATGTTTCCAGCATCCTCAACCACTGCTAGAACCTGGTTATGAGAAGAAAACATTATTGGCCTCCATTTCTCAGTTATCATGAAATACTCAGTAAAGTCTTAAATTCATTGCAATGTAGAACAGGAAAAAACTTTTGAAATGGAAAAGACTTATGTCTTAACATTTAGAAGGCAAATCCTATTTCAAATGCATTTAGATGGTCATTGAAATGGTATTCTAAGAGCCTAAAATTAAGCTTTTCAGACCTAGAGCAGGAGCTAGAAGTATATCTCAACACCTCCTCGATTTTCCTGAGTTGAAAACTGTTATTAAATTCTAGTTTTAGAAACAAGCAAGAGTGTAAGTGTGGATTTAACACCAAATTTTCAACCCTGTCTATGATCTGCATTATTTGGATTTCTAGATGATTGATTTAACACAAACGGATTGATTTTCAGAAGACACAATTAAAAACATTTAAGTCAGGAAGGTAATAAAAATTAATTAATTAATAAACCAATTCTTTCATTAATAAATAACTCAATTACTTCTCAATTGCTGAATTTACTATCATTGTTATGTTCACAGTTTATTTTATCATTAATGGAACTTTAAAACTGATCAATGTTTTACTGTGCAAACAACACTCTGAATGTTTCCTTCATGATATTCTACTCATATTTCTTTTCTGCATTTAAATTATTCAAATTTTTTCCCAAATTAGATGTGAGGTCTGCTACATTTTGTCTAGAGCCAAATGAAAAACTGATCATTATTTTTTAAAAAGAGATTATTTTTACATATGGATTAGTTTAGTGCAATTAAACATTTTATAAGGAATTCAGAATCAGCCAGAGACTTAATAACAGACTTTTTTTTTTTTTTTCCTCAGAAGTCCACATGTGAGTTAACATATCTAATCTCTCGTTACAGTCAACAGAGATGTAGTGTGAGATTTGGTTGCCTGAACAAAATTTAGTTTAGTATGATTTGGGCCACTGTGGAGTACCTTGGTTCATCTTCAAACCTTGCAACAGAAGGTCTCCTCTGAGCCCTGTGTCATGTCCTCCAGGCCTGTGCGCTATTTCAATATATCAAAGCATTTCAAATTGTAGTCAATGCCTATGTTAGGCACCTGAATCCCACCTTTATTCAAACGATGGAGTCTGGAAAATGATGCAGGTGACTACAGGTAAGTTTCTACTTGTGGCAAGCTGAATGGCCATCATCTGCACTGGCCAGAGCTCCATTGGCTCTAGTAGGAGCTGGCACGTTGATAGCCATAATCAAGGCATAAATACCAGACACCTCAACCCAGAGCTGAATCTCAAAACTGAAGTCAGTTCTTGATGTTTTAATTTCTTTAAAGAAAACAATGAAAAGCCTGTTTGAATTGAAAAACAAATACTTTTTATGTAGGAATTAACTACACTCATATTTGAATAAAATAATGAAAAATTTCTATTTAGAAACTGTCAAATGAAAACAGTCACTGAAAAGTTGGGGTTTACTTGCTTTTTAAAACACGTTTTAGAAAACTGAAACAATTTCACATAGAATTCTGATGTGGCAGTCTTAAAATGATCCTCACATGTTTTTTGGAAAAAAGTTAAGAACAGACCCCATACAATTTCCCACAGTATGCGTGATAATAAAACTATCACTCAGTCACCAATCAAGCAGCTCCAGAGCCAGCACAATTCCCAAACTGGGGGAATCTCAGGGGGACACAAGAGATCCACCAGGCGCTTTCAAATATTGTTACAGCTGCTGATGGGACCAGGGCAGGGCTAGGAGCAGCAGCATCCAGGCCTTCCCATGTGCAAAAGAAGCCATAGGAGCACCAGGGACCAGGAGTGATGCCAGCAGGGTGGGAACATGGGGGCTCAACTAGGGAGCAGTGGCATCCACCCGGCAGAACACCATGGCCCCTCTGAGCTCTGCAGCCCCCACAAGTGACACGACTGCCCCGACAGAGCCCCGGTGGGAACACGCTGCTGCCCCGGTGCCAGCAGAGAGCAGCAGGAGGAGGTGTGTGGGATGAGGGTTGTTAGAGAGAGACTGCTGGAATTGCACCCAGCCTCCCCTGAAAAAGGCCCAGCAGGCAGACAGGATGCACGAATTGGAGGATTCCCTGCCCTCCCTCTGCCTGTTGGAGCACAGTGACTTCAGGGACAGGGGCAGTGGTGACAAGTCCCTGCCTGGGGCAGCAGGCCTGTCTCCTCTGTGACTGCCCCACCTGCCCAGGTGTAAGAGGTGTGAGCCCCCGCAAGGGGAACCCATCAGTGACAAGGACAATGGTTCATCCAGCAAGGAGATGTCACCGAGGTTAAGTCAGCTATGCCCTGCAACAATACCACTTCAATGATCTTAAAGTCTTTTCCAACATAAATATTTCTATGAATCTCTGCATTAAGGATAAAAACAGGTCTTATTTTATCTGTGCAGAACATATGGAACATGTTGTCTTTGCCCAGATACTGTCATGTTGCTACTCTTAGAAAATGTTTTTGATAAGTGGGTGGGAGAGCTGTACAGTATACATTTACATTCTCAGGGCTTCTCAGACAACATATATCCACAACTAAAATTTTAAAATACAGTTCAAATTTAGAATAAACTAAACATAACAGTTTTACAGCTTTCTATGTTCTGGATTAGCTGTATAATTTATCTATAGGGTAATTTCTTGGAAAAAGGAATTTTTCATTATTTTAGGCTTCATACACAGTGTCTATGGGACATAGTTTCTCATTCATCAGGATGTTGTGCCTTTTACAATTATATCTGTGCAAACCCTATAAAAGTAAAATATAATTGCATTTGTTTTGAACTGTTCTTCAATTTTTTTTTCCAAAGCATTTTAAATAAATACATGGTCTTTCATCTAACAACTTGATTATATTTTGATTAAATGTATCTCCAAAACAACTCCAAAACAGAAAAAAAAAAAAAAAAAAGCTTTTATCTTGCTCTCAAATAATATCAATTTTACCTTAGTGAGAAGGGGCATTAGTAGACAGCAAGCTGAGTGCATGCTGGGCATGTCTCCTGGCAGCAAAGGAGTCCCAACGGTGTCCAGGGCTGCAATAACAGAGGCACAACCAGTAGATCAAGGGACATTACTTTGCTCTGCTCCACCTGTTAGACCATACCCAGAATATCACATCCAGTTTTCGGCCAACCATACATAAGAAGCACCAATAAACTGAAGTGGAGTTTTCTAAAGTGGAGTATTTTAAAGCTTTACTGGTAGGGGGCTGAAGCACTTGTCCTGTGAAGAGAGCCTTGCGGATGGGAGAACCACACAGCTGCCCCCCACCAAGTGCCTCTGGGGAGGTGAGCAAGGAGATGGAGCCAGCCTCTCCAAAGAAGGTGAATGACAGGATGACGAGAGAATTGATACCAACTCAAAAGTTGCCTAGAAAATAAAAACTAATATGTATTATTTTTTTACAAGTTGAGCCAGTTCCAGTATAAGGCTGACACCTCTTAAAAAAAAAAAAATCACATCCAAATTACTGTGATTTTGACCTTCTGGAAAATTAACCTTTCTAATAAGAGAACAGGGCTGGAAAGAAGATTGAGCAAAAAAAAAGTTAATAAAAAGACTCACCAGAATACATCCTGACAGCAAGTGCTCTGATAATTGTATGCTCAGATTTGTGACAATATGAATATTGTCACATTTTCAATGGAAAATAAACACTAAGAATTTCCAAGAAGAAGCTGCACAAAAGAACTTGGGGATTGCTATGGCTAAATTCACTAAGATGCCCAGATACATACTTGATTAAACTTTGAGTTAGCCAGGAAATGGTTATCCCAATCAAACATAAACCTTTCAGTATTTCAGAAGAAGTCCTGTGTTCTATCCTGAAACTAATCTTCACTCTTTCCCAAATTGTTACAGTAAACAGAAACCAGATAAGTCCTGGAAGAAATAGCAACATTCAGGGAACTCAGCAAAGATGCAGTAAAACCCAGGCTAAGGATTGTCCTGCATCTCCCCCGCAAAGAGAAGTGCAGGAGCTCAGATCAGCAATCATCTGTGTGGATTGGATCATCATTGGATCATCTGGCTGCTCTGAAGAGACTGGGGTCTCACTAGTTTTGATCAGAAATTCCTTCCCATGGATGAGAAACATCTATCAATGAAAGTTTAATCAGTAATGATGCTTATCTGAATGTTTTGCTTTTCTTAAAAAACAGCAATAAAAAGTTTTATTGCAGGACTCCCAGCAAGGTGTAAGCAAAGATTCCTCCAGAAATAACTTGCCATCCTTTACCTTCCAGCCTTAGCCTTGTCAACTTCTAAGATCCTAACAAGTAAGTCTTAATGTTAAGATGTTCAGAATTTACCATCTCAGTCACATGTAATTGTATGTTGCAAAAAAAGCATTTGCTTTCAGCTGACATTCCTTCTTGGTAGTTAGTACTCTTCCAGTTTTAGACCATTTTCTTTCTCCTTACCAGTCCACTTGACCTGACATAGGTCCTCAGTGGATTTCTATGTGGTTTGTAACTTGTTACACATCCTCTTTGGCCCTAAGATCTGGCAGTTTTTTGTTGATCTAGGATTAATGCAAAGGAGTAAGGACACCTTAGCAGGATTTAAGGCAGGGGAGTAGCACTGGACAGCTGAATGACACTGCAGAGTTCAGGTAGTGAGGATTGACAGGGACTGCTAAAAGCCATCAGTTTCCTTTTTTTTCTTGGGGTATAATCAGACGAATTTGTTTATTTTCCCACAGTTTTCTCATGGATCTCCTTAAGGGTTAAAACCATCTTGCAGAGAGACTTAAAGAGTAAGTGATCAACATCACACCTCTTACGCCTACCCAACAAGGTAATTCTTTCACCAGAACCAGGCTACAAGCTGGGGACAGGCCTTTTATCTTGTCCAAGGAATGCGTGAGCTGTCAGGACCAGGGGCCACATCTAGGAAAGGTTAGGTATCCCCCCAGTTTATCTCCAGAGACCCAAATACTACACCAAATTTTGCTTTGCCTGCATGATTATACTGTGCTCAAAATAGTTTAGTTAGTGCTAAAGACACCCAAACTTTAATAGAGACTGTGCTGACCAAAATTTGCTAAACATATTCCATGTTTAATATTCTTTTGAACACTTTACCTCACACTGATTGAGTCCCCTCTAGTTTTATAGCTCTATGATCCCTTTCTTCCTGTAAAATACTTCAACCCATTTGACTAGCATAAAAGCCTACACGCTGCCACCCCACCACTTACATGATCGCTCAATCTCCAGCAAGCACCTACAGTGAGAAGTTAGAGGAATACTTTTGGAAGGGCTATATTTTACAGTGTCTTGCTTTCTCTCTAAACAGAGAACCTTTGTATTGTTGATGAGACTTTGAAACAAATCAGAATTTGGAATAGACGGATGCACTTGACAACTTTGATCAACCAATAGAGAGACTGGAATCAGCTGAATTTTTAGTCTTTTGTATTGCAAAAAACTACATCCATTTCACACAGGTTGTAAGAGGGAAGACAGCTTTGGAGACTAGATATAGCATCTCAGAAAGCTTAGTTTAGTAATTTTGATTAACTTTGCTAGTATTATCTTCAGTTTTGTCCCAGGTAATTCAGTCACTGTACAGAGTTGATATTAAATTAATTTGACCTGCTCTTCACTGAGATTTTTGGTTTTATGTTCTTCCTGGGAGCCCTGAAAGTAACTGTCATCTTTAGCTAAGAGGCCGTGAAAGATGAATATGACTTGCAATCATCCCTGGGCCTTTCCAGCCATTACTGGCAATCTATCACAGAGCTTCTGAGCTGATAACCCCATCTATGTCTACTAAAAAAAAACAAGGGATATCTATTTCATCTGAGGCAGTGGCCATCTTCACTAAGTTCAAGCAGGTTTTCACTTCACAGTGGGAATATTCTGATAATGTATTTGGGGAGGAATAGACTTTACGTTTAATACTCCCCAAATATTGTTAAATATTATACTAGATCAGCTGGGTTTTTAATTTGAAAAGTGCTCATAAATGCTATAACCAATGATTGCTAATATAGGAACTTAATTCTGCATTTAAAGATGGCTTCAGATATGGATTATACAGGACTGGGGTGAGCACCAGTTGTCTTATGAACAGTAATTGCAGAATGCCACAACACATTCTCTGAAACCATCTGTCTGCTAAGCAAGATGCCCATAACTGCATTCAGGATATCCTATAGCTCACAAGTGCTTGAGAATATGCTGCAACATAGAATAAATTTTAACAATGCTTCCAGATACTAATGCTGTTACCAATTTCTTTGTCAATCAAATTATACTTTCCCTGAATTTGCATAAATCTCAATGCTGGGAAAACATATTTAATTATATTTAGATTTCTGGAATTACATTTGCATCAAATTAGTTTAAAATATGGGATATGTGGCTCTGTAATGAATGGCACTAGCAAGCCACTGTTGCTTTACTTGAGTGGGAATAACTGAGCATATGAAGGTTTTTGGTTACGAGGCATAATTCAAAGAGTGTATTGATCACCTCTTTCTTAAGGAAAAAAGAAGCCAAACCAAAACAAAGAGGTTTCCATAATTCAGTCTGAAGAATAAAGACTGTTTTCTAGCTGGACTGACCATATAGAAAAGTGTCGTCAAATCTCTTTCAGAAAGATGACCACAGAACAGCTCATAAAGTCTAGAAGTTTGGAACAGACTAGTACCTTAACACCTGTGAAAGCTGATTAAAATCTCAGCTCCTGCTTAATATATTATGCTGGCAATGTATACCTGCTGTGTACACTAAGGACCTTGCCCTCAATTTCATTCCAAATAGCTGTAACCTAGGTGCTCTTTAAAAATGAATTGTTTAAAACACCTCCGAGAGCTTTTTACTTACATTATTACACTTTGCAAGTATTGTTTAAGCCCATTCTTTTTGCAACCCAAGAGCTGCTAATGATTGTTTAGTTTTCATTAATTTATACTGACAAGCTTAATATTAGGTAGCAAATTGAAATGCTTCTTTAATTTTGGGTTGTTTTATAACATAGTCACACCTGCTGTCAATTAGAGTCATATTAATAATTATTCAGTTTGTTCATGTTGCAAAGAGAATGATAAAACTGAGCCCTAATTGCCAGTGTCCTAATAAGCACAGCTATGTGACAAGGCCAAAAGGTTCCTGAAACAATCCAAAACCCAGACCTTAGACAGCATTTGCAAATGGGATAATAATATATTTTTTCTCTTTCTGCCTTTGCAGGGAGAGACACAACAGTTGAATCCTTCCTCTCTCAGTTCAAGGAGCTCTGGTTTTGTCCTTGTACTGGGAACTACCTCAATCACAAGAAGTCACATCACTGCAGATATCCATATAGCATGAATGATCTTAAAAACTAAAATGATAAAACTGAGGAGGTAAAATGAATAATGGCATGACAAAGTAGTGATTCCTCTCTCCTAATTTTTTAAATTTTTTTTTCTATTTCCAAACGGATCAGAAAACACAAAAATTAGCATAATAAGATGGCTTGATGAGATGGACGGATAGTTAAAATTTTTACAAGGTCCATAGGAAGACCTTATGATACAACTTTAGTTCATGGCTGAAGCTAGGATCCTAAATGAATAGACAGGGATTTATATGTAAATGGTCTGATTATCTGGAGCACTGCAAGCCCCAAAAATCTGATGTAGGTGATATTCAAGATAAATTTTTATCTATTTGGATGCTTAAAATAATATTATAGGATAGTAAGTTCAGATGGTCAAGGTATGAATATTTTTGCTCTGAGTAATTTTTCTGGAAGGGTAAAGCATTTTTCCTATGCATCGCTTTCTGACTACATACATCTAGATATTAGTTTCAGCTTTCTTTATTAATCTGTTCTTCCACTGAGAGTCAAAACCCACTGTCACAAGACACATTGAAGTTTAGAACGCTGCCCTACACAAGGTAAACATGTAAATTCTGACACTGATAAAGCCAGATTATTTGCCCACATATCACAATCAATAACCCAGTCAGGTTTCTGATACAAGATTCATAAAAATATACATGGTAAGAATATAATTATTACTCAAAATCAGCAAATAGATCTTTAAGAAAAAAACAAACCAATAGCAAAACTCAAGAAATGAATGTAAAAAGCAGCCTGATTAGGTGGAAACAAAAGACCCATGCACCAAGCATCAGAATTTTGCTTATTGAATAATGAGAAGATATGAACCAACACTGTGAAGAAAGAAATACAGAAGTAAGAAGGAAGTACTATCAAATGTGAGAAAAGAGTTTAAGACTAAACAAAACCAACAGAACAGCTCTCATTGTATGCTTAAGTAAACTATTTTTACAGGTGCCATGGAGCTTATTAACCACTTCAAGAAAAACATCCCCTACACCTAACTGGAAAAAAAAAATCTCTCTGTATCCAGAAGATGATTACAGTTTCATTGAAGACTACTGGGCTTTTATCATTGATTTTCAAAAGATGAAGATCAGGTGCTTATTTAAACATACTTATTTAAAATTTAAAATACATACAAATGTATTTTTTCACTAAGAAAAGTCACTCATCTTGATGGTTAAAGTCAATATCAAAAGCCATCGACAACCGTTCAGAAGCACATAGGTTTTCTTAATTTTTCAACTACACCAAGTTTGCTTATTCTATGCCTGAATGGAAGGTCCTAAATTAATTCTGTTTCTTTATAAAATTATATTACATCACATACTGCTGACATCTGTGGCAATAGGGGTAATATCAACAGCATATTTATTTCATTAAAATCATTGATATTATTAGCAGTTATAGATTTACTATAGATATAAAAAGATTTTCCTCCAGACCTAAGGAAAGTCTACTGGAAGATCCAAGGCCTCAAAACCCCATTGCGTTTAATAAAATAACACTAGTGTCACTAGAAAGTAAATTTTGCTTCAATAAGAGCCTTTAAATTTCTGGCTTTAGTTCAGTGTTTGCATCACACAAATGCCCTTGCTTCACTGCGCCATTATCCACCAGCAGAGAATGCCATTACTGGAACACAAGCTGTCATTCCACTAATGTTATTGCTTGAAGAACATATTAAGATGCTGGTGTTTTCATACGGGAGATATCCATACATCTTCCACAAGTAATTACATTACCAGTAATCCTTTTAAAAGGCTCTCTTTGCTCAGTTGCTTTGCCAATAGCTCTAAGCTTGGTTACATGACAATCGCACTTACTCATAGCGCATGAATTGATAACAGATGAACCAGCTAATACACTGGTGCTCTCTGATCAATCACAAATCACAGAATTTAGACCCATCAAAGGAAACAAACATGCTTTACAAAGCCCCAGAGAGTTTGGTTTTATGTATTGCTGAAAACAGCAGAGAAAGCTGAAAATAGCATGTGTCCTTTTATACATTTTGCAAAGGAAATGATTATCAGGAAATACAGCCACTAACTTTTTAAGGAGTGCTGGCTTTCACAATGATATAAAAAAAAGCAGCCTCTAACTACAGGACAAGCATCTCTCTCATGAAGGATAAAAGCAGTGATATGAACATATGGAATACAGGGAATATAATTAAATACTCTAATAACACCAACAGATTCAGACTAAAAAGTTTTGCTAAATATTCAAACAGTGGCTGAATTAATGCTGAAGACTCTTTTCCATTCTATGAATTATGTCAAATTCATTAATGAATAAAAACTGTTAACCTGAATACTAACCCTGCACTTTTCTACCGCAGAGTCTACTCCTTGTTCCTGAGATAGTGATTAAAAATAGCAGCTGTCACTGTATCTGTCAGTCGGTGGATCCATAGATGATGCAGGAGGCCATGTGCAGAAGTGTTTTTGAATCATCAAGAAGCAGTACACAGAAAAGCAGGGAATAAATTAAACCAAAAAATAAGCCTGAGGCTGATGTGTTTGAACTTCACTGCAAACATTCTTCATACATATTTAATTACTCCATTGAGACTGTGACTGTTCTGGAGATGTTCCAGGCATTATTTCCATTCCATTAGTACATTTGCAGTATGTGTACTCCTTAACCTAAAATGATTGATTCTATAAATGTCTTCCCACTTACTGACCTGAACACTAATTGAGGTTGTGTATAGATTAAAAGAGAGTGTATGCTTTTTGAAGCCAGCCAAAACATATTGTAGTCACTGAAAGATCTTGTGGCACAAGAAGAAAGTGCTACCCCTAACTGAAGACCTCTGTATGTGGTTTCATAGAAATGTTGCAGGTAGGAAGAGCTGGAAATCATACAAAAGGTTGAAAAATTTTGCTAAACAACACTTTAAACAGAAGCTTAATTTTAAGTCCCATCTTTCTGAAACATAACACAAACATTCTTTGAAATATAATTATCGCATACCAGATGCCTTTGTCTGAGCTTGTGTCTTATAAATTAATTTTCTTTAGGAGAAAATATAAATTTTTTACATTCCATAAAAATAAAACTTTAGGAGTTCAGATAATTTTATCAGTTCAGATGCACACGAGGAAAAGCTGAATGTTTTTAAAACATCTTAATTAAAACTAAGATAATGTTGTAAACTGCAAATTACTCTACTATGAATCAAAACTTTTCCTGTTCAAATTATAATATGTAAATTTATAAAATGTATAATTACAGTACATCAGCTAAAATTTTGAGTAAGCCACCCTGAGGAAAAATCCTTAAGATCTCCACAAGCACTGTGTTGATTTTGGATTAACCTTGAGATGCTGGAGTATATTCAAAGAGACAACAAAACCTATGAAGGGTCTGGAGCACAAGTCCATATCACAAGATATGGAACAGCTGAGGGAGCTGAGGTTCTTTAGCCTAGAGAAAAGGAGGCTCAAGGGAGACCTTATCACTCTCTACAACTCCATGACAGGAGGTTGTGACCAGGTGGGGGTCAGTCTCCTGTAACAAGCAAGAAGCGACAGGAGAGGAGACAACCTCAAGTTGTGCCAGGAGAGATTTAGACTGGCTATTAGGATAAATTTCTTCATTAAAAGGGTTGTCAGGCATTGGAAGTGGCTGCCCAGGGAAGTGCTTGGAGGTACTTAAAAGATGCGTAGATGTGGCACAATGCTGCCCGTCACAAGGTTTAGTGATGAACATGGCAGTGCTGGGTTAATGGTTGGACTTACAGGTCTTTTCCAATCTAAATGATTCTATGATCAACTTGAAAGCTACAGACAGTCTTAAATCCTTAGTATTTAAGACATTAAAATCAGTTGAAAGCAAAAAATGCCTTATAATAGAGGTATGCTCATACTGCTTGGTCAACCTTGTATCAGACATTGAAAGAATCTCTGGGAAACACTCATATTCAGATTATACTTTATTTATAATGTTTATAACTATGAGTATGTTAGACTTAAAGTGACAGAATACTGGAGAGAAGCTTAGACAAGAAATCTGGACCTGTCTTTGAGAGAAGTTTCATCCTGAGAACTAATGCATTAAAAATGACATTGCCAGTGCTGTCTTCCTCCAGACCCTCCAGATCAAATTTATTCAATTTAAAACTGATTGTTTCCCACTTAAAATCCAGCTCTTTCAACTCAGTGTATCATTTCAAAGTCAAATCAGATATTTTCAGCTTGTTTACTGTCATTGAGAACATGCCTCCCTCTATTTCTTACCCAAGACCTATGCCTCCCATGTTATGCCAATTGGCCTTGAATATTTCAAAAGATGAGGTCAGGTCACAGCATGCAAATAACTGGAAGCTGAGCATGTGTCGAGGTCCATTTTTTTACTGGCACACCACTTTTGTGAGCAGCAAATATACATTTATAGATGAGGGGTTCAGCACATCTCTGGGTTTTGACAGTGTTTTGTTTTCAAACCATGGTCATGGGTGGTTTTTTATAGAAAATTAATTTAAGTTGTAAATTTATTAATGGTTTCAGTTTATAGTAGAGATCACAAAATCAGAACAGTTTGGGTTGGAAGGGAATTTAAAGATCATGTTTTTCCAACCCCCCTTCCAACACATTTCACTAGACCAGGTTGCTCACAACACTGTCCAACCTGGCCTTGAACACTTCCAGGGATGGGGCATTCACAATGACCCTGGATAATCTCTTCCAGTGCCCCACCACCCTCACAGGAAAGAATTTCTTCCTTACATCTAGTCCAAATGTATCCACTTTCAGTTTAAAGCCATTCCCCCTTGTCCTATCATGCCTTTGTAAAAAGTCCCTCTCTATCTTTCTAGTCAGCTCCTTTAGCCATTGGAAGGCTTCTATAAAGTCTCCTTGCAACTTTCTCATCTTCAGGCTGAACAACTCCAGCTCTCTCAGCCTGTCTTCATAGAAGAAGTGCTTCAGCCTATTTCCAGCCAAATTCAAACAATTACATATAAATTGAAATAAAATTCAAACCAACCCATTTAAATGAAAAGTACCATGTACGAAAAAGGCACTCACACTGGAGCTAACAGAGGGACACAATCTCAAAGACGTTTGTTCAGAACTGGGACAAAGCTATATCTAGTATCTTTAAAATAAGAAATACCTTCCTTTTTAAAAATTATTTTAAGCATAGTGTTGAAAAAATTAAAACTGCCATAGCAAGTAATGAAACTGAAATGAAAGCCTCCATCATTTTAATGTAATAATTTGACAGCTTCTTGGCCTTTGTCCTTTACCTTCCCAATTGTATGATATTCTTTAATAAATTTAATTAAATTCAAATTTTTCTATGGCAGAACTAGCAGAATCTGGTAGGAGGTATAAAAAAGAAATGGGGATGCAGCAAATAAGAGCATGCTAATAGCACAAAGCCGTAAACAAAGCTTTGAAAAATATGAACCTTTCTCAGGGCTGAATAAATTGTTTTCCAATTGTTGTCACTGGCTTTGCTTTACCCTTCAGCTATCACAGACAAGTGCTGGTGCCCTTTCCACTGAAATCCAGAAAGATTTACTCTTTGTCTGCATGAGGAGCGGCACTGTGCCCACCAATGAACCAACACAATCAGTAATACAAAGAAAACAGCAGTAAACTGGAGTCAAGGTGGTTTTGATTGAAGGAATAGCTCAATTATTTCAGTACATAAAGAATCTGAAAAGATGGAAAACGTCTAGTACTGTATTAAAAGTATTGTTATTTATACACTGTATACTGGAGCTCTTTGATTAGTCAGTATTGCAAAATCACGGCATTCATCAGGATAAATTCCTGCTAGACAAGGCATGCTCAAACATGCATGGTCTGACACTTCACTGGCACCTGGTTTGGTAAGGACCTAACTGCAAGCATGATTTTTTTTTGTGTTAAAAGAAGAAAAACCTAGCAAAGATGCTAAAGTATCAAAACATACATTATGAAACCAATAACCCTGAAGGGCACCTTTCATTAGCAACCTTTTGTTGTGATTTCATTGAAAATTTAATGGGCCCTTTGTTTTAGGCCTCGCTTTTCCTACAGTCACAACTTCAGACAGACAACATGAAACTATCTGAAATAAAAATACAGCCACAATATTCTCATTATGGTACCCAGCCTAAAAAGATATTATAAAATTGAATGCCTTGATTAAGAGATTTGCCAGCAGATGCACTTAATTTTACAGCCATATAGATATTTTCAAAGTTGAAAAGCAAGTAAGAAACAAAAGAAAGGCTCCTTACATCTAAATTGATATTTTATACAGGGACTAAACAAGCTCATGTACATTCATATTTATAACTGCTTTAATGACATCCTTAAAAACATTTTTAATGAAGTTTTTTTTTTTATTGAAAAGGGTTTATTCTGATAGTGGTCATGGGGTATAAGAATCTCAGGGGGACAGAATGGGATAGAGGATGAAGTTTGGTAGCACTCAGATAATAACTTCCTGCTCCAACCTGAAGTCCAGTCTTTGCAAAAGACAGAGTACTGTAATTCTTCTCTTAGGCCTAAATAACTGAATTTGGATATACCCAGCTATTTTTTCCTTCTTTTAAAGCATCACAAGTTTGAATGTACAGCCACATTCTAGTCATGCGCAGCACTTTGGATTTCAAGCTGTGATTTCACTGGAACCATTATTACTCTGTGGCTATTTGCTTGTTTGCATCAGAAAAGAGGTGGAGAGTATCACTAAATTGTATTTGAAAAACTGATGCCCAAAACACAGCAGAATTCACATCATGAAGAACTACTGGGAAATCAAGAGGAAAAAACTTTTTTAATCAGACACTCAATGGATGACAACTGCCATATTTTCCTGAAATAATAATAATCTAGACAGCAAGGACTAATAATCTCATCCAAAGTGTCTCCAGGGAGACTGATTTCAGTTCCCTCTGTTAAACAATCCAATTAATGTTGGTGGAACAGTTTTATTGTGTTAATGCATCCAGTTACACATTAAATCCACTGGTCCTAAAAAACACACTTTTTAAGCTGACCTTCACTGGGCACAAACTAGTTTCAGAATTGCTTCTTCAGATGGATCTGAAAGCCAAATATTTGACATGATCATGTGTAAATACTCAGTATTTACAGAAAATATGGCAATACTCATTTGTCTTCATTAAGGGAAGATTGGTGACTGACAATTTCAGTGGTCTCCTACAATGGGGTTAAAGCATGGGTGGATAAGGAAAGAGCAACTAACATCATATATTTGGAATTGTGCAAAGCATTTAACATTGTATCACAGGACATCTTTGCTTCCAAATTGGAGAGATATGGATTTGATGGATGGACCACTGGGTGGATAAGGAATTGGCTGGATGGCACTCAAAGAGTTGTGATCAGCCACTCATGATGAGTGATGTTCCCCAGGGGTTGGTATTCAGACGGGTGCTGTGCCACATCTCTGTCGGTTGACACAGACAGTGGCATTGACTGCACCTCAGCAAGGTTACCAACACCAAACTGTGTGATAGAATTGACATGCTGGAGGGAAGGGATGACATCCAGAAGGATCTTCACAGATTGAGAAGTGGGCCAGTGCAAACCTCATGAAGTTCCACAAAGCAAAGAGCAAAGTGCGGCACCTGGGTCAGTGTAATCCCAAGCACAAGTACAGGCTGGGCAGGCAATAGATTGAATTGATTTTTTCCCTCAGCACAGGAGCTCTGGGGAGAAAGAGTTGCAGGTGTCGGTAGACAAGAAGCTCAACAGGACCTGGCAATGGGCACTTGCAGCCCAGAAAGCCAAATGTGTCCTGGGCTTCATCAAAAGCAGCATGGCCAGCAGGGCCAGGGAAGGGATTCTCCCCCTCTACTCTGCTCTCCTTAGACCTAACTTGTAGTGCTCCATCCAACTCTGGGGCCCCCAAAATAACATGGACCTGTTGGAGGGAGCCCAGAGAAGAGTCACAAAGATGATCAGAGGCATGGAACATCTCTCCTACGAAGACCGGCTGAGAGAGTTGGGGGTGTTCAAAACAGGGAAGAGAAGGCTCCAGGGAGACTTTATTGCAGCATTCCAGTACCTAAAGGGGATTACAAGAGATGTGGACAGGGACTTTTCACAAGGGTGAGTAATGATAGGACAAAGAGGAATGGCTTTAAACTGAAAGACGGTAGGTTTAGATCACATCTCAGGAAGAAATTATTTCCTGTAAGGGTGGCGGGGCACTGGAACAGGTTGTCCAGAACAGTTGTGGATGCCCCATTCCTGGAATTGTTGAAGGCAAATTTGAATGGGGCTTTGAGCAACCTGGGGTAGTGAAAGGTGTTGTTGGCAGGTGAGGTTGAAAACGGATGATCTTTACATTCCCTTCCAACCTATTCTACAATTCTACCTATTGCAACCCATTCTATGATTCTATGAGAAAGATGAATCAGAAGTTCAGCTAAGTACATCAGCAAATTCTAAGGCACAAATTTAAACGTGCCATCAGGGAGAAATACAATTTTTAAAAAGTACTCCAGCATTCCAGGAAGGAAAATAATTTCATTACTCTAATCATCACATTTATTTTAGTAAACTCAATTGATTTTTGGAATCCAGACATGACAAAGTCTATGAACTCTGGCTGTGAGCATGAGCAGCTGAAACACACACTTTCAGATCTCCATTGAACTTTGTGGGCTTTCAGAGTTCTCATCTGGCACAATACCACTGCCTGATACTGCAGCTTCTCTATGAACTGTGTCTTTGGAGTGATGGATTCTTTACAGATTTCCCAAAGAAATGAGTTTGAGTTGAACTGACCATGTTTTGGGCTATGATTTTGCCAGGCCTCTGCACACTGAAGCAAGGATGCAAGACTGAATTTCTGCCTTGATAATCTGAAATGTTTCCTTCTGTTGTATGAATAATGGTCCACAATGTTCATGTTGATGTTATTGCAATACTTGGAACTTCTGTCTTGGGGTCTGTCTCAATTATCTGACTATATCTTTTTATTTTATATATTTATTTATCTTTTAGCACTTTTTTTCTGCCTATATTGTCACATAATGCATATTATGTGACAGTTACACTCATCCCAATTTTGGAGTGGACCTAGAATGAGGCCTAGGCTAGCTGCAAATGTTAAAGATAGAAAAAAAATTCTAACAACAATAAAAGGATGAAAGGTAGAGCACTCAAGCAGAAAGAGGGCAATGATAGAACAACAACCACATCACTGATTCTGCTGTTCTGGAAAATCATCCAGTGTCTCGGTGGAGGAAGAGGTGTCTCCTGCTCCGCAAGAACTCTGAAGAAAGAGGAGAGAAGGTGCTAAAAAAGGACTTGCACCAACTGTGGTTGGACTGAGAATTGCAGATGTCCATTCAGAGAAAAGAACTTTTTGAAATTTCCTAAGGAGAAATTTCATCTAAGTATTACAGCTTTTCAGCTTTTGGTGTAGAATGTGATTTTGTGAAAGTATTGTCATTTGGGAGTATTCTTATGACTGAAACATTGGAGACACTGCAATTTCAGAAGTTTTATTAAAGTTATACATTGGATGAAATATTTTTAGCAATTGTTCGTGATATACCTCTTTCTCAGTAACAGAGATGGCATAAAATGTACTTTTAAAGAGGTGAAGATGGGTTGCCATATCCATCCAATTATGAAGGCTATACTTAGGAATCTAGCAATTATGTAGGAATAAAAACAGGCTTTTTTTCTAAGAGGCTATCAACTACTGAATTGCAAGTATCTACCAAATATAACTCAAAAAGCTTAAACAGGCTGAGGAACTGAACATATAAAATACATAGGTACTACAGTGGTTCAAAGAATTTAAAGATCAAATTAAAGGTGAAATTTATGTCTATGTGCCTAGTCCAAAACCCCATTGTAGCTAATGGATGATGCTTTTCTCTCTTCAATATAACTATGTTTCAGCCAGGTCTGTGAATATATTTTTAAAACCCAGGGACATCAAATGTTTCCACACTAGAATTTACCTGGGGAATGGTGTTAGTGCAGGGGTGTTGGAGCTCCCTTCCTCCTCTCTGTGCTGTCTCAAGTGTGTGGATGGAGCTGAGCACGTGTGTTCTACTTCATGTGAGAACAAAGCTGCTGCACTATACTCACTTTCCTCCTCTGCCAACCCTCCTCTTGTTCATGCAAATACAAATAAGAAACAACAGTTTTGTTTGATCTGTAGGAGTCTCCATCAGAAAAAAAATAGCATGAGACCACCTTATGTAACTTGAATGAGACAAAAAATTAACCCATCTTCAAGCTAAAGTGATCTCTCTGTTACATTTGCTGCTTTGATTTTGGGTTCGTTGTTTTTTGGGGGTTTTTTTTGAATCTCACAGCTCCATAAACTTAATTGTATCTCCCTCAAATGCTTTGCCTTCTAAGAAGAAAAGTGAGATGAGGAGTGATTTGTCTCACTATTCTTCCTATCACCACTTGGGTGTGGGAAAATGTAGCCTTTCCCAACACAGACTGGCAGAGGCAAGCTACAAATTTCTTCCTTGATAGTTGAGACAGATGGCAGACTTCCACCTGCCTGCCCTCCCATATGCAAACCTTTTCTCTGCTCATATATAAGTAATGCCATGCAAAGCGCCTCCCTCTCACGCAGTGCATTAGTGGTCTATGAATAACATGCTCCATGTGGCCACATGGGAGGCCTGTGGAGAGCCTGCAGTCCCTAAGATGCTCCCAGAAAAGCCAGGGAAAGGTTGAGACAGACCACAATGTTAGAGCTGCAGATGTTGTCTTGGAAGCCACCCTCCCCACAGCTGACCCAGGGTCCCCAGTCATCCTCACCCTTTCCCTCTTGCTTCTGCAAACCCTGAAGCATTTTGGGCTGTTGCTAGGCTGGAGGAAGGGAGGAAGGGAAGAAGGGAAGAAGGAAAAGGACAAACGTTCTGCTAGGGACTGAGTAACATTTCCAGCTGATAGCAGTACTTGCTGAGGAGAGCAGGTCAGTGGGAGAACCCTGAATTGCTGACACCACAGTTTTCACGCACTGAGGAGTGGGGGCACCTGAGAACAAGGTTCAAAAATGTATCTGACTCATGTAGTTGCCAAACTTCAACCATTCTGGTGAGTTTTGATCACTTTTACTTTTCCATAACAGACACTGAAAAAGCACTTTGCTATCCAAGTGGAAAAGTTTTCTTCAGGACATGAACCAGAGCATTTGTACAGGACCAGACATAGATTTGAAGAAAAACTTCCGTAAAAATATTTTTGATAACACAATATTTTCATATTTATGCAATGTTTTCAAATATTCAGAATAATAAATCATGCAAAATAAACATAGGCAGAAATCTTAAGTCACTCTCATTCACGTGAAAGCTCAGCGGTCTGTATTATGATTAATTATTTTCAACATTTTTTCATGTTAATGAATTGTCATTTCACAGCACAGCTTACCAATAATACCCAGAAATTAAATAAATGCTCTCAAAAATATCTTAGTCATCTCTTGAAAAACTATAATCATACTTCTTGATGGCCAGACTAAATGTAACAATTACTATTCATGGACAGTTTTATCCTGACAGAATATATCTAACAATGCCAGACCAGATTAGTAGTCAGATCACTCTATATAAATCATCTATGGAGGACCTTAGTGAATATTTTGCATTGAGACAAAAAGAAAATAGTATGAAACTTATTTTCTTGCTTATCCAAACTGATGTTATTCACTGAGGTTATAGTATAAGATTTGCTGTGAGCAATAATATTGGAAAATATTTTTAAGGTCTTTTATACTATTTATGCTATTTACCAGGAAATCTGCCTCATCTTCTAGATGATTCCAGATTTCTGCTCAGTAATCAGTACCTTATCCCAAGATAAATTACTGAAATATGAAAGACTTAATAGATAAACTGAAAAACCTCTAAAACAGGGAGAGAACAATGTATGTGTATCTGAATGCACACATATTACAGATATAATTATTTCATTGTTTCATTCCATTTTAATATGTGTTGCATCACAAAAATTTTAACTCAAACTTAATGAAGGGTTTGGTTTTTTTTCAGTTAATACCCAACTTAAATTGACAAAGCTATAACTTGTAATTAGTTTTTCTCAGTGCAGCCTATAATGAAAAGAATAATGTTTTAGGAAGCTGTCTTTTGAAACAAATTTATAAATTACAGTCATATATGTGAAAAGAACATAATTGTCCAGTATAAATTTATCATCTTGGCTACAAAAACACAGAATATGGAACTATAACTTATCAAACCAAACATTCAAATAGGCACATAATAGAAAATCTTTTCTAGAAACTGTTTTTTTTTCTTTGTAGGAGAAGTGGCTATCTCATAAGGGAGTTTTCTCTACTTCCAGGGTACAAAATATTGTCCAATTAAGAATATTACCCTAAGCTATGTTTGACACAATCCACTATAACTATATGCACATGAATTAGAACTCTGTAGAAATTCTGCAGAATTTGAATAAAATCTTCTAAACCTATATTACTAGGTTGCTTCACTAAATTAAAGTACTGTGATTCCTAACACACATTTCAGAGCACGTGTACTTTTATTTTTTATTAAAGAAAGTTAGTGACAGCTTATGGAAATACATATTAATAGAAGAATATTCAGTTTGCAAAGTCAAACAGAGCAAACATAGAGAATCACACATTTACATTTATCTGTATTACTTTACTTTTTTTCCATGTTGGTATCTGTTTTACATTATTTCAGACAAGAGTCCTGTGTCAAAGGATAATTGTCTTTATTGCACCAGTACTGATCACTGAGTACACATACAATGAATGTCTAGCCAGGGACCCCACAGCAATGAATTCCAGCCTACAACTTGGCTATTCAAACATTCAGCTTGTATATATTGTTCTCTCACCCTGTCTGCAATCAAGATTAAGTTGCACAATCCACCGTTATCTCTACAATCTCCCATTTTGATAATCTACCTTTGAATATCAATTTTCTGTTACCTGTTTACACAGACCTCAGCAGCTCTTTTCCTCTTTTCCAGTAAACTGGTTTCTTTTTGACGGCGCTATGTTTTTCCCTATAGCTAAAAGTTCACATGAAGAATTCTTTATGCCTTGCCCATTATAAACCCTCCGTACTCTGTTAGGAAAATTTTGAGGACAATTAATATTGGAGCAGTTTGCCAAAAGAGAGTATTCAGGTCTCGCCTCTGTTGAACAAACCGTGCACCCAGCCCAGAGATGTCCTGGTGATTTTATTCCAGCTACTATGCTCAGTTCTCCACAGGATGTGACAGGTCACTGCAGAAGACACTGTAAGGAGCAGACAGTGATTTCAGGCACAAATTAGGCAGAGGTAACCCCAGGTCTTGGGGGCAGAGACTTAAATGTTAACACAGGCGATGCCTACACAGACTGAGCACACACTGCGGCATCGGTGCGGCTGCCTTTAACATCCCCTGTAGGCACTTCTGGGGAGAGCTTGCTCCTGTGCACATGTGTAGGGGAGATCTTTAGTGTAGGTTGGACTTGTTCAATGGTTGCAGGGAAATTAAAAAAAAAATTTGCAAAACAGCCTTCTCAAATTCTACTTCTGCCTCTGCTGCCTCTAATATCCCACATCAAAATTAAGTACGGTTCTATATTGTCTTATTTATCTACCACTATCTACAGCTATTGGCTTGTTATCAGTTTTGTCCAAGTTCTTTATTTGACTTTATTCAACAAACTTCTTTCCATTTTGCTTCTTTCAAATGCCAGTCCTCTCACGTCATATATAATTTGTCTCTCTTAAAACAGCCAAGTTCTCAACATATCCAAAAAATATATATCAGCCTGTTTCAAGTCACACTTATAATTTTACAATACTGATGGTAATGACAGAGCACTGGAGACAGTGGTCTGTAGAGAGACTTATCTGACTGCAGGTGGTGCAGATATTTAACTCCTTGTGTGTATCTTGCTTTTGTAACCCACAAACAAGTCTGCACATTTTAGTAACTCTATCAGGGTTCAAGATACTTCATGGCTTCTTAGAAGTCCTCTTGGCAACACAGTTTCTTAAACCCATGAGGAAGTGTGTTTGTATTTGCTCTGTATCACTCTGCAATATAACAGTGTTACACAAAGGTGCCTCTGAATGGTGGAATTAGCCATTAGCAGAGGTGAAAATTACCTTTTTTTTGAAATAAAATATAACCTCTGACTTTAAAAAAAAGTTGAAGGCACTTCAAAGTACTCCTTAGTGATGGGCTACACAAAGGCAAATAGCAACTGATCATTCTTTAGCTAGATGAGCTGTTTGTGGAAGAATTATATTGTGAAGACATTCAGAAGTCAGCCAGAATCCTCAGGAGCAATGAACCAGCAGCTGCTGACAGTGTTTCCAGAAAATAATTTAAAGCAGGAGATAAGATGAATCAAAACCTTTGTGAATTAGTTGCATTGGAGAGCTGAAAACATTTCCAAATGAGAAACAAAGCAGATACATAATTAACTATCATAAATAAGTGGATGGTGCCTTCACCCCCTTTACAATCCATCCATCTTTGGTACATTTACAGAAGGTTTCTAATTTTCCAAAGTAAACCCAAAAATAAAAAAAGACATTAGCAGAAAAACAAGTCTAGTCTAAGGTTTTCATTTCATCAATCACTTTAAACTGTGTATGACATATCTATACTAGGAATAATTAAAATACAGTGCACAGTATTACACTAGCTCTACTAAATAGGTGTGTTGCTAGAAAATGTCCTGAATAAATGGATTTTGACTTACCAGTACCTGTTTAGGACATACTATTGAGGATGCTTCATTTAGAACACTTCAGAAATGAGGCTATACACATCACATTGCTTAAGCAACAATAAAGTAAATGCAAGTAGCCCATGTTACCATGCATAACTTTATCACTCCTTTATTTTTCCTACTTAGTGGAGAAAAAACAACATACCTTTACTGATGTCTAACTTGCACTATATAAATAATGTCTATAGAATGTAGACTGTCATCCAGGGCTATTTTATTTCACTGTTTAAAGCTAAAAATCAACACATTTATATCACCCTTTAGGTTTTGAGCATACCTTGTAGTATGAGACTCATGCATGAAAACTCGTATTTTTTTTCCTTATGTCCATATTAAACTTTTGGTAGGATTTGTTAGTGTGAATATAATTTGAAATAAAATACCGATTTGTAACATTTCAGAGTGGAAGAAGTAAAAAAATAGTTTGCAACAACATTTAAGTAATTTTAATACTGTTTTATTGGTCTCCCTGTCTGGCATATAAATTTGAAAACTATCATGTCACCTTGCTTTTAATCCTTTTTTCCCATTTTTCCAGTCTTTTCATGTAATTAAGTTTTTTCTTAAATCTTAACTAATCTCCTTTTCAGTCTTTCAGACAAAGCTGTTCTTCAAAGGTGAAAAAAATCAATGATGTTTTAGACTGAGTTTTTTGCTCAAAAGACACTGTAATCATTGGTAGCCCACTTGGCACCTGTCTGAGCATTTTTTGATACATCTGCTTTACCTTTTTGTCCACCTGTTCACACTGAGACAGAATCTTCCTCTGCACATCCTGCAATGATGAGAAGGTGCTGTTTGAACCCCCCCCACCCCTGTCCATAACTCAAGTATTCAGTCATGATATTTTTTCACCTAGTTTTCTAAGATCTCTCTTTCATGTATTTGTCAAATTATTAACTTAATCTTTAAATTCTATCACATCACTAATAATTATGATGTATATAAATAATGAATACTACTTTGAACATTAAAAAATGGAACTCCCCAGACTTATCAATGTAGCAGAAAATTACTATTTTATTCCTAACTTCCACCGCACATTGCTGAGATGACTTCTAAATGTTAGCACACTTAGGCTTACTAGTTTTCTTAATTGCATTTAGTAAAGAACTTTGTTAAAACCCTTGGGAAAGTCCAAATAAATTAGATCGAGCACTTCTTTCTCAGCCATTATTTTGATGACATGTACAAAGGGTTCTAACAGATCGGAGAATGTTTTCTTTCAGCAAAGCTTCCCTGGATTCCTTTAGCAGAAATTAATCTAGAGCTTTACTCATTACCATTATTGATGATGTACTGATATACAATAATATATTGAATCCATTTAGCTAAAACTGATTTACAGGCCAGTAGGATAATTCTAGTTTGCTGAAAAAATAAAAAAAGGCAGAAAAAGCAAAACAATATCCAAATTTTAATATTCAATTTTTCAATAGTCAATTAAGTGCTAGTAAAACTTGCAGCAGGCTCAGCCCCTTCAGTTCCTTCTAAGCCTTGTGGGTAGACAATCAGCCATCTGATTCTGCTTTCTTTTCAAATTTCTCTTATTATTTCTTTTATTGCCTCAATTTAATATAATAGCTCATTTTTACTCCCTTAAAGTGTAAGATACTTCATTGCATTTTCTGTAGGAGAATCCATACAAATAAATCTTTCAACTTCTCTATAACAGTTCTTTTGAAATCTGTTCTTTTAAAGCACAGCAGGTCTGATGATATTTTCATGAGTTTTTCTGGTTCTGATATAATTGAAAAAATCTTTGCTATTTCTTAAATCTGCTCCAAGGTCTTCATACTGCTTCTTAGAATATACATTTTCCATCCACCATTTTTCCTGTCATAATTTGTATTCTGTTTCAATAGTTGCACTTGGCTGGAATTTATCCAGAAGAGGCTACATTTGAGGTAAAATAGACTCTTATCTCTCACAATCTTTTGCATTGATTTTTTAATATTTTTCTTAATCATCTGAGACTGAGTTGACATTTTAAATCCTATTCATGTGGTAATTCAAAGAATTGCTATAATTAATTTCATGACCACAAAAGGAAACTCACGTATCTACTTAATTACAAGGAATGACAGTGGGACACCCAAATATTATCACATACAGCAAAAATTTTGCAACTCAATTATAAAGTCTCAAAATATAATAGAAGAAACTGTATAAATCAATTTAAAATTGTATTTCTGCACCAACTATTTTGATTAGGAATTCCTCATTCATGTACAGTTTTTGCAATGCTTAGTGTTTTTTAGACCAGGTTTCCCTTCTTTTTTTTTAACCATATCTCTTTCTGCTACAAACAATTAGAAGGTATGTTTTTCAATGTTCTATAAAAGGTTTGTTTACAATAATTTGGTTTTACTATTTTCCTACCAGAATAAAATGATCCTAATGTTTCCTTTCTTCCAGAAAGCTCTGGCAGACTTTCCCCAGTCTGGGTAGGGTTTATCCTGAAGCATCATATCTGTGACCTATAGGGAAAGAAGAAATAGTAGACAGTTACACTGGTGTCACATAAGAGAGTATGAGCATGGACTTCAGGGATATTTTTATTTTATGTATGGCACACCTGCATCAGTTCTGATAATGATAACAGACAATAGAATAATCATATGTCCAGTGTAATTTACAATCAAGGTAATGTATATTGGCCTACATATTCTGCCTCTAGAAATGCATGCAACTCCTTGAGAAACAATTAAACCTGTAGAGATCCAAAGGTAAGAAGACAGGAGGAACCAGTCTAAAAGTTAGCAACCTACAGCAACCTACAGGACAGGAGTTACCTTCCCCTGTGGCTGTGAAGTTTTCTGGCCCAATCTGGGAGAGGGGAACCACTTACCTGAGAGCAGAATTAGCAGAATTTCCACTCTTGAAATCAGAACTGTAGCTAGGGAGTGGAAGCCTGTGAATTAAGCACTATATGACATCTATAATCTCCTCTCAGTTCCTAGTATCAGTATAAAAAGCACACTTGGGACTGGGAACACAAAAAAACCTTAAAACTTGCAAAAAATTTTAAAAGTATGAAATATTTACTCTCATTTTCATAATTCTTCTCTAAAGAGACCATCTGTTTCTCTGTCCAGAGACTCATATGTATGCAGTACTTCTGGGTGTTACATGAAAGTATTAAAAACTACTTTCAGCTCAGTGAGGGAGGTGAATACCGCTCAGGCACTTACTTCTTTGGGAAGCTGTGTTTTCATATCCATTTACTTCAAATTAACTGTACTAAAAAGCACCAAAAGTTACATCACAATAAACTCTTAAATTCTTCTGTGCAAAAGATCCAGAGGAGTGGAAAACCTATCCGTTCACAAAGATTTAGGAAACAGTTGATCAGATAAAGAAAATGGGCGTGACCACCTACTTCTCAATGCAGGTAAATAAAACATATTCTATCTCTTCATTGTTATCAGTACACAATGGGAGATCACTATCTGTTTTGAACAAAATGAAAATAAATCTTAACAAGGTTTCAGAAGGAAATAACTTCAAACTGAAGACAAAATTTCTTGCTTTTATTTTCCAAACAGATGTTTAAAAATACAGTTTACCATCCAGAGTGTGAGCTACCACTTTCAATCAATGGTATTAACAGTGTTTATCAAAAAGAACACATGCCCCATAGATTAATGAAAAATGGATTCTACTGCTAAATTTTGGCTTCAAGTCCATTTGTGGTTAAAAGTGCTCAGTATATTATTAGCTTGGGCTGGGTCCAAAGGATAATGACTATGATAAATAAATAGAAATCCACATTCTAGGATTTTATTATTCCATTAAACCTAACCTTAACAAAGAACAGATAATATCCCAAAATACCACCTTTAATACCTGTTTTATGTGGTTACATCTTTTCTGAGATCAGCAAGCTATAAGACTTTCATAAGATCCCTATTTTCTAAATAAATATTTCAATAAATATTTAATGCTGAACAAGACCTCTGTAAAGATTTAATTCACCAATTTGGTAACACTTTTTTTCTTCTTATGAAAAGTCTACATAGTAATGAATATTTGCAAAGAAGAGCTGATATTTCAAGAGGCTTTACTCAGGCTTCAAAATAGTTTCTCCAGATGATTCCTGGGAAATTATTATATTCGTGAGAAGGATGCAATTTGCAGTTCTATGAGCAATTACTACAGGAGCATGTTTCATAAAAATGACATTTGAGATGGAGATATTTTCTGAGGAAAATGGCAAGATGAGGCAGGACATGTCCTTTCTGATATCAAACAGTTGGTCTTTCATCTCCCAGCTCTGGCATTTATTTAAAGTCATATCACCAGATCGATGTCAGGTCAGTTGCAGCTAAATTGGCTGCAGCAGAGACAGTCATTAAAGGGATGCATTCCATAAAGAGAAATCCAATTACCTTTTGCATTAGAGAAATCAAATTCATTTTCTGGTTTGGTCAAGGACAGTCACTGTGGAAAACAGCTCACAGGAGAAAAGCACTCAACACTGTCATACAGTAGACAAGTTTTAGATATATATCAAAAAGTTGTTTTTAGAAAAAGAAGAAATATAAATTTTAATGCAATTTGCAGAACTTAGCATAAAGGTATATAAAGTATATTCCTTAGTATAAAGGAATGTGTGAATGTATTTTTCTTTATCTGTATTTCACAATACAATGTGAAATATACACACAATACTGGACAGCATACATTTATCTCTGTTTGACTGGACTATGTTTGAAAACATTGCTGATACATGGGAATAAAAAATAATTGATCACTTCAGTAAATGTCTGTATGCATCTTACATAATCAAGATAAAATACAGAAAGCTAATTACTATGTAATTAAGTAATGTATTTTTTTCTTGAACTAGGAGATGCAATGTACTTTAATCAATAATTACACTGCTTCAGTTCAGAAAGGATTGGCTCCTACATACAGTCAGTGTATACACTTTCATTTTATTTAGTGTCTCATGAGAGAAACAGTTACACTATATTAAATTGCAACACCAAAGCTGTATCACACACATTGTCTGACTTTATAAGTTACACAAATGCAAAAAAAACCCCCAACCATTTCCATTATTTATTAGTATGTCTTTTATACATTATGGAATCTTAATTTTCATTTTGCCCTATAAAATATGACTTTATCAACTATTCATATTACTCACTTTTTATTAATTATGGAGCTAACTCATAATGATGTTAAAATATATATTGCTATAGTTAAATTAATAACAAAATATTATGATTCCCATTTGTCTGTTACATAAAAATGAAAGTATTTCTTTTGATATGATCCTTTTGATGTTTGATACCACCATCAAACCACAGAAAGGCTTGGGTTGGAATGGACCTCACAGATCCCCTAGTTCCAACCCCACCCTGCCATGGGTGGGGATATCTTGCACTAGACCAGGTTGTTCAAAGCCCCATCCAACCTGGCCTACAAGATATACTACTATATAATCTATAACACAATAATTTGAAAAATGATGTCATATTACATAGAAGAAAGAATCTGGAATTCAAAGTCATCCAGAGCAAGTAACTTACTCAGACAAGAAGTGCAGAAATCAACATCATAAACTTCAAAAAAAAACCCCAACAAAGGAGTAAGATACCTAAGATAGCTGAGATGTATCAAGTGGAGCAGTAAGACACCTTAAGGATCATTTATTCCTTCCATGCAGTTACTCTTTGAGCCTATTGTTCAGAATACTCTGCACATAGTTTCCATCTCTCCTTACACCCTTGTGTCAAATGATACTGCCTTGTACCTCACAGAGTCCTTCCCACCAGAGCCTCTGCACTGTGAGTTTTAGGTAAGGCAAAGTATCTCTTCTATTATAAGGAACAGCAAGTGAAACTTCTCTTAAAAACAAACAAACAAAAAACCCTAATACTTTGGTCATGCCTACAAAGCATCATCCGAATACTTCACTAGCAGGAGCTATGCTATCATCTTCAGAGCACAAAGAGATGAAAACTGATGCGGCACAGGCTGCTGGCCAAGCTGTTTTCTTCTGACAAATTGCATTTTAGAAATGTAGAAATATAAAAGTACATTAGTTGGTTTCACAGTAGCACTTCTTCACACAAGCAGCTGCAGAAACTGTTTCTTGCTAGAGAAATGGACTCTGGGCTCTAGGACGTGATGTATTCTATGCTGCAATATTCATGAAGTGGAGACAAGCCCTAAGCAGAGGATTTTCATTGCTTTATTCATACTTGGATAAATCATCGAAACAGGGTAAGAGCAGCCTTTCAGAATTCAACAGAAGGTAGAAGAATCTAAGACCCACAAGAAAAGCACAAAAACACAAACCAAATGGTGAAATCTGTAATATTTTTTTATTATTTTTATAAAGCAATGAGCAGTGAAAGGTCTAATGGACAGTAAGACTCCAACACATAATATCAGTAAAGAAGATGTTTGTGTGCAACCACTCAGCCAGGAGGACATAACATCACAGTGTTATTGCTGGAAATAGAGTACCCTGAATAACTGCATTTGCCAAAATATACTTATCTACCACTGTCAAATACATGACTCAAGTACTAGAAGTTTTATGTTTTTTAAATTTTTATAATTTTATGATTTTTAATCATAAAACTCTTTATAAATAGCAATCTATTACTATAAATTAATTTCACTTGATAGCCTTTAAACAGTTCATAACTTGCACATCTCCACTCACCCCAAACTCTAAACAAGAAACCTTACTGTCAGTCCTGCAACTGGGGCATTTCATTGGTAGGAGTGAATATCATAAATTCTAAAAGCTTTCAGAAATTGTAAGGATGCCATAGTGTCAGGACAGTTCAGAGGGCAGTTTCCCATGGCAAGACCATGAACATTGCATTCCTCATCAAAATATTCCCTCAATAGTTTTGCAAAGACTGAACATTGCCTATGCGTTTCTGAAAAGTATGTGAGGTTTTTTTCTAGAGTGGGGCTAAATCAGGTTAAAGTAATTATGTTTTCTGAAGTCAGAGTGTGAAGTCAATGAGAGCTAATGCATACCGCTGAGGGGATACACTCCCCTTGCTTTGCTGTTATGTGCTTTTAGGTAAGAGCTATATATAGATGTCCCACTAACTGCACATCAATTCTTTATCATATCTCAGTCTTTAAGTACTTTACTACATCACAGTGATCATATACCAAACTAGGGAAACATTTGGTACTCAGTCATTAAAAGTTTCTATCCATTACTTTTCTGTTCTTCTTTGAGAGATGTAAAAACTGGGGAGATGTTCCTTTGATGTATAAAAGTAACCTATATAGAAAATATTTTTATGCTTTTTTCATCTGGATCTCTGGGAGAAAATTATCTTCTGTGGATGGTAAACAGTCTGACAGCCTTCTATGATGGCATGACAGGATGGGTCAACCAGGGGAGAGTAGAGGATGTTGTCTATCTCAACTTCTGTTTCCCATAATAACTTGACAGGTAAGCTCAGGAGTTGTGGGTTAGATGAATGGACAGTGAGGTTGATCAAGAACTGGCTGAATGTCTGAGCCCAGAGGGTTGTGATCAGCAGAGTATAATCCATTTGGAGGCCTGTAGTCAGTGGTGCTCCCCAAGGATTAATACTGGGTCCAGTCTTAACTTTTTTATCAGCAATGTGGACAAAGGGATAGACTGTCCCCAAGTACCAGCCCAGGCTGGGGGTGACCTGCTGGGAAGCAGCTCTGCAGAGAAGGACCTGGGGATCCTGGAGGGTGATAGCTGGCTATGAGCCAGCAGTGCCTTTGTGACCAGGAGGGCCAATGGTATCCCGGAGTGCATTGGGAAGAGTGTGGCCAGCAGGTCAAGGGAGATGATCCCGCCCCTCCACTTGACCCTAGCGAGGCCACACCTGGAGCGCTGTGCCCAGTTCTGGGCTCCACAGAAAGACAAGGAGCTTTAAGACAAGGAGCTAATGGAGAGGCTTCAGCAGGGGCCACAAAGATGATGAGGGGTCTGGAGCATCTCCCTTATGAAGAGAGACTGCGAGACCTGGGCCTGTTTAGTCTGGCGAGAAGACTGAGAGGGGATCTCATCAATGCACATCAATATCTGAAAGGTGGGTGCCAAGAGGATGGTGCCAGGCTCTTTTCAGTGCTGCCCAGCAATAGGACAAGGAGCAATGGCCATAAACTGAAAAAACAAGAAGTTTCACCGCAACATGAAAAACATCTTCACACTGAGAGTGGCAGAGCACTGGAACAGGCTGCCCAGGGAGGTCATGGAGTCTCCCTCTCTGGAGACATTCCAAACCCACCTGGACACATTTCTGTTTCACTTGCTCTAGGTGACCCTGCTTTGGCAGGTGGGTTGAGCTAGATGGTCTCCAAAGGTCCCTTCCAACCCTAACAATTCTGTGATCATACCTCAACAGTTAAATAGCTTACACATGACAATATGCAATGCCTCTTTTAATTCAGAAATTCTTTTGGCAGTTGAGGAGAAGTGTCAAAAACTTTGTTACACATCCTTCTGAAATAACTGTTAATTTATTTCAATCCCCTCTGCTGCATTTTGGAATATACAAAATGTGTGTTGGAAAACAAATTTAACAAATATTTGCAATTAGGCTTACAGATCTATAAGGGGGATGATATTTTTCAAGCTAAATATTATTAGTCAGCTGTAAATACACTGCTACATTTTAAAGTTTTGTCTGCTTCCTCTGTTTTGGAACATTCCTAATTGAAGTTGATTTCTACCTTGGAAAAAAAAAAAAAGAAAATTCTTTTAGGTTACTTCTTCTCCAATTTAATTGTAATAAATTCTTCTTATATTTTCACTTTCAAAGCAACAGCAATCACAGAGACAAAATGGACCCTTTAATATACTCTTTGATTGTTTTCTCAACCGAGCCAACACTTGTTCTTGTCTTACCAACTGTAAGATTGTAACATTGATTGGAACAACCAATCATTCTTGTCTTACCAACACATAGTGTTCTAACAGTAGGTAAATCCTGAAAAACAACATTAAATTGCTGTCACAATTAAGTAATCAATATGAGCGATAAAGAATATTATGGTTCTCTTTTGTTGCTCCCACCCCAGTACGATTTTGTGCATTTGCATATTTCCCACCAATAAAATGTTTCCTAAGCGTTGGCACTTATGAACTCATATTCTCCCAATCCACAACATTTGCACATGGGAACTGTCTTACACCTGAATTTTCACCAAAACTGCTTAAAGAACTTCCTTCATACACAGAGGAGGCTTATGTGAATTATTGCCCTTTTTACTGATCCGTTCAAATTTATTTCTTTACCCAGTGAGGAAGCAGCGGACCTCTTCTTTCTTAGCCAGAAGATCTTGGTTTGGTTTCAAACATTATCATAATGGTTTCTGTGCAATCCATGCAGGGATGACAACTCAACAAGATGGCAAGAACAACTGAAAATACATACACTTTAGGCTCAACTTTAGAAAAGTCCTTTTTGCCAGCACTTCCTTTCAATTTTGAAATTCAGTTAGGATCAAATGCTCCACAAAGCCAACATCTAGCCCACAATGAATTTCTGGTAAAAAACTTTAGATATCAAAAGGTGAGTTAGGGAGAAATCTGGTCTGCTGTTGTTTCAAGTCTTTTCAAGTCATTCTGGAAATCATACTTTGTATTTCAATATTAGGAGAAATAAGTCCTAAATAAATATTGTTTTTCTAAAAGCCATATCTAAAATTTTTTAAAATCTAATTTTTTTTTTTTTAAAAGTGAAGAATTTTCTTTTTACTGGAGATTCCTTGGCAGTTTGTAAATATATATAACTGTTAAGGAACAATTTTACAATTGAAGTAGAGCTTCTGCAGAAAAACTCTAAGCGGTGCAATCATATTTCCAACCATGTTTCAAGTCCCCACTGTGCACACAAATCACAATATATGTGCAACAAAATATCCTGGCTGCCATGTGGCAAGCACTTGCTGTTTATATAATCATTGACAGTGCATTTCAGAAGACTTTTTTCTTCCTTTACAGCTTCCTTATTAGTGTTACAAATGCAGAAGCAGAGGTCTGGGTAATGTCACATACTACAGACAAAGTGTGAAACATAAAGCTACATCACGATTTTTAAGTCATTCAGCTCAGTTCTATCTTAGGTTGTCGTGGCAGGAGAGTTTGCTTTACTCAGTTAGAGAGTTTGGTGGTTCTGATAAAAGGCCAGAGACAGAAGTCATGCCATGTTTGGTGCACAAGGCATGTACACCTAGATCAATACAGATTCTTTTTATAGTCAGTGAAAAGAAAAATGCATTTCTGGTGGGAAGATAATTTCAAAATAGGTTCTGCTGTAAAGATGTACCTATTTTTCTGCACTCTAAATGAGAGCCTGCTCAGATCATCATACTGCTGGCACTGGAAGTCTGGTAACATGAATCCAAACATGTTTTTCTATATATTTTAGTGTTTCTCATCAAAGTGTCATTAACCCAGTCAATGAAATATGTGATGGCTCATAAGAGATGAGGTTTTGTCATAGGAAAGGGCTGTGTTCACACATCCTATGCCTAAGAATAAGGCTTTTGCCCTCAGCAGGCTGTTTCAGACAAGGAAACAGAGAATCCTTAGAGTTCCTTGGGCAGGTCCTGGAAGGCAGAAACAAAGGATTGTCAAGAATGGACAAGTCGTACCACAAAAGGATAACCCAACCCAGTGAGCAGAGCCAGCCAATGCAAATACCAGAGACAGAGGAACTTTCCTAGGTTTCCACAGGATTTGTTTCTGTATTTTTGAGATTAAAACTGCAAAGTTCTCTAGGGAATGATGCCAAAGGTGCACTGGTTTACTTTTGTGCAGTAGACTATTGCTTAAAGCAATCAAATCCCTGTGCCCATTTTTAGTCTTGGATCTACCAGTGCTTAACCAATGTTATAGGCATTATCCATTGACTTTAATTCTAAAGATAGACCTGGGAAAAGAATTAACCTTCAGGTCTCCCCATTTTCTCTGTAGCTGCAGAATCAGACTCTCCCTCTCACTACTTATCCTTTCTTTAATCCTATGAATTTGTACAATGAATCTTGTACAAACCCAAGCACTGAAGAAAGAATTGAGCCAGCTCTTGATTAATATAGAGGAAGCCTATGCTACTTTGATAGAAAGGACAAAGTTCTAAATGAGTTCATGCTGAAAGAGAATTTTTATGCAAAATTCAAGTAGCTGTTTTTAAATTAGGGTGGGATCCATAATATTTTGGAATATTGCAGGAATGCAAGCATTTCCTCATTTACCTCCAAACTACAGCAACACAGAGGTTCCCAGCTTTGAGCTGTATAACCACATCACATAAACACAGAAATTTTGTTTCAGCCTATATGAAACTATATGCCAAATGGTAGTACACAGTAATTAAGGTGTGGTTCATCCTCTGAGACTCTCTTAACTTAAGCAAAATTTTTGATGTCTGAATCTACCTGCATGACACAGACAGGTTCAACTGCCTGGGCTCATGAAGGACATAGAGTTCAGGAAGATCACTCTCTGAAGCAATGAAAAACTGGGAACAAATTCTGGTTTGATTTGGCATACTACAACACAGACGGTGAGCTGTTCTGGATACACCAGCAAGGATTACTTACATCTCTAAAGACAGTTCTTCTGGACTTTGCAAACAGGAAGCTTACCAGAGTACCTGCTGTAGAGCATGCTACCAGCTTAGGTGCAGAATAAATGTCAGCTCCCAAGACACGAAGGGGTCCCAAGCCAGACAGGCTCACAAGACAAAGGTTTATACTGATCAAATTTAATTTCAGGCCTGTCTTCTTCCAACATCTCCATCTAAGAATTTTCTCAGTAACACTTGCGCATACTCATGTGCTGTAACAGATGTAGACAGCTTTCTGCATGGGCCATCAGCTATTACTCTTGGGCAGTGGAATCATTTTTATTTGTATCATGATGCCCTCAGAGACTCACAGCTAGAGTTGTAAACTGTCAATGTAACTTCTGTGTAGTCTATGTTTTGATGTGCCAGAAGGTCATCATTCGCTGTTCTGACAATTGTAGTTTTGAAGTTCCTGCTCTTCAGAAAAAAAGTGACAGCACACATATCACTTGGTGCATTTCACATGCCTTTTCCTTTCCCACAAATAATTTTAAATTATATTTGGTGAGTTAAGGGATGACAGAAGACCAACAAATGTATAAACAACACTTATCCAACACAGTGTTAGTGTGATTCTCTGGCACATGAGGGAGTAAAAAAAGTGACTTTTGTGACAATAATTTGTGACAATAGAATATTTCTAATGAATTATTTGGGAGATTTGTTTTCTTCTCTATTTAACTTCCACTTAGTGACTAATGAGGGAGTGTCTCCTATGAAAGAGTTAAATGTGAGATTCAATGGCTGTTTTTGACATTTGATTTTTGGGAACTGATTTCCCTTTACACAGTTTGTTCTAGAACAGTTAAATAGGGTAAATACAAGTAACACAAGCATATATTTCAAAATTCTCTGTTGGTGCCTACATAATGCAGAACTTAGTAAAAATAAATGAACAGTTTCAAATGAAGAATATGGCTTCAAGGTCTGATGTTTACATTCTACATTCCACCAGCCTGCACCCAGGCACAAATCCGCAGGAAAACCACCTGAACACTGGGATGGCCCCAGTGAGGGCAGGAGGCACACAGTCCACTCTGCTAAGACACTAGCCTGCTTCCTCTTGCCAGAACAAGGCACCTAATTAAATAAAAATCCATCTCCATGCTGCTGACACCGTGCTGCTTTTCCAGTTAATTCAAAGCTGTGATGTACTGACAGCTCAGAGTGGTTTCAATCCATTTCACTCCTTTACGAGAAGCCTTTACTTCAGAGTAAGTAAAGGGGAACTTGAAACTTCCTTTACATTGCCTTTTCTGTTCTGCACTCATGACGAACACAGCTACTATATGACAATATTTTCACTCTAAATAGAGAATGAGAACAATTCTGCACAAAACAAATTTCTCATGAAAACTCTTACTGGAAAACAAATTGAAAAAATTCATGAAGTACTTCTGAAAAACGTTTCCCTGGCTCTTTCCCATATTTTCTTTATCATACTATAAGGGATTATACAATTAAAAGAATATTTATGTGCAGCTGCTGGTCCTGTGACAGATTTATGGGTAGCATCATTAATTGTTTTTAATTACCCTTTTATACCGAAGCTACAACCACATTGAGAATATAATCCATCAACAAGTTATAAATCCTTCTATTTGTCCCCATTTCCTGTGCAATTCTGCACTTAAGGTGCAAGCATGGCCAGAGTTTTGTTCAATCCTCTTTAAATGGTAAAAAATTACTTTGGTCTTACTTCCAGAATAAAGAGTACACAAGGAAGGTGTTCAGTGGAAGGTGATTAGTACCAGTTTCAAATCAACAGAAAAAAGTCTCCAGACTCCATTGCAAAGTCATTTGCTATTCTGAATAACAAATATTTTGTTTTAAAAAGTCAGTCAACTATTTTTCCTGTTGGATTATGTTCTGTAAGAAAACTTAGGCAATTTTTTAACACTTGAGATTATAATTAAAATTTAAAAATAACCATCAAAAATTCACAAGAAGAGGTAGCATTTTATTAGAAAGCTGAGAAATAATGATTACTCTTAAACTATATTGGCATTGTTCAAGGAATTCTCAGTGCTGAAAGAAGAACACAAAATTAATCTCCCTATTCCCTGAACAGGGAACTTTTGGGATTCACTATTCAAAAAACTGAGATCATAACTAAAGTTGTCTCTATTAAAAAATCATAATATTGAAGGCCTTGAGGATTTCAAGAAATACTGCTATTCCCTTAAAATGGTGTGATTTTCTTAACTCAGATACAACAAATTAAGAAAGATATTACCATTATGTTTCCTTTTATTTTCACTCAGGTTTTAAAGTTCATGCTTTTGTAGACGTTACACCAAATTTGATGCCTTGAAATAAAATAGAGGATAAGACACTCTCATATCACACAAAACTCCACTTTAGCTTTCAGATAAAACTGCTGCTACTGCAGAGTCAAAAAAAAATATTACAAATTTTAACAGCTCTGAATATTGATATTTTTTTGTACAGAAAGCACCAAAGGGAAAGCTGGTTATTAAACATTAATGGATACAATTGAAAATGTTTCATACTGATCCTTGTTTGGGAAGAATATTGAAGACACACAGGGGATAATGTTTTGTGAAGAATTCTTAAGTACTTGTTGGGTTGCTAGAGAGGATTTCAGAAAAGGAGGTACAGCAAAAAGAGAGCTGAGAGAAATTGCAGTATCTCTAGGGACAGAATTTTACACTCCCTTCTGGACTTGTGCTGAAATATGTTCCACAGCCAATTTGACAGTAAGTAGATAAGAGGTTTTGCAGACTGGGAAGTCAATGATTGCTAGAAATGATTGGTAGCAACATTGTCTTCTCACATCCCCTTGGCTATAGAAAATTGCAGTCTTTAACCAAAATGCTTAGTTACTGAGCATAGGCAGAACTTAGTATTTTCGTTAGTTTTGTTCAATAAGGAGTGAAAGAATACCAGGACCTTTGGGCAAAGAGAGCATTCAAAGAGAATGGAAGGAAATTTGTTCCACTTTTAAGCACACTTGAGAACACAATACTTAAAATACAGTTGTTTTTCAGCCCCTGGTATAGTTTCATTTGAAATTTAATATCTCTTATATAAACAAAGAATCAAGATTTTTTCAGGTTTTCTTTTTGGCTTTATATGCATCACTGTCCATCTGCAAACATTCATCCCAGGGGGAAGCAGGATTGATGTCACTTAGAAAAAAACAAGCAATATTAGATCATGGCTGCACAGTTATTTGCCATTAGTTAGACATGTTTATTTTTTATCTACTGTCTACACACAAGACCATGCGAAATCAGCTAATGGTCACTCATTAAAACATACTTTTGCCTTATACATATTCATAAGACACACTGTAGCAAAAACCAATACATTCTTTCAGAAAAGAACAAAGGACAAAAAGCTCAAGGAGACCAACTTTACATGAAAGGGAAAGTTACTTTGCTTAAATGTTCAGATGCTGCAAATTTAAAAATGCTGCTTTACCAACATGGTGTAAAGCAGATTTTTTCATCAGATTCTCTTTTGAACAACAATTTTTGGTCAATTCCTACTTCCCATGTGGACACTTCTCAAGGTTGAGCCATACTGTGTGTGCAGCTGATATGGTACAATCTTTGCTCTACACCTGGTCTTGTTTGACATCTCAGCTTACTTGATTAAGTATTTTAATCAGTGTTTTGCTTAGGACCATGCACCTTCTGTTGAAAATTGTCAGGCTGGTATTTAGTTGAAAACCAGTTGACTTCTCAACATCTTCCTTAGACTTTGGCCATTGGCCATTGCTCATGCCATACTTTTTCAAGGGTTTATAATGAGTATCTTAAAGTCTTTCTTTCTTACAAAATAATGAATGTTCTCCAATACCTGCAAATTCTCTATTAATAATGACAGAAAGCAGCTTCCAATGAAGCAGCTAAGCTGTTTTAAATTTAGTATAATGCCAAGGAGAATATATAACAAGGCTGCCTTATTTTGCTTTAAGCTTTGACCTTTTTGCCTGTAAAAACCAAAATACTGGGTTTAGCAAAATATTTATCCCTTATCTTCTGACTGTTTGGTTAAGTCACCCCTTTTATTCAGGCAGATCAGGTGTTTTGAGCATTTTTTGGATAAAGCAGTTCTGATTTTTCTCCCAGAGCTCTCAGGAAATGAAATGCAGATCATATTTACATGCTTGAACTAGCTTCAGTATACAATCTAAAATCACCTTTATTCTATTCATCCTGTCTATGTTTATATATGTCTCCCTTATGATATTAATATAACCCAGGAGCATTATCATTTGAGTTTTCTGAGTAGACCATTTGGCTGAGCTCCATCTCTTTGCCATTCTCTCTAAGCACAATGAGGGAAACACCATATTTTGGAAAAATGTAAATCTGCCCTCCAGAGCCCATATCATATTTTCTTAATATCTTCTAGTAACTTTTATTGATAAATGAGAAACAAAAGCTCTTTAATGACTAAGCATAAACAGAAGGACTTTAAAAAAATTATATCTTTGCCTTAAAACTGTAAAGAGAAGGCAAAGATTCAGTTAGATTATTAGCATTCTCAAAGAGTACATATTCTGAAGGTGTATGAGACCAAAAATTCACTTTATCTGGGAACATAAAGATACCACATTTACTGGATATCCACTACTGCAATAGGTGAAGTAAATATATATCTACAGTTGATTTACTATATCACCTCTATATCAAATATATACTTTCTGCTTTACTAAAGTTTCATCCTCCCTGCCTTGACTACATTAGGTCACCTTTGAACCAGTCCTTAGACTACAGTTTTGATCCCTCTGAATCCTCACTGTTAATCATAAGTCCTTGCTCAGAAAAATACATTTTAAAATTATTCACCCCAGGACCAAGTAGCCCATTTGTATGAGAGCACTGTGACATTGTACCTGACAACTCCACTCTAACTCCAGTTTGAAAGACAGTCTGTTGAAAACCAAGCTAATGCTGATGCACTTGCATTTTAACCTAGGTACATATTTACCTAAAAGGCAAACTGCTGGTTTAACTACTACCTAGCTGAATAATTGTGGTAACACTTCAAGCATAAATGACAAATATAAGTGGTGATGCTTGGTGTATGTATAATGCGTAAAGCTGAAAAACACATTCCCTGATTTCTTTTGTCACATAAGCAGGAATCTCATAAAAATGTCCATGTCAGCTGGCTGAAAAATTGGAACAGAATTGTTAAGGTTTATTTATATAAGCATATAAACACTATCTATATATGCTTTAAAACTAGTAATATCTGTAAACACTTTTATTAAAATTGCAGCATTTCTCTGTATATTGGCAAAAACATTTTATAACAGACGAATAATGAAATATGATTGCAGTTCTAGATTAGCTAAAATTGGTATGACCTTAGGTCTAGTATGAAGCATTTCTCATGTAAAAATACAGTATATACAGGCATTTTAGTTTGCAATAGGATTTCCTGAATCCTGTGCAAACCCAAAGTTTAATAAAGACCCTTATCAGCCTTGAAAACTTTTTTCATTTTTTGATGGGAAAATGAAACAAGAAAATAGACAGATGACTGAAACAGATTCTAGAAAGAGAGTGAAATGGAAGACAGAGAGCAAGAAATGTGGAAAAGATAAAATACTAAAAATGAGAGTATGA
The DNA here is from genome assembly GCA_013400915.1 of Pardalotus punctatus. Taxonomy (NCBI): domain Eukaryota; kingdom Metazoa; phylum Chordata; class Aves; order Passeriformes; family Pardalotidae; genus Pardalotus; species Pardalotus punctatus. The sequence continues at coordinate 457,072 of VZTX01027302.1, forward strand.
ATTGAAATAAGCTTAGTAAATTGACATACTCATGTACAGTTGCAAAAGAATGGAGATCCAATTCAGAGCTTAAAAGCACTTGTTTACACTTCCTTCAAAAGAAAGGAGGATTGACACTGACAGGTACATTATCCCAAGATTATAGAAAACTACAGCTTTAAACTAGGCACTAGAATATTTCATAGGACATCTCAGATTGACTATTAGTTCCTGAAGTGTTCAAAAGGGATTCCAAACAGCTGTTCAAGTAAGACAAAATACCAACCCACAGGACAAAGAACTAAGCCAAGGTAGACTAAAGACACAACTTCCAGGAGCAGAAAGTTCTCATTTAAGACCCCAGTGTTATCACATTCTTGAGAGACAGGCAGAAATCAGATACTACCTGAAGTTACTAATTATAAAATATTCTTAATTGGAGTAGACTGTAGATTTTTCACTTTCATGAGTAATTATCTTCCAAATACACAGAACCCAGTGCTGTCACTCATGTGAATCATTGAAGAAACATAGACAAACAATGGATAATCACTTAGTGATTTATAAGCTTTACCATCTCATTGGATAAATATGTGAAGAGACTTTATATGCATCTTTAAAGACCTTTGATCCACTATGTAGTGATGCTAGAACAGAGCAAGGAAAACTCCAAACTGGCACCAATACAAGTTACTGTGTCTTCTCAGTGGACCTCAGTGCCATCTGCACACACTCAGCTTTGGTTCACAGGCAGCTGATCTAACATGCTTTGGCCTCCTGAGACACAGGAAGATTAATTTTGATGAAGGACCACAAAACACCACTTTTATTTTTACGATCCAGGCCTGACATCTATCCACTGTGCACCCTTGTACTTCTTATGCTGGGGCTTGCAAATCTAGATTTGCTATTTTTTTTTCCTGTGACAAATGAAATGTAATGAAGGTAAACTGATTCATCATGTGAATTTTTCAGTCCAGAGAATAGGCTAGCAAGTTAAACTATATTGTAATCCTGTATGCAGCAGACAGCAATTACATTTAGTTTAGCATGAGAAGACTTGAGTTTTTTCTTTGCTCTGAATGATGTTATAACAACTGTTGATTCATTGGGGCTTTTCTGTATTACTGTACAAACAGGAAGATGATTAGCACTGTGATAGTTCTGTGTCAGATACCGCTCATGATGTGTCTTCACGCACCCCAGCAACCATGAAACTTCTGGGTTCCTATAATGCTGGACATAAATTTGAACAGTTCTTGAATCTGGTGTTGTAAAGCTACCTATCTCTGGCTTTCCACACAAATGTGCTTACTAACAATCATTTTCATTACAAAAATAAGGCTATGAAATATCTGGGACAACCGTGCAAACAATTTATACACAGAATTTGCAGGCAAGTTAGGGATCAGGCAATGGAAGGACTGACTGCAGAATCAGATTCTTCAGTCTCAGTTCTTTAACCACAGCACTGTTAGTATTAAAAACCAATATTTCTACAGTTTTTAGTAATTTTTTTTTCCATTTCTGACACAATTACAACTCCCCTCCACCAAAAAAAACCCAAAACATAAAAATCTGAGAATTCCAATGACAGTAAACAGGACATATTTAGAGGTGTTACTTGCAACCTGGTGCATAAAATTGATGAAAATAATCAGAAAAATTATTATTTGTTAGCTGTTTCAGTATAATAATCAATGTGGCGTAAAACCAGCAACTGAGTGATTTCCTGTGTCATATATTATTTATATAATATATCCACATGTATGCATACTTCCTCTGTCAGATACTTATATTAAGCCCTTTTACAAGGAGAAAAAGGGGGATGTAGGCATTTTAAAAAATAGATTACTTGATAGATCAAAGGTTTTTTAATTACACTAAAGATTAGCTTGTTTTTAATAGTGTGGTGGTTTTACTTGGCCCAGTTTTTGCTAGTGGGTAGGGAGGGGCACAAAGATGGCTCCTTTGTGTCCTGTGCGAAGGTTCTGGAAGTTTTTCACCCTGTCCAGCAGAGCCACTCTCTGTTGGCTCTGAAAATGATGGACATGCTGCTGGCCAAACCTGGGCCAAGTAGAGTTGTTAGTTACGCCTCTGTGAAAACATATTTAAGAAGAAATCAAAACAATGGGGGCACGCACTTCTTTGTAGCCAGAGGAGGAGGAGGAGGAAAAAATATGTGAGGGAAAACAACATGGAGACACCAAGGTCAGTGGAGAAGGTGGGGGAGGAGGTGCTCCAGGCGCCGGAGCTGAAAACCCTCTGCCGGCCGTGGTGAAGACCATGGGGGAGCAGGTGGTCCCCCTGCAGCCCATGGAGTCCATGGGGGTGCAGAGATCCACACACAGCCCGTGGGGAGGTGCCCACGCCAGAGGAGCAGGTGGATGCCTGGAGGAAGCTGTGANGGGTGAGCTGAGAAATGGCATCTTAAGAGGGAGAGGGGTGAGCAGAGAAACAGTGTTTGTAGCAGAAGAATTGTGGTGATGGACTGACTAAGGAAAAACCCCATACCCTGCCCCCCACCCAGAGCTGCTGGTTGTGTGAAGGAGGGGAGGGGGTGAGCTGAGGAACGGTGTCTTAAGAGGGAAGGGGGGGTGAGTGAAGAAATGGTGTCTTAAGAGCTTATTTTTACCTCTCATTTATCCTCCAACTCTGTTAGGTTAATAAATCACTTTGCAACTTAAGTTTCTCACCTGTTTGCTCATGTTTTCGTGCGTCCCCTCCCCACCAGTGCCTCATCTCAACTCATGAGTCCAGTGTGTTTATGTTAGTTTGATTCCTCTCCTCTGCACAGCTGCAGCAGGAGAGAGCATAGAGAGCAGACGTCGTAGGTCCCTGGCATTTGGCCAGGGTCAAACCTCGACAAATAGCACACTAAAAAGTGGTAGTCACCTTTTAGTGACTACACATGCAAGTACAAGAAAATTAGTTTATACACGAAGAACAGGTACTTTTGCCTTTCTGTCCTGAACAGTGCTCTTATGATCTCAGTGGCAGAGACTAACACCCTGAAAAATGAACTTAGGTCCCAGTGCCACAAAGACTTCTGTATGAGCAGCAGTTTACAGACTGCAAAGTCAAATGCAGTCAACATTCCCAGGCTCAAGCTCTTGCCCCAGGCTCTAAGGCAAGGAAATCTATTACACTGGATTATCACTCTCTTACTGTCCTGGTTGCCGCCTGCCTCCCTGACAGCATACCGTCCTCAAATTTGTCTCACTGAGTATCTTCCCATTCCTATAACAAAATAACATTACCTAATAAATAAACAAAGGCTCTCAAGGCTTAAGACTTTTTTGTACAAGCTGAAAGATCAATTTTGTCCTCCATGGGTTTTTCTTCATTGGCTCTTCTGGTTACACAAAATGATCTAAAAACATCCTTTAGGAGTCAGTGAGAAAGCTCAGTGTAAGCCAACTTTCTGGCAATCACATTGCCCCTACACTGCCACAACTCTAATGCAATTATAAGTCACAAAATAAACTCTAAATGCTAGAAAACAAAAATGGACAGTAAGAAAGCGCTTCTAGAAAGGAGGATGAGGAGCTGAAGACACTATGTTGCAGAAGAAATGTTGCAGAAGTAAAGAACCAAGTACTTCAAATGGAAAAAACTAGTATCAGGTAAAAGGGCATACACAAGCAAACCAAGGCATATTTACATATGTTTTTTAAGCTGTAGCATCACAAAAATTCTCATTTAAGCACTGAGCACGATATTTCTGAAGGGTGTTATTTATGAAGGGCATTTCTCTGCCAAAATTCTTATATGACATTCTAAATATACGGTATGTACATATCTATACTATTTTTACAGCAGAATGCCCAGTCAGCACAGACAGCATGCATATGGCTGCTCTTACTAAATTATTTCACAATACTCATTCTGCTGTAGGAAAATACTGAAATAGAGCTAAACCACATTATGCCTCTGGTCATTCTTGTTTTTCTAACTGTCGTTTGACTATTTGATTCGTTTGAGTGTGTCTTCTTTCACATTCTAGGGTCTATATCTTTCTCATCCAAGAAGTTTCTGGCTTTTTAATTCTTGCACTATTTTTACTAGCATTATACATATTAACATTGTTCAAATGTGTCACCCTTTGGAGAAACACCATTAATCACAATTGTTTTAGCAATTTTAGAAACTGTATAGGTAAGCAACTTGCAACATTTTTTTCTTTCTTTTTAGTAGTGTGATAGCAACAAAATTCCATCTTGAAAGTAAGTCCTGTGGTTTCTGACTATGTTTCTTTCACATTAACTGCACTATAAATTAGAAACCCAACCATAAATATTATGGCACAATAATTAGGAGTAGATTAAGTTGTCAGTTGGAACATGAGTAGCAGCAGATTCCTATGGCTTACATTGTTTCATGAACTTTTCCATTTATGAATAAAATTGGGGACTTTAAAATCCATAGTTAGCTTTCTGAGATCAAAATAACAAGGCTTTTGGCACAATTTTAAGCCCTCTGTCTTTGTACTGAAGCTGATGGACAAGGTTCATATGAGCCATTCTGCTCATTCATGTATGGTCATAGTATCTGAAACTGGTGGTACAAAAACACTGAAGAGGCCATTTAAGAAAGTTCTGCATGGTCATGACCATCTTCATTTCTACTTTTGTTTGGCCCCCACATCATCATAGCAATAAGAATGTGCTGCTTTATAGCTCCTGAAGGTTACCAAAAAAAATAACCAGACAAGCAGTACCAACTACATAGAAATGTTAAGGAAGGCAAAGGAACAAAACCCATTTAATTTCAGCTGTTTGAGTTCAAAGGTACTCGCTCAGACAGCTCTTCCAGTTTGCTATACAGGAGATTTAATTGTTTTTTCATCACAATAAAGATCAAATTATGGGCATATTTTGGACATGCTTTATTTTTTCTGGAGTTGTCTTTGCAGACACATGATATTAGTCTTCTCTGTGAAAAACAGTCTAATGTGACTTTCATTTTAAGTACTTTTCTGAGCCAACAGCATTTCTTGGCTCAGGTTCCTAGTCCACTTGGGCGGGAGAGGACAGTAAATTACATTTGTACTTTTCTGCTCCTACATCTCCTCTAGCTCTGATTCAGCTTTCAGTGTTCGGACTGTTAAACACCAAAGTTGTTTGATCGCCTTTTTAAGGCATCACCATCATATCAATTTGCTGTCAATCTGCCAGACAAAAAGTGTGACTTTTTACACCTTCAGCTCCAGTCATAAAAGTGGAAACTTCATTATTCTAAGAGCACTGAGGTTCACACACCTGGAGCGGTGGTGAGGTGTAGTTATGGCTTGCCAAGGACAATGTCTTCTCTTCTGTTTGTTGGGATTTTAATAACACGATGCTGCAAATGTGGTGTATAATGGAAGCATGGCTTACCATCCAGATACCTATTGGAGGGTGAACTAGCACTAGAATCTTCCTGGAAAAATCCAGAATGTTGCACATGCATGAAATGTATAATGTATCTCTTTGGAACTGCCCTTGGCAAAGTTAACATTTTGATGTTTGATGTGGAAGAAAAGCCTCCGCTGGTCTACACATGGTAATAGAAATGCCCTTGCCAAACAAAAACAAAAATGGAGAACTTTATGTTTCACATGGGATCCCAAAATACCTTCTGCTCATTTTAAAGGTTAACAGCAGTTCTCAGGAATTGCATCTTTCCAAAATAAGTGAAAATTTACTATGAAAAAGGATGAAAGGGCTAAATTCTCTCTATTACATAGCTCAGGGCAAGTCCAGCAAAGTGAATGTATGGCAAGAAGGACCATTATCTCATATCCACTTAAAAGAGGACATTGCTCAGCCTACACTTTACTGTTCTTCCTGCATTCCTTCACAAGGCAGTCAGACTGTCCTGTCTCAGTTTATTACACTGTCATTGGATTTGTTTACTGAAAATTACAGATCTGACTCTCTGGGAGTTTGTCACTGTGCCTCATGAACAATATTTAATGCATCTAGCACAACTGGTATCATTGGGGACAGCATGCTCAATTTAGGAACAGGTATGCCATAAAGTTACTGGATAGTACATATGAAATACAGAACTTAAAATGACAAAAAATCTGCATTAACCAAGTTCAATTCTAATCATGGCACACAGCTAAAAAAAACCAGTTTTAGAAATTACACCAACTGCAAATGACTTCCTAAATATTAATTAAATGTTCCATTTAGATGTATTTCACACATGATTTCCTTACCATCTGTATTTGAAAAGTTTGAGAAGAAGAAAAAATATGTAACATCTGGTTAAAATTATTTGAAGATACTAATACTACACTGCTTGAATCTAAACTTAATAGAAGTACTCACCCTCCTTAAAAACATATTCTTTTCTAGATGAAAATACATTATTTTTGTAGACTTGGCATGTGTCTACAAGCAGTGTCAAACTGTATTTTAGCTATGGAGTTTACTTAATCCCACAAGGCTTTATCTTGCCTTTATGCTGACAAATGAACAAGGCTGAAATATACGGGATCTGAGCTTCTGTCAAGATATACCCTGTTTCTAAAGACATTGTTCTTGCGCAGCTGTTTCCTTTAAGCTATTGACTCAAACACAGTTTTGTTATTCTTGCTTATTACTGAATCCTTCAGTAGATGCAGTTTATTGTCTCCAAACTTTGATTTTCTAGACAAGGCAAGAGAATGCAGCAGAATTATAACAGGATACCAAGATGAACTGAGATGACTTGGATAACTAATTTAACACACATGGATGTGTTTTGGCTAGGTTTTCTAATTGCCATGTTTCTGTTTTTTCAAAATATACTTGCAACATATTACAAGACTAAAGTGAAAGTGCTACCTGCATTGCTTGTAACACCTTTTAGTTATTAGCACAGGCAGTAATCATTAGTAATATTAAAATAAAGTTCTGGTCACATAATTTTAGAAATTTAATTGCAGCATTTGATGACCCTATAACCAAGACAAGCACCATCCGAGGACACTCAGCTCTTGGACAGACTAAACTGCCCTCTGAATGGAGACCAGTGGCAGTCTCTCTCCACAATCTAGAGAGAAATGCAAAGGTATTGACACTTTGCACACAGGTGCTGCAGTTAAGCGCCTAAGTTAGCAAGCTGGCTTGCTGAACATAACACAGGAGACAGAGTCCTTACCTTGAATTTCCATATCCTTTCTAATCAGCATTCTTCACAAAAAACTCTCTCCTGGATTTTAACATTTATGAAGAATGAAGGGTTGCTAGGCTGCCTATAAAAGTCAGTAAGGTGCACAAATACGTGATAATAAGTGATTTGCTTGCTGTTACCAACAGAAGCCAGTGCAGGAATATCCATAAAATACTACAGTAATGTCAGAGGTGATAGTAGCATGTTTTCTTCCTTTTATTCAGTGTCTGTGTGTGGCAATACATTCTCTAGTGAAACATGATTTTGAATCCTTCAAGATCTTGTTAACTGCTCTGTGTAAAAATATTTCAAGAGTATGACATGAAAACTGTTTGCACAGAGTAGTTAGTCTAGCTGCCAGACATGCTTGTGAGTCTCCCCTTTTTTCATTTAGAAAAAGGATACATTTTTTTCTTAAAGCACCAATTACTTTAACAGAAATACTTTCTAGTTGTTATTTTCAAGCAAATTAAAAGCTGAAGAAAACACTGGAGAAGCACAGAAAACAATCCAATTACAGGTGGGCTGCTGTTCCTTAGTTACACAGACATGGATACAGAGATAAATTTCAACTGCAGTTCTTAACAGGAAATTCTTAATCATCTAGTCAACAACTGCCATCCTATGAGCAAAGTGGGGACCCATAAACCCCAATCTGTACCCATGGAAACTGCATATTCTGAAGATCTAGGGGATGGACAGGGTGCAAGAACCACTCCTAAATCCTGTCAAACTACTACTTCCACTTCACTCACAATGAATACCACAAAAAGTCGAAGCAAATCTGTCACCTGACTAAGAATCAACTTATTGTTGAATGAAGTACTGAAAAACATACTTCTCTTCAGAATCTATCAGACAGACACTTGGCAGCAGGGATCCACAAATATATGACCTCCAGATTGATTACTGCATTTCATTGTATCCAAGACTAAAAAATACATACCGTGAAAAGAGCTCCCACTGCTATGAAAAGCAGCTGCTACTCTGCTTAGCAACACAAGCCACTGCAAATGCATCATTCTTGCACACTGGTCTCTGCCCAAGCTCCCTCATGATTTCAGAGCCCAGGTGGAGGTCATTGCCACGGTCCTCAAAACTCTCTGTGGGACTGGCCTTAGATACTTGAGAGACTGCCATCCCCTCCGCAGTGATGACCTTTTCTGACAGCTCAGTTCCTTTGGAACAATGAAGCTGTCAGCCAAGGGAAGAAGATCAGCAATGCAGAAGAACTAACTTTACAGAAGCTAAATCTTGGGGAGAGCGCTACCATTCAGAAGAGAGGGAAATTACTAAATCTCACCATCTGAAATCCTCAGACCTTTAGCTTGCCTTCCCCAAGTTTCTTCCCCATCAAACTGAACCCTGCAAAATAGGTGAATGGATTGGATACAAACCTTAGTGTATAACCACTGCCAGATACAAATACAAAATAGACATACATAGTGAGAGGTGTAATATACTTTCATAATTGCTCCTATTGTGTGGTTCCTAGACTAGAAACAAAGCATAGAAAACTGCCTACCTACTCTGTCTCAAACATATCCCATATTGAGGCCAATGAAAATTACTGGAAACTGAGTTTCAAGTCAATCTTCCCAATTCTTTATTTGCTGAATTAGAATTATTGGTAATTACAATGTAATTTCTTTCCCTAGAAAGACAACAGTTCTTACCACTAGTAAAGACACTTCTCTCTCCTTCTCCCATACAGTGCTTTTGCTTTTACTTTTACATTGGGGAACTCAACAGTGATAGGAAATTCAAAGCAGTCTACTTAGAAGTGCTGTGTTTTAAACAGTGCGGTGTTTCAGATGGACAGCAAAATTTCCCTTGAATATTTTTGTAAAAGGACAGGAACATTCAGTCTCAGAAAAATTTAACCCACTTTAACAAGTTTTCAGCATCTGAAAGAAAAACAGCACAGGCTGTCATAAACACTTGTTAGGATCAGGAGGAATGAGACTGAACTTTTAACACTCTTTTAATACTATCACGATGTCACACTAAGTCCTGGGACTTTATCCTTAACAGAGATATGGGTGTTACTGAAGAAAAGCGCTCCACAAGTTCAAAAACGTGTCAGCCGGTGGAAGCAACTGGACTGACTAAAAACCTTAGGGTAATAAGATGGCCTGAAATGAATACAAATGTATATGATTCACCCAAGGGATTACATTTCTGACATCACATACTACAAAAACACTGCCTGAATGCTTTATGGACAGTAGCAGAGCCCTAAGAACAAAATAAACACAGCTCTCTGAAGTCATTCAGTATTTTATATAGAATAGAGTGTGAACTCTTCAACATTTGAAGCTCAAAAACTTCTAAAAACACAATGAATAATTCAATTTTTCTCTCAAGTGACCTCACGAAATGAAGCTGAGGGCTGGATTCAATGTTTATAAGTGAACTGAAACGGGAGCAGCACCACATAGTGCTAAAGCACAAGGAATGGAAGCTCTCTTAAAACTTTTAAAGGGCTCCTCCTCATTCACTGGTTTGTAGGCTTGATCTGTACACTACTTTTTACACAAATACTACTGTATTGGTTGTGGGATGATCATTCTTACATTGTCAAGCTAGTTTTGATAAGGGTGCAGTTAAATTATTATAAAAGTGCATTTTTAGAATCAGACTTTTCTTTAAAAAATACCTTGGCTCTAATGTCATCAGTAATAAAATGTTTTTTCTGATTTTATCAGTACTAATGCTGGTATTTAGAGCAGTTCTTTGCACAGAGGTTCACAATCTATAGCAACATGGATGGCACACTGAGTGTTTCTGTAAGGTAAGCATGTTGTTTTGCTGGCAATGTTCATTAATGAATTGTACGCAAGTTAATGTAGTGAAACAAGTACCTCTTTTCTGTGCTACTACTAAGTTTTAGAATTTATTTTTATTTAAATACAAGCTATTCAATCTGCTCTTCTTCCAATAATAAACTGATCATTTGATGCAATTTTACACCTTATTTTGAAATGCACTATGGTTTTAGCAATTGATTTTATTTAATGCTTCACAATATCTAATGGCAGTCTGAGTTTTCTCTGACAAGTCTGCCCTACATGTTACAGTGAATGTGTCATTAGCATCTGTACTTCATTACTAAGAGCAGGAATAAAGCTGTTATTTTAACTGCAGAGAAAGGACCAAGTTCGCCAAGGCCCATCTCATGCAACTCTGTACAGATAAAAGTTACAGCTAGGGTTAATTCAGTCTCCCGTGTCTTCTGCAACTTCTTTTAATAGTGTTATGAAATTATAGCCTTTAGAACTGGCTAGTGGATTGCTGCAGTCACGCCCCTGCTGCATTCCAGTCAATCTCCTAATTTCAGTTTCTTTTATATAGTCTGGTGGGTCATTTGATTAAAACCACAGTAAAAGAGATTCAACCTTCTACATAATATTGACACATTTGACAGAGAGGTCTCTCCTGGGCTGAAGAGGAGCGTGTAGCTATCAGAAAATATGCATCAGGGCTGCACAGCAAGCACAGTCCTTGGTGCCAGTAAGAGTTGTAAGCTTGTACACTGTCCCCTCTGAGCATCAAAACAAACTACATCATTGCAACAAGAAAACAGCAAGCATGGGGGGTGTGCAGGGCTTGCTTCATTGCCCATGATACAAGAGGAGAGTAAAGAAATTGTGCTAATGCTAAAAAATTCAATCAGCACTAATGTTTATTATTGCAGTGTAGCCTTAGCATTGTACAGCTTGCAAAAAACCCCACACAAACAGCCAGTGAAAGACAGTCAGTACCTTTTTTACATCACAGAGGTGTGAAAAATGAGACACAGAAGATAGAAGTACAATGAATGAAATGATAGATGAAACCATCATTTATTAAGTGGCTAGAATTTTAATTCTATGTGAAAGAACTGAAGTTCAATGTGTATTGAGAGGCTGTTCAGTCTAAAAATACTGGGCAAGAGACTCAGAATGAACAAATGACAAAGACAGAAGGAAATATGAGGAGTTTAAGACATTGTGTGGTACACAGAAAGGATGACAGCAGGAAGAGAGACAGGCAGAACCAGAAACAAAAGATATTTGGGAACCACTTAGAATATCCCAGAATACTGACACACAGAAATAAGAATATAAAAAGACAACTTTTTATTTGCAGTGGCAGTTTGAAATGAGTGACAAGCAATGAGTCAAAAAAAAAAGAAACTTAAGCAGTAAAAGCTGATTTCTGAGGTAACAAGTAGAGACAGCATCATTCAATGGCTAGATTTCAGAGCTTTGAATGCAAACCCCACATTACAGCTAACTTCTCAGTACCTTCCCTATTATGCCTTCTTGTCAAATAACTGGATTTTTGTAATACTTGTTAGTAATTCAGATATAATTTTTGCAATACAAGGGTTCATTCCACTGAGAGCCAAACAAGTTTTCAATAACCCAACAGAGCAGCAGCATGTAATGTTAGAATGACTTGGAGGTCTCACCATAACATATTTGCAGCTCCCAAACCTCTATGCTTTTCCAAAGGAGAAAGAAAGTGTAGAGATGACTAGACAAGAAGCCAGAGACATGACCTCACAGAGGAACAGTCAGCCAGTGTTGGCATCTCTTCTGAAATCATTCCCAAGTTTCTGGCTTTGAGCATCATGGAGCTGATTCAGGCTTTTCATGCTACCTCAACTCATTTAATAGTCCTTCATCTACTAATTAGCATAAGATAACCTTGTAAATAGGTTAAATCAATAAAAACAGTAGGTTAGCAAATCATGAACAAACTTTGTAGATGATATAAGCCCAGTCTGTCTTTCTTCATGGCAATAAGAATATACATGGGATATACATGGAAATCACCATAGGTCAGGAAATTCAGGGGAAACCAACAAGCCAACGTTTTCTGTAGCCACAGATCAGCTTAGTTATAAATGCTTGCCTTCAGTTCCTTATAAAGATTAAGGCTGTTTTGTATCAGTAACAACAGAACACAAAAAAGGCTGCCTTTCAGGAACACACACATGCACAAATGATTTTATCTATTAATGCCTGAGATATTCTTTGAAATTAGTCTTGAAATTTAGATAACTTAAATAACATTTCTTCTTAACGATTTTGCTGATTTCAAGGCAAAATTTAAAGTTCTGGAGGATACACTGGCATGCTTGTTCTCATTACTGTCCATACAGTCCTTGATTTCACACTGCTGTTGCATGTGGATTCTTGCTGGCTTATTTGTGTTATGGTTTAATTTATTCACTGCTGCATGAACCTCTGACTTTATGTGAAGTTCCTTTAATGTTTCAGGAAATGTTTCCTTCAATCAGGAAAGCCTCAACACTCTGGAAGTATCTTTACCTTCCTTAATTCCCAAGGGATGTTTGACAGGAAACCATTAAGTTAAAAGTTAAAACCAAAAAGTTTTAACTCTGCTGGTTTGAGGGACAACTTCTTGCCTTTCTATACCCACTACATCCAGACACAAAAACTTAATGCCTTGAATGTAAATATCTAAATCTGAGTCGCATTTATTACCAGTGGAGAGAAACTAGTGGTTTTACAGTGGGATTCATTTGCATCAAATGTGTCAATAAAAACAAACAAACAAACAAACAAAAAACCAAACGAAACCAACCAAACAAACAAGAAAAAGAAACCACCCCCCCAAAAAAAAAAACTTAGCAGGCCTTTTTCTCTTCACTGATAACTAAGACAGCCCAAAAAATCAGCTCAGAATAAAATACCAGAATCCATAGCTGTCCAAATGTAAATCTTACCAATTGTGAGACCAAACTACTATTTGGTCACACAAATCCTACCTTCATTCTCTGGGTCAAGAATTAACCCATGTAAAACATGGGTTATACATATATATAAAGCCATACAGGTATAAAACCTATTCCTCATCTGCCATGGATATCCTGGAGATCTATGAGTCATAAAAGGAAGTGCATGCAAATTATATCTGCAGTCTGAAAAGTATGGTCCTGCCTAACAAAACTCTTCAGTATTGCGACTTGAGCTGCGCCTTGCACTGGTGCTGGACCTTTACCAGTGATACACCAATGTAATCTCACCTACATTATTTGTCTTCTGTCTGATAATGCTTCTGACAGGACTCTGTTCATTATTAAATAGATTATGTTGTCTAATAACTCGGCTTAGGTTGTTTCTTTACAATGAAATTGGGGTGTTGAGTGGTAAAATTAGTTTTGTGGCATCACATGATGAGCCAAAAATTTAAGGAAAGAACCTCTTCTAGTTAAGAGAAATTGAATATGTGCTTTGATTCTCTACAACCACACGTGAGTATGAACTTCGTCCCTTTGGTAGAGTTATACAAGCATAAAAGAAACACAAAGCAGAAGAGGAGATAGGTCAGAAATGAGCCTAGAACAAATCATCACAGAAAAAAATGTGTAGTCTGTGGCTTATCCAAAGCCGAAGCCAGGGGAAAAGGAAGCCCAGTCCAGGGCATTCACCACTTGGAAGTATCTCTGGTGCACATGCATGCCATTGCAATTTTCCATAGAAGAAATTATTCAGTATCTTTGCAGAGGCAGATACCTTTTAGAATGTTGCCATCAATGAAGATAGAGAAAATAATTTCCCTTAAAGATTTGAGGAGAAGAGCAATGGGATGAATACAAAACTGAAAGCAGAGGCTTGTCTGAGCTCCACTGCCAATTCCCTTTTTTCTCACTCCTTTTCCTTTGTTTCAGTTCTCTATTGTAAAACAGGGGCATATTAGCATATGTATCTCCATGAGTTGCTATAAAGATCAATCCCTAGTGTCTGCAAAATGCAAAACCATTTTTATTGCTGCCAGTGTAGGAGGCAGTGATTTCTTTTGTGATTTGGAAAAGCGTAGTAATGTAAGAAATTACAAAAATAGCTTTTTAATGGAGGTTTTAAAAGTACTTAGAAAAGTTTAAGTGAAACTCAACAATCTCTCTATCCATTAAAAAAGTATTTCAAGTTCCCACTTCAAGTAATGTAAAATAACAATAAAAAGAGACCAAGAAGTGATTAGACTCATCTTACTGAGTGTTTTCTCTTAAATGAAGTTTTATAATTAATTGTAATTCAAATCCATTGAAACTTTTTAATATCTCCTTTTTTGTATTTTAAGTCTGATACAATCAGCAGAATTGCACCCAAATTGGGCTTGGGTTTTGGCAGCAAAGAGCTTTTGGAAGCCAACCTATCTGATTTTTTTCTGTGGAGTCTGTGTTTGAACATACTGAATTTTCATTCTTTCTTTAGCAAAATCACAAGCATTGAAACAAAAAAAATTACCTTCTGGCTAGAATATCATAAATTTAATTTTGACAGTTTCTAAGACTTTTTCATACATGCAAGATAGAGTTAGTGATTTCACTTACAATTCAGGACTCCTTAATTCTATTCAGGGTTCATAGCAGTGTTAAGAGAAGACTTCTCACACCATATTACAACTAATTCATATATTATGCAGTATTGCACAGGAAAATTAACTCTGCACTGTATTTACACAAGCACTTGCTTAATTGCTCTGCTGATATTGTGGGTTGAGCTGACCTATGACAACATGCAATACAATTTTTAAGCTACTGTAGCTGTTGTGAGAATAATCTTCTTTCATTTTTAGGTATAATTCAACACAAAATGAGTAATATCCTGGTAACTTGAGTGTACAGACCATTACTTTCTGGACATATTCTAAATAAATTTTTTCTACAAAACAGCCTCAGAAATAAAGTTTCTTAGCTGGACACCAACCCATCAAAATTATGCAATTTAAGACCAGCAATAGGGTCTTCCTTAATTTAATTTCAGCCCTGCTGTCCCTTGTAAAGAATGGACTATGTAAAATACTCTCAACATCTTTTTAGGCAAGAGTGCTGTGATATACTTTTTCATAATAAAATATCCTTCTTTTCTTTTTTCCCTTTACACAGTGTCTAATAGTTCATCCCACAGATCCTGAAAAATTCAGAATTAAAGAAATGCATTGCTGTGTACCACTGCCATCTGCTGCTAATCTTTCCCTGTGGATATAGAAGGTCTTTTTTCACCGTTTGTGAAATTCAGTAAAGATCTTCAGCTGAATGTGCATGGTTAGTTCAATACTCCTTTAATAATAATTTTTAAACCATCCCTCCCCATTTTAGCATAGAGCTCCTCATTGCATATCTTGGCAGATTTATTGAGGCGATTGTCCCAATTTCAGTTTCAGCAAGAAAATTTTCTTCCCCCAGTCAGTGAAGAAGGTTTGTGCTTGCAATCTCATCCAGAAGCAGACTGTTCCAGAGAGGAAGTGTCCATCTTAGAGATTCCAACAGTTTACGCATTTGCCATCTGTACTCAAAGATCTTCAGTAAGAACATGTTATTTCTAGAGTCCCACTTCTCCAGCACTTCTGACACCCACTCATTCACACCATTTCTAAGGAGTACATCATGTCAGAATGCAGAATTGCTGCATAGTTACTTTAATTTATATGCTACTCTGACTTCAGTTTCTAAATACATATAACCAGGATATATCAAGATCTGCTGCATAAATATCATCAAGAAGCAAATACCATTCTACACGAAAAAGAGCAAAGGATAGTATGATAACAAGGAAGAGGGAATAGAGGACCCCCAGTCTCATTTATAGCTGTATGGCTGATTGAAGCTACAATACAAATAAATTTGACTTCCTGCACTGAGGTGCAGGAAGACATATCTTCCCCCTTACAGCTTGTCTTTTGAAAAAGATGGAGCCATGTCTTTAATCTGCAATATTTGGAGAACAGAATATCTCTCATTAATATTTGATATGACCCTTCATGTATGTTTAGACAGGGATCCAAACTGCACAGAAAAGTG
Organism: Pardalotus punctatus; assembly: GCA_013400915.1. Classification (NCBI taxonomy): domain Eukaryota; kingdom Metazoa; phylum Chordata; class Aves; order Passeriformes; family Pardalotidae; genus Pardalotus; species Pardalotus punctatus. The sequence goes on from VZTX01027302.1 coordinate 473,015, forward strand.
TCTACAAGGTCACAAAAATATGTTTATGAGTTCATAAGCATTAGAATTTTAAAATAATGTTAGGAAAATGTCACATCTATTTGAAAGAACTCCTGCTACTTTTGCTTGTCATTGAAAGATGTTGGTGTCTGCCTTGGAGAATCACTAGGGCATATTTTGGGGCCAAACTTAGGGGTTTCCATTGAGCTCTGAGGTAGAGCTGGCTGCAGCCTTCAAGAAAAAATCCTGAGGCTTTTGCTACTAGCTATACTAAGTGTATGTTTCAGAGGCCAGAAAATGGTTATCAACAAAGATATCTGCTGTAACATTGAGCTGGAGGAACTCTGGCTGGGAAACAGGCAGGGATGAAGTAACACCTCTGGCAATGCCTGGTCAGAATTGAAGTGACAAAGTAACAGGGGAATACAAAAAAAGATCAAGCTTGAAAAGGCAGATAATTATAGTCTAGAGCATTTGAACAGATGGCAACACCATCAATCAATGAATAAATAATAGGGCAATCTTACTTGATGGAATGATTGGATGAACTCAGATGACACCAGGCACACTCCACCTTATATAACTGAGTGGAAGTCATGAAGCAGAGCAGGATATGAGCACATTCATGCCCCAGAAAGTGGAAAAAACCAAAATTAGCAGGTCTCATATGACTGGATATATTTGAAGTGCCATTGTGCTGACAAATTTACTTGTGGTTATCATCTGGAGATAGAATGATTAGTTACAGAATGTTTCTGCAACTGGACTGGCCCTTAGGAAGAGGAATGAAAAGCAAAACAAGATACACAGATGAACAAAAGGGGCAACTGGCCTTGTGCATGTTTCTTTGAATGGAAAGAAACATGTTGCCATTAATAATGTTGTTGGACACATTTCTGCACAACCCTGGCAAGTGAGTTTAGAAACAGGCATCATCCACTTTGCTCCTTCCAGTTCATATTTCATAGTTCAATTTCATTTCCACTACTCAAGTACAGCAGAGTTGTTAGCTGTACAGCACTTCAGATGCTGCTGCAAATTCAATTACAGTTTTATTTTGTCATTTGATATGTCAGTGGAACAGACACAATCAAGAAGATTGACACTGATCATAATCTGAATTGTCATGCCCAATCTTTGACAGAGGCATGAGTTAAAAAAGGTGTCAGTCATTCAAGACTCCTGACTCTCCAAACTACCTTGTAATGGGCATCAAAATGGATTCTTCACTGCTTGCAAATAGATCTATACACTACACTTTGCTAAAGAGAATTTCCGGGATAGAAGAATTACTTTTCAAGACACTCATAAATTTGAGAGTGAACATTTGTGGCTATTATGTTAGTTTAAAAATCAAATACAAAATCCCAGAAACTTTATGATTTTTAATGTTGATGTTATGTTTTCTTTCAACATAGAGTTTATACCGGTGTCCTCCCGTGTATTAAAGAAAATTTTATTTTTTAGTCACATTAGTATTTTATTTTCTATGTATTTTCACTGCAATAATTTAGTGTGTTTGCTATTTTCAGCAAATGATAGTATTTGCAGCATCACTTCTTATTGCTCACTTTGTGTGAACATGCCCTAGCAACACATGCACACTATGAGATTAAATAAAATAAAGAGGAAAATAAAGCCAGTTTCTGCAGTGGTAATGAACCCTTCATTACTCTAAGATGTTGATATAGATAGTTACATCTCGGCAAATGAGGACAAGAATAATATTGTCTCTTAATGGATACAAGAAAAGCACTTCAAAAACATTGAATAGCTTGCTCTCCTATTCTACCAATAAATGTTTGCCATGATTACAGAGGCAACAGTCAAAAGCAAATATCTCCAAATACTTTTAAAACTCTTGCCAATAGATTGCAAGCCATTAGAAATGTTTTAATGGCAATAAGTAAACAACTATTCTTACTATAAAAATTAATAAAGAAGAAAGCATACAAAGCATATTCTACAGGTACCAGGTATCTACCAGACAACAACATGAAGCGACAGCTTTATTAATGTGCAATGCATGGGCTTCATTACATCACCCTATGCTGTACAGCATATTAGACCATTATGCTTCTATTAAATAAAGAAACGCCAGAACAGCATTTACAAGGTCAAAATGAGGAGCCAAGTGAGAATATATTTGGGGCAGCTGAGCACTTCTATCCTAAACTACAGCAATTAGACCCTGTCCACTCTCTGTACAGCAGGGAATGAAAAAAAAAAAAAAGTGTTTCTCAGCAAGACTATCAAGAGGACCCCAGATTCAAAGGATTACTTTTGCAGACACATGCCTTTCTGTTCAAAATCATGATCTAATAATTCCATCTAATTATGAAAATACTCAAAATTTGTCAAGACCCTCCCTGTTAAGCCAAAGAGATCCATAGACTACGTAAGGTTTCAGGAAAGGGAGGCTATGTACCTATAGCTGACGTTCTCTGTAACATGGAATTCAGGCCCGTACTCAGAATATAGGTCTCACTACAAGCAGTGACATTTCTGTCTTCGGGATAACATCAGCAGCCATGTTCAGGCTCTGCTGAACCTTCTGCTATATGCAACATACAAAACAAAATACTTAATTTTCGTTCACCTGCAAAATGATGTCCAGGCTGTAAGATAAAGGGGCGTTGAGGAAAAAGGACAGAGAAAATTAATGATTAGGTAAGATGAACAGGAAGAAACAAGCTTACTGTCTTTCACTGATAAGCCACATGAAGATGGCTCCATACTCTTTCACACATTTACAGCTCCTGAGCTGTGACTTTGTCTTTCCCACAAACAGCACTTTCAGGGCCAGACAACATTGTTAGAATACCTCTTTATTGGAAGAGTGAATATCTGAGGCTGCAGAAGGAGTGCTAAGTGGCTGGCTCTGTAAACAACAGGAATGGAGATATTTCAGAACAGGATTTCTGAATGAGGTCAACAAAACTCATGGATAAAGGAGATGTGTTTGAAATAGGCAAAGCTGAGTTTTCTAATAGGCTTTTGAAAAATTCCTCATCACAGGCTTCTATAGAAACTCAACATTCGGAGCTTTAGGGAAGGTCTTTATGTTGATAAATAACTGATTAAAAGACAGGGAACAGAAGGTAAGTAGGTTAGCCAGACAGCTCTAGCAACAGAGGGAGGTCATTAGCAGACTTCCACAGGGATTTGTGCTGGGGATGCAGTTATTCATCATATTCGTAAGCAACCTGGTAAAATGGGTGAGCAGTGAGGTGAGAAAGCTTTATAATGATATTAACTTATGCACAGTGAAAAGGAGGATGGCTTGTTGAAAGTGAAGAATTAGGAAAGGTGCTTATGGAACAAAGTCCCTAAGCAATAAAATGGCAGAAGAAATTCTTTGTTGTTGAATGCAAAATGGTGCACAGAGGGTAAAACAATTCTAGGATCAAGAGTCATTATATACACAAAACTGCACGCACTTCAAGAGAGCATTAGAGGACCCTACCACATACCATTGGCTTGTTCTTACTCTCTTGGCTTCTGCTTATAGTCACAGTTCAAGGTAGGATACTAGTTTGGATGGATTTTTGGTCTGACCAGGTGGAGGAACTGTTTTTTTTTTACAGATGTAGCCTGAGTTCTAATATGGTACATGTGAAATAAAACCATTCTGGTTTAGGTCTCTGCAGATTTGCCATGTGCTTGCATGGCAGTAACCATTAAGTTAAACCAGTCAGCTACTGATGTTAATAGCATTAAGATTCCCACGGAAGGTTTCAGCTCTCTAGAGTGCTCTTTATGAACCAGCCACAGGACCCTCTACTGGCCACACTGCAACTGCTCAGGTAAGACATGTTAATCACATAAAATGGGAAAACACAGAAAGTTTCTTCACCAGAGGATGAAGACAAAAATATTTAACAGAGAAATGTGAATTTGAAAAAACATGGACAAAATCTATTTCTTTCACAACTAGCAAAGCCAGAATACAAAATGGTGTGAGGTTTTTCCCCTGGAATTATAAGACTGATAACCTGGAGTTTTTACAGCTAATGCTGAAAATCTCAGACAACAGAAAATCCTTCTTGCATAAGATCAGATAATCCTTACCAAGGGGAGCAGAATTCCACCAAAAGTTATATTTCAGGATGTCACCTAATGAAGTGACTCTTTTCCCTAAAAGACTTCACAGAAGCCCAGGCAACTTGTGTATGTGGGAGTTATCCATTTCCACTAATGAGGAAAGGGAGGTGTAGATTCACCACCCAGTACTAACCTTCTGAAACCCCAATACTACATCCTGACAAGAAGTCTTAGGTAGAAGGTCTCTACCTCCATATCCATCCACCCAAGTGAATATGATGTGTTTATGTCAGTACCGGAGCAGTGGAACAAATGGTGATCTACCACCCTGCCTCCAGACTATGCGGGAAGTACTATTTCCTAACCTTTTAATAATTCATCTGCTAAGATGATGAAAGAGAAATAGTCCTGGAAGTCTTCATGATTCCACAAAAGAGAGAAGTCAAACTGAAGTTAAGCGAAGGTGTCAAAAAGGACAGTCAGGAATTGCTACAATGATTCAGTTCACACTCAGTGTCAAGTAGTCTGCTAAAGCACAGTGATGAGAAAATTCCTGGCTTCTCTTGTTAAAAAGAATATGCTGGTACATATGTGTTCAATATCAGTTTGATGAATAATATACTAAACCATGCCTTGAGTTTATCATTGCTTCTCATAATACGAGCAGGCTGAGTCTCTGCTGCTTGGTGATCTCTCAAATGTTCTCAGTTCTCTCTAGCAACTAACATGAGAAAAGCAACTAACATGGGAATCTCAACTAAATTACCATTCATAAAGAAGGTAAATGGGAATAGGATCTCTTGTCAGGAGGATAAGCCTGGTGTATTCACAGAGATCAGTACCAGACACTGGCAGAGGATGACTGATTCAGCTTCTGATAATCCCAGCAAGGAATGTCTAAGAAAGATACAAAAAACTCCTAAACTTCTACTGTTTAGACTCTTACACACATATGTAGGGTTTGTAGGGAGCAATATGTCTTTAACGCCAATGGCAATGGCAGTTGGTAAGCAAAACTCGCCATCTGGTACGAGTATAGTTCACAGCTCAGGGCCAATCTTTATAGAGTCCAAAAAGCCATCGCCAGAAGTGGAGAACAACAGTTTTGACAGTCCAAAAGCCAACAGCAGCTGGAAAGAACAAGGAAAGCAGGCTGTTCCACCTCACCAGGAGGCTGTAAAGAACAGAGAAGGCTCTGGTTGTCCTCTGCTCTCTGTACCACTCTTCAGTGCCACCCACTCCTGTAGGTATCCTCTGAGCATGTCTTACCACCCACGCTCAGGACTGTGTCCCCCACAGGAACAGAGCTGCTGTAGGTTGCTCATCTTTACAGGGAGGCCACTCAAATCTAAGCATCATAGATTCTGCCCTGGAATCAGCTCCTTCCTCAGCCTGCTTACCGTCTCCCAGAAGGCAGCCATAATTGCTAGTTTACAGGTTTGTCCGGGTGGAATCCAGCTTTTTTTTCCTACTGTGCCAAACTCTACGGTGTTTGCCTCAAAAGCATTCTCCATGAGGACAATATACTTTTTATGGGAGAAGGAGGGTATGTCAAAGCAGGTGCAAGATATATTTCCACAGCTTCAAAGAGGGAAAAGTGCAGAGAGACAGTCACTGCATCGAACCCCTTTCCCTTCTTCATAGAATATCTAACACTTACTACAGATTTCAGCAGCAATGTTTATTAGTAGCAGACACTCCTGTCCAGAGGTAGAAAGGAGAAGCTTCTGTGCCCCCACAATATGGCCCCATTCTCATTATATGCAATGGAAAGAATATTGCTGATTTTATTAGAAATTGATTCAGATCCTGTCACCAAACTAGTAAGTGAGCTAGGAAGTGTAGAGGAGAAAGCCTTACATCTGCATTTCAATCCAAAACAAAGAACAATCCAAAATGTATTTTTCCATTTCAATCACTTGCCTGATTCAATAAGACACTCCTCATTGTCCTAGGGTGATAGTACTGTTTATTGAATACTCATTTTAAAAAGGAATCCCATCTGTTCTGTTTTATTTTTGCTTCTTTCCAACGTGTCCAATTAAATAGGGAATAAGATTCGAATTCCGTTATGGTCCAAACACAGTGAAGCCTTTGTAACAAGTATAATCCAAGTGAAAATTTTATTTTTCTAAGTCCTAAAATAGATACAAACTTAATCAGAGAGTTTCACATCAGTCTATCTTCAAATGCTGGCATGGGACTGGCTTGCTTTCTCTCTCATATCCATTGCACTCTATCATATTTTTCAGTTTAATATTCCTTCTCTTTTTAATTCTTTTCATCAGACTTATTTATCTTTAGCTGTTACTCACTGTTTCATGAGACAGCAAGTTGTGATACTACATAGCAAAGAAGGGCCACCATGCAGAATTCAATGGCAAAATTCCCACTCTCAGAAAAAAAAAAATCTCTGATACAGAACTGAAACTCCTCTGGACTGGAAGGTAATTAAATACCTATCATTATGCATTCCTTAACATTTTATTTTTCTGGGTTTAAATACTTGACTCAAAGAAATTGAGTTTTCTCCTCTCCCTTGAAAGCAACAAACATATTCCTTTCCTTTAAAAATGTAATTATGTTTCTTACCATCCACGCTGTGACAAAATCTCCCATCCAAGTCCCAACTGCAGCTACCTTCATAAAATTTTCATTCCTGATGCCCATGAAGTCTGTTATAATGTATGCACTGTGGAAATAAGAACACAAATGTAAGATATACACATTTGCTGAATGTGGTTATAAAGAACTTGCATTAGTGACAACATTTATGATTAGCTGTGAAAGATTTCACATTGCTTTCATAATAACTTTTTCTGCTAGATTTGAGTCTTGACATAGAACTGAACCCATATGGGTCGATTACAATTAGAAATGCAATGTGAATCTCATTTTGAAGTCCATGTTTCTTTTGAAAGTGCTAAAATAACAGTTGGCAAAGACTTTAGGATTATATAAAGCTTCTGGAAGTAGAAAATGTTTTACACTCTTTACCTTTTTCCTACATACAAATAGAATTGCAACATTCCTGGAATTGGTGACTTTGCAAAATCTTCATGAAGAAAAATGAAAATCTTTTAAGGTATCTTTAAAAAGATAATTGAGTCACTTCACTTTTCACTCTATCAGTTATATAACCACATTTTTTAACACACCAGTGCAAGCAAGTTTTGCAAAATTTCAGTGAGATATAACTGTTTCTATATTTATACACTTTGTTTTCACAGTTATATTTTACTTAAATCCAAAAGAAGCATCTCCATTCTGCTTAAATAATGCAACAGATAGGATTTAAAACCTCACATGATAATTTGACTTGTAACTTCAAGTTCACCAGGATGCTATAAGGACAATCAAGAAGGTAAAGTTACTTGCTCTGGATTAAAACCTTTCTGAAAAACCTACCTTTTAATATACTCATATCCTTTTCTAAAAGACTTTTATAGTGGTCAACAAGAGGCAACTCACCTCAAGAGCTAATAATGATGATAATAAATATGAATGGCAATTGTATTTTAACTTTACAAGTAATATCTCTGTTTTCAAGACATTTGTAAACATTGTTTATGTAATGTTATGATTATTAACGGTGCACACAAGTGACATAGTTACATGCAATTATGTCCTTGAACATTGTGCTATCCATTATCCAAATCTTACCATTATTAAATAACAAATATTGCAATGCCTAGGAGCTAACAATATTTCTGCAACTGTATCAATGCAAACTGATCCCATTTTCTGGGCCAGTTCTGCTAAAATCTACATATCTGATCACGATAGAAGGTCTTGCTAGCACAAATCCATGCATAGCATGATATAATTTCTTAGACACAATTTAATATGTTGTAGAGTAGAAATATTATCATCATTAAATAGTTTCACAATACATGAAAAATATCCTACCCTAACAGCCCTTTTCATTATACACATTATGATCTTTCAGCTGGCATGTCACTAACAAAAATGCCATCTGTTTATTTTTTTTGTTGAACAGCACATAAATGCTGGCTCTGATTTTCTCTTGGAAATTAAAAAAAAAGGAACAAAAAAATATTCCAAACTATTTTTAATAACATTCCATGTAGTTAATGAGATCATCAATATCCTAAATTCACCATGCTATAAATAAGGGTGTAAGAACCCAAGAACAGTTGCACTGGATCAGACTAAAATCTCCCTGTTCCAATGCCCTGTTTCCAAAAGAGGGCAACAGCAGAAACCAAGGAAGACTGAGAACAGGCAAGCACACCCCTTTCAGATATTCTCTCCCAGATGCTTTATAATTGGAAAATATTTTGAATTCCTTTTTTCCTGCATCTTGGGCATGCTATTCTTGCAGCATCTGTGAAGGCACAAAATCTTCAAGTCTTCATTCCTTAAGAAGCTGTCTTATTCACAAAGAAGGCATGACAAATAAATGTCATTTGTAAGGAATGGCCCTCAAAGGCAAAGCATATCTTTTCATCAGTGGAAGACACATACAAAATCCCAGGGTTCTCATCTCTTCTTATACACTCTACACATTCCCATACACATTATACATGATTACAGGTGTACAATAAGCAAACGCGAGAACAACACCCCCTGAAAAAGGGGTGACTTGGATGATTCCTATAGCCCTGTCATATATAGCAGGCCTGCCACATCCACCCCTGACAGGCTGCTGGACACAAGGAGGGCTAACCAAAAAGGCTGAGAGGTCACTGATCCCTGAATATGGGTATTACTTAGTAGAAGAGATATCAAAGCAGACATAAGCCATCCTTTTTAATGGAAATTGAAATTCTCCGTGTAATCACTTGTTTTTATTAGTGTTAGAAGTATCAGAAGGCTTATGATAAGGTTGAATGAGCTGGATACAATACTTAAATACACAGAAAAGCCTTGAAAGCATCACAACATCCCAACAGCTCTTTTTGTCTTTTCAAACATAAAAGCATCCAAGAAGCTTAGTATAAATTGTGCATTCCAGTCTACAAGTAATTAATGCCTGAATCAAACATGCAAATTGATAGGCCTTCAGTTCATGTCAAAATAGCATATTATTATAAGGAAACTGTTAGGAACATAATCTGTGTATGTTTTAAGTGCTTTTACTGATTAAAATACAGCTACAACTTTTTATGAACAGGAAGAATACTTTTAGCATTGCCATTTTATTAGAAATAGCAGTGAAATACATTACTAGTTCATTAACTGTTAGCATTACACTCTTGTGTCTTCTAGGCTCTCTGCATTATTATTTTTATTTCATAACACAAAGAGAAATTGACTCCCTATTTTAAAATAGGGCTTTGGGGCTGCTAAAAATGAATTAAAGAAAAAAAGCCTAACAGTCCTGTTTTCATTTTCAGATTTTATTTTAAATAGAAATGAGAACCCTTGACATTTTTAAAAAAGCCATGCTTTCCTGATAATGTTATCAGTATATATTATATAACAGTACCAAAAGTAAATTTTTTTAAAAAAATTAAAAAAACATTTTTCTAGCTTAAGCTAGTGATTAGATTAGTTTTCTTTAATTGTTCAGTCTGCTTCCTGGCTAGTACCCATGTCTGCACCTTGCAGGAGGACTAAGATCTGCTGGGTTCCACTTAACTGTCATGGTCAGCCCAGATTTTCTATAGCTTGTCAAAAGGCTCCTGTTTGCTTTGCCATATGTGTATTCTGCAATAAGGCAGAAGAATATTCCAGCAACAGCACAATCTAAGGAAACACTGAGTGAAAAAACACAGTGGTTAAAGCTCAGAGTAAAAAAGCTCTTATGAAACAGACAGGATAAGTGTAAATAAGTAAAGGCTGAGGAGCCAATACTTGTGAATATCATAGATAAAAGAAAAGTTTGTGATTGCGATTTGGGAGCCTTCACAGTAAGACTGGAAGCTGCAGCTCCAGGGAAACTGCTCTTAGCAGGCCAAAGTCTAAGGAAGGTACACAAAAACCAATATTTTAACAAAATAAGACAAAACAGAGGAACCAAAAGACAAAGGAGACTTGACAAACACAGTTCTGAAACAGATTTAAAAACATAAAAATCATAAGTAACTGTCTACATCCATGTTGATGCAAAAGGTATGTTAATAATGCTGAATCAGTAAAAAAACATACGAGTCCAATGTATTTGAACAGTTTCTGGAGTTAGTAGCAGTGTGCACAGAATGGATAAAAAGGGAGACAAAAACACTAGCCTGGAGATTTTTTCAAAGGAAGATACCAGAGCATTTTTTCAAAGAAGGATGACACTTTACCAGCTGCTAAAATGACAAACAGTCTGAAAGCAAATAGAAGGTTTTAAATTTTACATTGGATAAAGATGCACAAGTCACTGTGGTGCTATAGACACTGTTCCAAGCACTGGGGAAAAGTCATGATTGAGACAGTGCTGAGACAGTGTTTTCTTTACCATCATAGGGTCTTAAGAACGGGCTATAACCTGAATAGAGACACTTACATGTAAATGTAGACCAGGAAGTCAAACTCTCAATGGAGCTTAGTCAGACTGGGTCAAGGATTTACTTGCCTTACATTACTGCTTGATGGCTAGTGTGTAAAAAGCCCATGTTCACATATCAAAAGTCATTGTTAAACCTATGTGACTAACCAATTCCCAGTGATGTGACAGAACTTGGTCTCCAGATGATAATCCTAACAGATCTGCATCCCTTGTGAGGCCTGTGACACCCCTGACAACCCAGACACACCTGAACTGAACCCTGGGTGTTCAGAGACAGCAATGAGAGCATAGACACCTTGGGGAAGTTTTAGTTGGCTTTTAAAGCAACTTTATAAACCTTGATGCATCTTAACTAAGCTTCAGCTGGTTCTTTATCCACTCTGGAGTACTGAAGGCACTGGGCTGGCACATAGCACACTGTGTATGTTCTGTACAGAGCCAACAAGAACTGCACCCACAGAGTGTGGGAACTAAATGCTCTTCAAAAAGGAGAGGAGGTCTAGACACCTTTCATGCTGAGTAACAAAAAGTCTGTACATTATTCTGCAGTCTGATATGCACTTTTCTGAGGTGGTTTTATTATCTGGCATTCCCCTTAAATAGCTGATTATCTCTATGAAACTTATCTTCCTTGGTGCATCTAACAAAGTAAGATGCTCTGACATTGGCAAACAAATGACAGCACAGGAGTTCACAGAGGCTGCAAAGAAGTATGTGTTTAGATGTGGCACCACAAGCATCTATTACTCTTAATTTAGAAGAGGCAGAGAGTGTCAGAATAACTAAAAACATACATAAAAGACTTCAGATACAGTTCCTGATCTGTATTTGTCACTCTAAAATGACAGAATGGCAAATGAGACATTTGGTAGCACTTCACTCAGCTGAAAAGCTATTCTTCTAATGTTAGGAATTGAAGTCAGAGCCACAGGGAACTGGAAGGGAAGGGAAGGGAAGGGAAGGGAAGGGAAGGGAAGGGAAGGGAAGGGAACTTGCCCAGAGACAGCAAGACCTGCTGTGTTATAAAATTGCACATCATAATGAGGATGGCATAATGCACAGCTACCAGCAAAAACTATAGAGAGCACAACAACTATTCATCCAGTCCCTATTCACCAGTCCCTAACCATCCCCAATGCACACTTTAGAGATACAGATGAAACTTCTCTGACACCAGAACAGAGAGAATTAAGAGGCACTGAACCAAGGATTTTGCTTGACAAGACATCAAAGAGATAACAGCCACAAGAGGCTCAGCAGGCTAATCTCCAAGACACAAAAATCTGGGATGCAAAAACAGCTTGGCTATAGCGAGGCAGATTCACGGCACAGTGCAGAACACCTGAGACTGATGGACTGATGCTGTAACCGAGCATCACTGGTTGGTAACTTATTTATACATGTTTTTTACAAAATCAGGCAGCAGAACTGTAATTCTGAAAACCTCTGCTCATCAGTCTACAGGCTCGAGGGCTGTGTAACTTACACTGGGGACTTTGCTCGTAAAGCTCCCAAGCCATTTGAAGTACTGCTGCTAGGATACACAGGAGCTGCTCACTCTCCACAGGAATAGGCCATTTCGTTTCTAGCTTTGCAAATCTGCCTGTAAGGCAAGGCCCATTGAAAAATGCAGCAATTGCAATTCTGTCTGTTAATGTAGAAGAGGTTACTTAACTGGTAGGGCACACATGACATCCAGTCCCTATTCCAAGGGACATTGGTTTAATGCCCTTCAAAGTTAAAGAATTGCATCTCAGTGTCACTCAATATGAAAAGGCGATGGACACACAAGAGGATGCTACAGTCCTAATTAAGGTGCCTAAGCAAATTGGGACAGGATTTTGAACATATTTTTGCCCTTAATGAAGCTTTTTCTGCTGCTAGTTGTAGGAGTTTCCTGTGTGGATTTTTGTGGATCCTATTTCAACAAACCAAGCATAAAGTACTTGATGTCCAATAGAGTCTGCACATCTCTTTAGAGGTCAGGTGGTATTCATACTGATTAACTTTTGCCTAATGATGCTAGTCTTCCTAGGCTGGCTCCATAATCAATGGATTTCAAAACAGGATGTTAATTTAGATGATTTTCTTGTATGACATACTGATGTCATCTGTGAAAATGGCCAACAGCTTACGTCTAAAGGAGTTCCAAAAAGTAATTCATAGTGACAGGCCTACTGCCAGAGGCTGTGAGAGTCTGCACCTCTACTGGGAAAATCTTAGAGATCTCCAAATTCAAAAGTGTTAAGCACTTCCATTATGGAGGAACGCAGCCTCCCTGGGTAAAGGTAAACTTTGGTGAGCGCTGGCACATACTTTCAGTGAGTTTAAATGACAGGATTTGCTACACCTTCATTTTTGTGTATGTCTGACAAACGCTCAGTGACAAATAAAATTGGAGACAACAAATGGATAAGCTGGGAATTGAACTCAGGTTTCTTCCCTCAGAGTAGCATCTTTCTTCATTATTATGTAAGTGGTGTGATGCAAATTATGTACTAACCCTACAGATTCCACTACAAAGCACTTATGATGGACAGGATAGTCTGGGGGAAAGCATAAAAGGTGTCTGACAAAAGAATTGACCAAATTTTTCAAATTTATTATGTCCATGAGACATCTTTTAGAATTTTTCCAGTATTTTTGCTATTGATGTGCAATGTGTATCATCAAAATATACATTCTGTTTAGTCAGAAAAATGAAAAACAAAGGTTGCAGAGTACATTTAGCACTTTTCTGCTACAAATTTAGACTACAATACTCAGCCAAGGATAGGTTACAGAAACATTTCTAATTCTACTGTGCTGACAGATGAATGCTCACCCAAACACACATAGCACAGCCTTACCTGACCCTACCACACACTCATACAGGCACTGCAGCAGTTTATATGTATTTGCTTATCCTTCCGTTTCAGCTCTGTGACTGCTGCATAAGTTGGTTTTACTGAAGTAATGGCACACAGGGTTTGCCTCTTACGTGCCAGTTTGATACTGCAGGAGAGGATTAAGATATTTTCTTACTTCTAAGTGAATTGCTTATTGAAAATTATTTTAGTGGATAATGAAACAAGTTAGGAGAACTGTGACAAGTTAAGGGAATCATATTGCTTTCTAGCATTTCTTTTAATAAGCTAGTAAAATTCTGCAACTAATCTGCAACACTGTACTATGTGCTGGTACATTAAATGACCTATTTGATTCACTCCATTTGCCTATGTAGTATGATATCAGAATAGTTTTATAGTAAAAAGTGCCAAAATGCTAGATAGAACAGGTGCCCAGGGACACAAATAAGACAAGTGGCCTTGGGCATGCCAGTTTTGAGTGTTTAAGGAGGATCTTGACTCATCATACTGTAACATGCTCTGCAGACATAAAAGTTTGCAATCTCAGCCCTTGCCATATGAATCATGAAAAGGATAATGAGTGCTAATTTTCAACAAGAATGCTAAACAGCAACCTAAATTAGACACATGTACATTGAAGAAAAATGTATGCTCAGAGTTACTAAAATTTAGAAAAATGTTGTAAACAGGCTTTTTTGGGGGATGGGGGGGAGGGAGTTACGTTTGTTAAATGTTGTAGATATGCTTATCTTAAAATACAGATACATGTGTTTGGTGTGTGATATTTCAGAAATAGATACTAAAATTTGAAAACAACAGATTTGGAAATAGCATTAACAAATTTGAAAATAACTAACAGAAACTAAAGAACATAACTGGCAATGAATTTAGAAAGGTGAAGTTAGATTAGTAATTTAGAAAAAGAGATGCGGTGACATTTTCTTTTAAATATATAACTGCTTCGTTTTTAAGCTTGGTGAGATACTGGTAAGAATGGATTTGAGTAATGCTGCATTGGCTGTACTCTTCAGAAAGGGACATGGCTTACACACATGGTGACATTTGACATAAGAAGGGACAAGGACAGATGTGTAGCAATATTCTCAGAACTGGCAGTTCAAAGACAAAAAATTAATCACTTTTAAAAAAGGAGAACTGTTTGTGTCATCAGCAGAATATAAACAACATAAAATAAAATAATACAGCTTTAACTCTATCAGTCTAACCAAATGCTTTGGTAACTTTAAAACTTCAGTGAATTTCAGCAAAAACTTTGTACTTTTTATCTGTTTCAGCTGTCGGGATGGCAGAGAAGTTTAAACGCATTATTGCAATGCAGAATAAACAAGTAATTGCAGTGTTATTGCTATTCAAAAAGGGGAAAGTAAGACAATTTGCAGTTGTTACAAAACACTTGATAGACTGCTTGTAAATAGTCTAACTAGGAAAGCAGAAGCAGAAAAATATTTTTGTATATTTTAGTAAAAACTTATATTAGCAGATGATGCAACTTTGCATATTAATAATTCTTTAACTTATTAAACTTCCCCGAAAAATTGATAAAAAGATGTGGGGTTTTTTATACTAAAATATTGAAATGCCAGAAAACTGCAAAAAACATGGCGTAAGTTAATGAGTGGGAACAGAGGAAACAAAGAAATGTCGACACAGAATCTCTGCTGACAGATTCCCAGTGATCATAACTGAAGAGAACTTGAGCTGGATTTGAAAAGAATTGTAAGACCATAATGGAAAATAAAATTGTGAAAATTCCTAGACTTTACCTTTTTTTATAATATATCATAAAGCAGATTTTTTCATTTAATGACAATGTTTTAAGGCTTTATAAAGACTAATATTAATTTGAATTTCAAGGGTCTGCTACATTGCTTGGGTGAAGCAAGGACCATGTGACTCCTTTAAACACTTTATTTTCAGAAACCTCTGATATCCTGCAGCTGAACAAGAGGCCAAAGGATTGTCCTTTCAACATGGACCAGGGGACTTCTAGTGTTTTACTTAACAGTGGAAGACATTGCAAGAGCCGATGTATTTGTGACTGGAACAAGGTGAGGTGCTTCACTACAGCACATGTTGGAATGGTATTTGAGCCTCTTAGACGGAGTCTGAATATGAGAAGTACCAGGAAATATGGATGCACCCAACCTGCTTAGAGAAGCCCATCTTTAAAGCAGTGGAGTGTGACCTATAACCTTATAATGTGCATCAAAGTACATAAATATGTGGTGGAAGAGAGTAATTGCTGCCACACAAACGAAAATTATTTGGTGGGTTTTTGTTTGGCTTTGGGGTTTTTTTACTACAGCAGTACAGTCTGATGTTTTAATTTTGACATTTTTGTTTCCAGAGTTACTATAGAGATAGATCAGATTATCTGAAGATGAGAAGACATACGTTATAAGTTAGAAGGTGATTTAACTGACATACAGGCTTTAAATGACAATTTCAAATCTAACATAAGATATGGAGATATTAGATTTGGCTTGTGGGCTTGTAGTGACAGTGCTGATGGAACCTATGTCTCTTTCTTCAGATTTATCGGGGTGAAAAATGATTAGGAGTATTTTACTATTACTATAAAATTGGAGGTCATGCATAGTCTGGAATCACTTGAAGAAATATACTGCTTTTTGTAGGATGGGGGGGGAATGATAAATCTGAAAACATAGACGTATTTACAAAATTTAAAAACTTGCAAGAGGAAAAACAGAGAGATGCTTCTTTGCTTGAAAAGCACTCAATTAAAATCTGAAATTCAAAAAAAGGAATAGGTCCAAGCTTTCTAAGAGGTTATTTTAGTGCTTACAATTGACTACAGATCCTTTGCTGTATTAAGGTGTGTGCCTACAAGAGGAGACTGAAACCGCAGTTTGTTCAAGGAACTGAGAGTTTACAGCAGCCCAGAACATCAGAATCAGAGAATCATAGAATGGTTTGGGTTGGAAGGGACCTTAAAGATCATCTAGTTCCAATCCACCTGCCATGGGCAGGAACACCTTTCACCAGACCAGGTTGCTCAGAGCCCCTTCCAGCCTGGCCTTGGACACTTCCACAGATGGGGCAGCCACAGCTTCTCTGGGCAACCTGTTCCTGTTCTTCATCATACTCACAACAAACTTCCTGGTAATATCTAACGCAAACCTACTCTCTTTCAGTTTGAATCCATTCCCCCTTGTCCTGTCACTACATGCCCTTGTAAAAAGTCCCTCTATATCTTTCTGGTAGGTTCCCTTCAGGTACTGGAAGCCTGAAATTGGGTCACCCTGAAGCCTTCTCTTTTCCAGGCTGAACAATACCAATTCTCTCAGCTTTTCCCCAAAGGAAAGGCACTTTATCCTTCTAATCACCTTGGTGAACTCACTGGACTCACTTCAACAAGTCCATGCCTTTTTATCCTGGGACCCCAGAGCTGGACACAGCACTGCAGGTGGGGTCTCACCAGAACAGAGCAGAGGGGCAGCATCCCCTCCCTCCCCTGCTGCCCACGCTGCTCTGGATGCAGCCCAGGACAGGACTGGCTTTCTGGGCTGCAAGTGAACATTGACAGGGTATGGCCAGCCTCTCCTCCACCAGCAGTGTGCAATGGCACAAATAACTGTACAGGAGTCTTATGAAGACCAAAATAGCATTAACATGTCAGCTTTACTAGGCTTTTCAAAGAACCATGTTGGCAAAAACAATAATTCAGGCCAAATAAACTGAGAGTTTATTCAGATGGAGAATCACAGAATTCAGTAGTTTGGAAAAAAACTTTGAGATCAACCTATGACCCAACACCACCTTACCAACTAAACCATGGCACTAAGTGACACTTCCAGTCTTTTTTTAAACACCTCCAGAGATGGTGATTCAACCACCTCCCTGGACAGCCCATTCCAACGCCCCATCACTCTTGCAGTGAGCAATTTTTCCTAATTTCCAGTTTAAACTTCCCTTGGCACAACCTTAAAGGGGATGCGGCAATCTGATGTAGCCACAAATGAGCCCTAAATAAGAATCTTCTGAAGCACTTCCTCTGTAAATAGTTTGTTCTAAAACTTTATCCAAGTTCTACAGCCTTCAGACACATAGCCAATATTCTGTGGATAAATAAAAATTAATTATGAAACTGTCAAAGGAGTAAAAGTTATTATTTAAAACTACTTACAGGTGCAAAGAATAGAAAATATCTTTCAGGTTGGATGGGCCTTTGAGCAAGCTGGTCTAGTGGGTAGCATCTCTGCCCATGACAGGGGGGTTGAAAATAGATGGTCTACAAGATTCCTTCCAACCCAAACCTTTCTATGAACCCATGATTCTGTTATGCATGTTTGGCTTTGAATCTGTTGACATTGACTGGTGTATATCAGTCTTGCTGCAGTCTATAAAATCACACTGAGATATAGAAACTAGAATTGTTAAGCAAAACTTATTTACCATGCTCACAGGTACCTTTGAGAAGAAATGGAAGGAAAATGAGATTTGACAACTCAGGAGCTGGTCTGAAGATTTGGTTGTCTTCCCTCATAACGTACTATCAGCAGCAGATTGCAGAGCAGATGGAAAAGAACTAGACATCAAGCAATGTACAAATTAACAAATTGAGGAGATTGTTTCTTTACTGTATTACTTGAAAACTGTATATGAAGAACAACTATGTCTAGGGCCAATCATTTGACAAGCACTGGCACATAATTGCAGCAGAGAGTTTCACACAGAAAACACAGAGAAGAAGACAGCCTGTTCTTCTACTCCTTGGCCGACAAAGCAAACACCTTTGCTGTGACTTCTTAACCATCCAATGGCTGGTATCAGTCCAACACTTGATGTAACCTTGCTCTATATTGTACTGACTGCTGTATTTTCTGGTCCTTACAACAGGATTTTAAGTAAAATTATTATTGAAATATAGAGGGAAAAGTCACAGAAGGTTTTTTCAGATTTTACCCTCAAATAAACAGATCTCTATTGCAGACTGTCCCTTTTACAATACTGCCTTATTTTAATGTCTTGAAAATGAGTTATTAGAAACACATCAGAACTGCACACTGCTCAGGTTCTTGCTCTGGCACTGTCACTTGTAATACAGCTCTGAGATACACAAATGAAGAAAATACACAAGTTGTGATTTGACCTTCATTGAAAAGAATATTCTCCTAATTTTCCCTAAGGACTAGCACATCATCAAAGAAGGGAGAGAGAGCTGTATGCACATTTATTTTTGATACCTAGACACTAAACTTTGATGGTTTTGGCTACATTTTTAAAGTCAATTAGTTACAAATACTATGTTTCATCTCAACCACAGACTAAAAAAAAAATGTCTCAATTCCCTGGAAGAGTCCACTTCTCTTCAGAGTCAGTAGAGAAGAATAAGCACCTTACAGACATAATTAATCTGATTTATCTTAAACATCTGCACTGGGTCTGGCTGAGGTAGAGCCAATTTTCTTTACAGCATCTCGTAAGGTGCTGTCTTTTAGATTTGTGACCTAAACAGGGCTAATAACACACTGATGCTGCCTATATGTTAGTTTACCTTGTTAACAATGCAAGAACACCTGTGAATCAGATGAATCATCCTCTGGTGATTTCAGTTCCATTAAATGTAAAAGTAGTCAGTTAAATGCAAACTAATCTTTATTGGATTCTTAAACTATGAGATATGACAAAACATGGATTTTTATGTTTTAAGACTGGCACAGTTCAGATTACTAGAGTGAAGGTCTAACTTTCCTTGTAGGTCTACACACATCCCAAACTGCAACTAAAACCAGTGACTTCAGTTAAAATATGTAGTCTGGAAAATACCATTCTAACTGAAAAAAATTACCTTTTAACTTACACATAAGACTGAAAAAGAGTTTTCTAAATTCTGTAAAAGATTACATGATAAAACACTGTCAGTAAGAAACCTTTATAAGAATGAGTAAACTGAAATTAAGATTTCTTAAAAAAATTATATTAAATCTAAAGTTGAAAAGATGACAGCAGGACAGATATAAACATAATTAAATAAACTGTGGAGTAAATACTCTTTGTGGAAAACATTTCAAAATGCTACTCTTCAATGATAATTGGATCCAGAAATAGTTTTATACTGACTGAAAGTTATTATCCACATGTTAACCAGCTACAGCAAATATTGTCCTTAATAATGACCTTGAGATCTTTGCCTTGGATAAGCCCAAGCTTCAGGAACACCACCAGTGTATTTTACAGTACTTCTTGAGTTTACCTATTGATTATGTGGCGATTTTGTAACTAAACTTATATTCTTTATTGATGAATGGAAGAAGTAGAACGTTTCTGAATGGCTTGGCAGAGCAACTCTAAAGCCTTCTCTCTGCTCAGGAGCAACCAGTGCAAAGATTATCCCTGCATTCTGGAAGCAGCTAAGGCATAAGAATGGTTAGAAGCCCCTGGCTAGAAACAGGTAAGACCAAATGCAATTCTTCAGGTAAAAATAAGTATTTTAAGCCTTGTACAACAATATTTGGTCTTTTAAAGGAGAAGATAGAAATAGTAAAGAGCTCACTTTCAAGCAGTAGTGGTCACACCACTATGAAGGTACAAGGCAGTAAAATACTGTGAGAGCTATAGAAACTAGTTAGTAGAGGGAGAATACAATTAAATTATCAAATTTTAGGACTTCAAAATCTCATTTGTAATTAACATTTATATATACTTTACCTTAAACTTTTATTGTTTTTCAAAATAAATATTTTTCTAGCTATATGTCAGATATTGTCCACTTTTGTTTTTTTAGAATGTCTTTTTCACATGGTCTCACGAGCAAAAAAGTATATGCATATCTAAATACAGCTTTAAATCAGATGTAATACTGGACAGCTCTTGTTACATGCGTTATGTCTGGCTGGGACGGATTTAACTTTCATTTTAGGAGCCCATGCAGTGCTGTGCTTTGTATTTGTAGCTGCAGGGGTGTTGGTCACACACTGATGTCTGCACAGCATCAGGGCTGTCTCTCCAACTCACCATTCAGAAGGACAATAGGCTGCAGATAGCCAAGAGGTTTGGAGGGGAGACAGCTGGGACACTGGATCTGAACTGACCCAAAAGATATTCCCCACTGTATGCATCGTACTCAACCACAAAAGGGAGAGTGGGAAGGAGAAGGGAGGGATATTTGGGGTTATGGTGTTTGTCTTCTCAAGGAATTGCCATGTGTACCATTTCCCTGTTTCCCAGAAATTCACTGGACACCTGTCTGCTGGCATGAAATGGTGAATAAATTTCACCTTTTTTTCTTCCCTTTTACATGTAGCTTTTGCTTTTCTTATTAAACTGTCTTTACCTCAACCCATTATGTTGTCCAACTTATTTTCTTTCTGTCCTCTTGAGGGTGGAGGGCTGGCAGCCAGCCAAAATCAGCCCTCCACAATGTATTCTGTTCATGCTGATTTTCTAGTAACAAAAAGGGTCCACAACTGATAAAGTAGTAAGTATTCTGATGTAATATTAATTTAAATATTACTAAAGCAACATTTCAAATACAAATCTTAAAGCAAAACTCCTGGTAGGATTTTCAGAGATCTCCAGCATCTACATGAATCTTATTTATCTCTCAAATACACACTGTTAAAATTAGTAAGATTAGAGATTTTTTGCAAAGTAATGATTTTCATTTGGTAATATCAATTATTTAGCAAACCAAAACCGACAGCTCCATAAAATTCCATTTTCTTTTTTTTTTTTTATTTCCATTAATCTAGATAGAAGTACTGCATTCTTACATATAGATTAACTTTGTATCATTGATTTCTGGCCACTGTCTGGGATGTTTGCAACATTTACACCTTCACTTCAAAATTTATGGACCAGAAAACTTTACAGTGTTTATAATTATACTTATGATAAACGTGTCAACCTAGTGAGAAATTTTAACATGACAATGCAGATGATCTACAAAAACCTTAAAAACAAGTATCACCATGTCTGTGAGTTATGTCCTACAATGTTTAAAGAACATTTTCTTGTCTTTGTTTGAAACCTGTTCAGTCAGTAGTCTGTCACACTTGTGAACTGAAATCCCATTTCTTGTTCTGTACTGCAAATGAAAACAAAATCCTCTGCTAGATAAGAGAAAAAAGAATGGATTGTGACACTGTCTCTTTTGATTTACTGGTTGTACAGGCACACTGTGCATTACACTGAGTCATCTCTTTAATTTCCCCAAAGATTGTATCTCAGAACTGGCAGGAGATCTGCCCCTTGCAGGAATCCAGTTCCACTTTTTCACATCCAGTTTTCACATTTCCTATTATACTGGAGTGGGGTCATTTGCCAGCACTTAGAGCTGATGGATTTTTACTCTTTTCTGTACTGAGCAGAATTCAACTGTTCTATAGATGATCCTTTATTTCAATTACAACCCCAGACAAGTAACACTGCAAAATAATGACTTTTACATATTTTCCTATTTTTATACTTCTTATGGATGCATAGAATAATTTAGGTTGGAAGAAGACTCTGGAGATTACTTAATGCCAACTCCTGCTCAATTCAGGGCTGATTTCAACCTGAGCAGATTGAGGGAAGTTGAGACCTTCCCTCAGCAGCAGAGCACAGGCCAGACTGTTGCTGAGGTTTGAGACCTCCACAGCTGCTGTGGTCAGACGTGGGAGCAGCACAAAGGAGAGTCACTGCTGTGCTGAAGGTGCCGCTTGGGAAACTGTTTTTAGGATAATACTACAAATATTTCTGCCCTCTTTTGCAGGAAGACTGATAGCAGCAAGTCCAAAATAAAAGTTTAGACCATGTTCTGCTGATTTAATGACTTTAAATACATTTCAAGTGATTAGATTTGGAATGACAAACACTTTTCCTCTAAATTTGAAGTGAAAGTTGTATCTCCTTATTTTCTCTTTTTCTTTCAGCCAGAAATGTATCAGTCTGCTTTGTGGGCTTTTTTGTGATAAGCATTTTGAACTGATGAAAAAGTGCACTCAAGTTCTGAAAATTTCAGAAGAACTACCTTCATCTTGGAAGTACTCATGTTGTTAGATAACAAAAAACACAGTTCAAAGTACAACCAACTATGTTAACTGGTTTTGGACATAGAAACCCACAAATATTTCTTGTTAAACAAGGATTTACTAACAGAATGATTAATAAAAAGCAATACTTTTGGATAGTTAAGAAGAAATCTTCACTGATCTGCCTTTGGATTTTAATTGAACTGGTGAAATAGAGAACAATTATAAATTTTTTAAGTATGTATTTTTTTCTATCCCCTTTAAAGGAAAACAAGACTTTGGCATTAGTTTGTCACATTGTCAGAAAGATTTCCAAGGTCTGATAGAACTCTTTCTTATGAACAGAGCACTCAGGAGTGAAAGAAACCCTGCCACAGATGAGGAGCATACGGGTGTGCACGGCAGGACAGTTGGATTCTTCATGTGGTGTGGATATGATACATTTTCATTTACTTTTCCAACATACTGTTTCACCTTGTGTTCTCTTGAATCTGTTGCAGGCTTGACAGTGTCTGGCACAGCCCCGTATTCATCCTGAAAGTAGCACGGCTGTAAAAGTAAGCACAGTGCTGCCTTCCTATGCAGAGTACCTGTGGGAACACAGCACAAGCCATATGGCTTTTTCCAGATAGTAGAACAAGTTAGTGTTTGGAAAAGAAGTAGATGAACTCTTCTGGTATCATGCCTTCAGTCTGCAAGAGAAATAGCCAATAGAAGTTTTCTGAGGGTTTTACACCACTTATTGCCTTTTGTTTACTGCAGTCCTATCATTACATGCATCTCTCTGTATGTCTCTCAAGATTTAGTTATCAGCGCTTCCTTTTCTCAGAAAATGTTATATGACTACCATGAGATAAAACTAAAACTACAAATGAAAATTTATTTATAGAAAATACAGAAATAAAGCCATTTTTTTCCACAAAACATATGATAATTAAACAAAATAAATTACTGCTCTTAGAGTCCACATGGAAGTAAAGAAACGCCAAATTCTTTGGCCAGACTCACAAAGTACAAAACAGTTATGCTTCAGATGCACTTCCTTATCAGGGATTTGTTTTCATTTAAAAAGATAATGTTTTCCCTTACAGAAATTTTGTGGCAGAAGTGTCTCCTCATTAAACAAATGCAAGCAGTTCACTTCAAAATAATGAAGACAGAAAAGATTGTTTTTGGAATGGGACTGATAAGTCAACTCTATTTCTCTAACAGCTGAACAGACTGTAGAGACAGTCAGTGTTTTAAGTCTTTCAAGAGAGAAAGTAATCAAGAGAGTAGAGTTTTCTTAATGCCACCAGCAGTGCCAGTTTGGAACAAATATTAGTTTTCAATAATATCAGACGGCCTCTGGGGAATAGAGAGAGTCAAAAGTGGAATAGATTCTGTGTTACTGGGAGCATTTTCTTCCTCCAGATAGTCTGGGGATAAATTCCCCAAAAGATGAGAAAGAGAAATAATATACAATGACACATGTTTGACAGGCCAAATTTGGAATGCTGACACTTGTGCTCCTATTGTTGTAAGATACTGCTGTCATACATTTGTTAAGAATTTTTGAATATTTTTTCGGAGGCATTTTCAAATAATTATAAGCACTATGGTCACTTTGAATAAAATATATATAAAGTATAGGTAAAATAGGGTCTATATCCAATATACTTCATCCTGAAGTACTTCTGGGAAGAGCTGCAATAAAGCAAAAGAATCTGACTGGATATAGAAGAGATCAGCTATAAGAAAAAATTGTCAATGAAAAAGTTTGCCATTGGTCTCTCTTCTCTTGGGCAATGGAGGCACTATAGTGAGCTTTCTTACTGCAAGGTGATTTTTGCCACAACAGAGGCCTTTATTATTAATTGGTGGTTCTTTCAAGAGCTGATGCCTACAGCTGCAGAAAGAAATTTATGTTTATGGCAGGCCAAGTGAGTAAGTGACTACTGCTTACTGGAATGAGAGCCATGAAACAATAGTGCAGAAAGTGCCAAAAAGAGAAGTGGCGCTGAAAGAGAGGAACTAATATATTTGTAATTTCAGACTTTGTGTAGCCTCTAGTCTCACTCATCAGTCTTTTCTTAATGGCATGAACCTACTCAGAGTCTATCAGTTTACAATCAGAGAAAAAGGAATGTTCACGCACCTTGAGTTTTGTAGTACTAATTTCAGGTTCTGACTACTACTTCCTTGCAGGTGCTGCTGACATCGCTTTCTCCTTATGCATGATGTCCATCTCAGGTCAATTTCTTTCATATTTCATGTTTAACTACTTTCTAACAATGTTTTGACTGTAATATTTGAGTTTCAATTTAAAAATATAGCATGTGATGATTAGCAGTACAGTTACTTATCAATTCACAGAATTAAAGGTTGTGAAGTTTAAAACACAAGAATCCACTCTCATCTGCATAATACAGGTCATTAAATTCTATATAGTAATTCTTAGCAGAAATTGACTCTTTCTAGATGAGGATAGGTCCAGTAGACAGTCTCTATTTCATACTAAGCATATGCACAGAGAATGTACTCATCACCTAATTTTTTCTGGAAGAAAAAGCTGTCACTTATCTCTCCTCTGAAACTGTGAAGCACTTTTCTTTTTCCATTTTGCCTACTTTTCTCCTTCTTCAAAGTCAACAAAGAAAATAGGTTATTATAACTGACCTCAATCCAAGCAAATTTGTGAGGTTTCATCTGGATGAAAACATTAAGTCACCTGACTTCCCTGGAAAAAACTGCTCTACAGTCCTGGCAAACTCTCTGAACAAAATCAAATCTTGCAATGGAAATAAGTAGCAAGGCCAGATCAAAGCTACAGAATTCTCTGGGATCACTCATTCTCCCTAAAACCTCTACGTGTTCATTATACATGTACACCTAACAAATGTTATCAGAGAATATTCAGCCTTTTTGTACTGATTTTCAGAGGCATATTAAAGAAAGACATGTCTTCACTCAGCCCAAATTTGATTCATTATTAAAAAGATCTCTTGATGGCCATCATGAACTCATTAAACAGGAAGAGAGGGCTGAGAACTTGAAAAATTGAAGTTTTGGTCATAAAAGTGAAAACATTTCTCAAAGGTCAGTGCAGATTACAGACCAAACCTAAAGAGGTTAGCACAATAAATCGTTAATTTTCCAGATCAATCTGCCATTTCAAGAGCAGGAATAGGAGCTTTGCAGGTGGGTGCATACAGTGAATCACAATCCACTACATTTTCAGTCACTATCAGAGAATTTTTTAAAGACATTTTGGTTTAAAACAAATGGTTCTTACTAAAGCAGATGAGGATCCAACTTCTGACTGGGAAAGTGTTTCTTAGAACCAAGTTATTCTGACTGGAGGAGAACTTGCAGTGGTAAAAAAAAAATTAATTGGAAATAATATTTAAAGCAGCATAAAATAGATCTACCAGAGTACAAACAGCAAACGGAAATGCTAATAGCAGATAGCATTATCACTGATTTTCAGAGCCTTGGCTTTTTACTTTGTTTACAGGTTCTAAAAACAAACATGCTTTGTTGGTCATTAATTCCCCTCTGGAGTTCCAACTCTTTCTGTCTTAATTAGCATTCTTACAGTCTTGAGCAATATAAAAACAACTCACACATTAATCGAAGGAGGATCCACACTACAGATGGATTTATAAAGTTAAACCCAAAATGAAGCAAGCACACATTTAACCTAAATTATGTTTTATAACCTGAATTACATTAATAATGTTCATACTTACATTCAAACATCAGTGTGTGAGGCATTCTGAGCCTGATTTTATCTAACTTCTTTATGGAAACAAGACCAAGTCACCTGTGTTCAATAGCATTGTTCCCTCCTCTCTTCCTGACTATATTTTTCACAATCTTCTTTAACTATACAGAGTACAGTGTGCTTTCATTCCTTTTACAATTCTAAATATTAAATCATATTAATAAATACAAACTTTTAGAGGTAATAAAGAAATTATTCACTTCTGCACAGGGGTATTTAAGCTTATTTCAGATATAATCCAAATAGGATTCATATATACATATCTCATTAATTTTCCAGATCAATCTGCCATTTCAAGAGCAGCTTATATTATCTTCTATAAGATAGATATAGATATAGATATAGATATAGATATAGATATAGATATAGATATAGATATAATCCAGATAAAATCCAAATAGATATAATCCAAATAATTTTGGACAGAAAGGCTGTTACAATCAAAATTATTGTTTCTCAAAATCTCAAATCAAACATAAGTTGCTTTAAACCAGTCTTATACAGGACTCTGTTCTTGTAGGACTGCAACCTTGGTCATATACAGGCGACTTTATCGGAAAATAGTTTTGTAAATTCTGTTTTTCACCAAATCAATACTACTGTTAAAATGAAAGACTGAGTAACATAGTAACTGCATGGGTTACTATTTAATGTCAGCAACACTTGAAATGGTTTGTGCAATGAGTTTTTAAACAACTGCATCACATGGCCATAAAACAGCCTAAAATATCAGTATGTTATTCACTAATTTGTTCTGACAGGATTTCATTAATGTAATAGCAAGGCATCATTTTACTAATCTGCTAGGCTTCCCTAAAATAACCTGCTCAATGAGATTAGGGATTTATGTGTATACCCTGTCACAAGGCTTGTATCTTGGATTCATTCCAGCCTTGAAATAGGTCCCACTGGGGATTATTTACTTCCAAACTGGTAATAGTCAATAATTCTAGAAGCTCAATTGAACAGTTTCAAGTCAATGAAACCTTACAAATAAGTTCAAGGTTTAAGATGCTTGTTTAGTGTTATCAGGTTACAAGAGTCAATAATTTTTACAATTTTTGAAATTTTCAGCTAACCATCTTTTTAACAGCGTTCTAACCTTTGTGTTTCAGAAGGCTACACTCAATATCTTAACAAAACCGAAACACACCCGAAGCAAACAATATCCCAGCAGCTACAGTATTTCCATGGGTTTATTGATTACAATTAAGAACAAATATTGAGACAAATGATGCAGCAGGGGTCCAGTGAAAGGGTAGGTCCAATACAAGATGCAGCAGGTAAGGAATAATGAAATACATGACTAGCCCTACATTCATGTGGCTCCCAGAGAGAAAGAGAGAACTTAGGTACTTTACTAGCAGTCAAATACTGAAATATACTTTTTGGTTTTGAAATAAATTTTGCTGCAAGCTAGCTGCTATAGCCTGCTACAGCATAACACTTACTTTCAGGCATATCACTAAAGCTACTGATACTTGAAAGTGTGTGTACAAATAAAGCATGGTTTGCTGAACCACAGCATTATGGTAAAACCAAGTTCTTTGGAAGCAAGCTAATAATTCTGGGGGAACAGTGGCCTTTTCTTATCAGTCACTACACAGCAGATGTTTCTCAGCTGGCTCAGGTGATACAGTCTGCAGAATGTCCTCAGCATTCACATGGGAAAAGTGAATAAAACCAGACTTGAATAAATGAACAACCAAAAATATTTTTAAATTACTGTTACAAAACTACAAGCATTACATGCCTAGTTCTCCACTACTTTGTGTCATATATGTAGGGGTTCAGAGAAAGTGAATATAAAGTTACTAAGGAAAGTGGTATACACTTTCTTTGGCAGATGACTGGACTGCTCTCAGGAAACTGGATAAATAAACCTCATACACATAGGTAAACAATACAAACTAAGAACAAGTCACAATATATAACCAGGTTAGGAACATACAAAACCAAAAATAACGTCTAAGTAGATGTTATCAATTGTAACAAAGCAAAATGTAACACCAGGTATTCATGTCAAGAATTCCATGTAGAGACTTGCTTGAAGAAAAGACAAATGTAACTAAAAGTCACAGGCACTGGATCAGACAGTCAGCTAAGGAGAGCAGCATAGTTCCATGGAGTCACAAACTTAAACAATTCATGATTTCATTTCAGCTGGCTCTCCTTAAAGTGGACTCCTTATATTTTCAGGGTCATGTAAATTGAAAATAAGCAGCAAATACAATTTGATAAAAAATTGCTAAGGCTGAATATGGGCTTCTGAATTCACAACTGCCATTTTAAAAGCTTTCACCTAAACAATCCAATATTGAACTACCTATTTCTGGACCACCACAAAGGGCAAAATTTTAAAAAAATTGCAAAATTCAAATATCAGTGCAAGTTGATTATAGGTTTTCTGTAATTTTTTTCAAAATTAATTAATGAAGTAGACAAGTAAGCAAAAGCAAGAGATCATGATGAAACAGTATCTGCCATTTTACTGAATTTCCCCTATTTTAATGCATTTTTCAGCAATTGGCACTGTGTACAAATACCTGTCTGTTATTAAAACAAGTGTGGGGGAAATTATTTGATTCCTTTATTCACATTCCAATTCCTGAATCTTTATCTACACTTTTTATTTACATGCTTAGTTCTGTCATCTGAGTCTTTTGGTTTTCTATTATTTCTCCTTATGCCACCACGCCTTATGCCTGCTTAAATTGTGGATTACAGTACTGGAGTGTAAACTGTGAGATGCTGACACTGCAAATCTGCCTGGCTGAGGAGAAAATAATTCTGTTATGAATTAATATCCCAGATACAGACCAAAGAAACCACAGGGAGCTGACAAGAGATAAATAAGATCGTGCTGCTAGAATCACTTGCCTTGCTCTAGAGAATGCCAAAATGAGAAGGGCTGACATTCCCACTAACATTTCAAGGTTCCAAACATAAATAGAAATAATTTACTTTAAATCCTTGTACACAGACATTCACTCTCACAAAAGCATCAAATGTAGTTGAGCAATTTAACAGATGCCATTTAAAATGAATCCTAAGGCTACAGAAAAAAAAAGAAAGAAGTTGGTTCCGTACATATTAGCACAAAGGTACAATTCCAATCAAATTCTACATTGTAATGGGATATAGAATGTTTATCTCAGAACAGTTCAGGTTGTTGCTTACATTTCTATCAATTCCAGAGTAATTCTAATGACAGAAAAGAATTTATGTATCTTTGGAATAATAAATTTTTAAATTTCCAGTAAATGACAGCCTGGGTTTCTTCATTCAGTGAAAAAGAGCAAGGCTGAACCAAAGGTCAGATGTAATCAGGCATTTGGGAATATTTCAGAGAATCAGAGAATCATGGAATGATTTGGGTTGGAAGGGACCTCAAAAATTTTCTAGTTTCAAACCCCCTGCCGTGGGCAGGGACACCTTTCACTAGACTGGGTTGCTCAAACCTCCATCCAACGTGACGTTGAACTCTTATAATGGGATATCCACAATTTCTCTGGGCAACCTGTTCCTATGTCTTACCACCCTCATCATAAAACATTTCCTCCTAGTATCCAATCATTTTGAGTTTAAAAGTGTTGCTCTTTCTCCAGTCATTACAGGCCTTTGTAAAAAGTCTCTCTCCATCTTTCTTATGAGCCACCATCAGTAATTCATTGATGGTGCTTTTTCGGCAGAGCCAATTCAATAAAAACACATAAAATAGGCACAAATACTGAAAGGCTTCTGTAAGGTCTCCCTGGAGCCTTCTCTCCTCCAGGCTGAACAATCCCAGCTCTCTCAGCCTGTCTTCACAGGAGAGGTGCTAAAGTCCTCTGATCAACTTTGCAACTCTTCACTTGACTTGCTCTAACAGGTCTATGTCTGTCTTACACCAGAACCTCACAGCTGGACACGGTACTCCAAATGGGATGGCAGGAGAACTGAGCAAAGGGGCAGAATCAACTCCCTCGACCTTCTGGCCACACATCTTTTGACACAGCCCACGGTAAAACTGGCTTTCTGGGATGCACGTGCACATTGTTCAGGCTCAATATTTTTGGTAATGCAAGAAAGGTAACCCACAGTTGTGCTGTCCCACATTTGTATTTACAAAAATGTCTAGCTTTAGAGCCACCGACAGCACAAAACTTAATAAAGAACTAAATACAGATATGCTTCATACAAGCAACAGTGTTAATAAACTGTTTGCATTGCTTGAAGATAGTTAAGACTATTAAGCCTTTGTGGCTGCCAAGCGTGGCAGATACTTTCCATTTGTCATCCCCCTAAGAACTTGTCATAGTTTCTCATGGTAAAGATGTTTTTACCTTCTCTACTTTTTGGTAAGTAGGTAAAAAGTATCTGCCTGAGATCCCTAATAGATTATACATGTCACCTATATGGCAGCAGTTTAAGTGTCTGATTTTATAAATGGTTTATAGTTTAAAGATGAGTAGTTCTCCTCCTGAAGTGCTTAGGGGCCTGAACTTGACCTCAATTTCTTGGCTGTGACTACTTTTAACAAGCCAGTGAATGCCTTGCCATATTTTCCTACAGCTGCCTGAAAAAATTCTGAATTAGTCAATTAAATTTATATGCATGTTTAGACTGGCAAAAAAATTAACTTTCCATTTTTTAATAAATTAATCATTTCAATTCTCATTTTTCTCTGAAATGGGGGCAAAAAGATCATACCAGAAAACTTTCTGATGGAAGATGAATTCTGAAAACTTTCAGTTCCAAACTTTAGTTTTGAAAAACTGTCTTCTATGCTGTGTTGTGGACTATCCCCCTACTAGAGAAGATGCAGTACATCTTGAAAGGTGTAGTCTGCCTGCTGAGCATTGGTGACAGAGAAATATGAAGACAGGATTTATACAAACTGTACCTCCTAGAATCCCATAAACCACCACTTAGTGACTTAGATTTATGCAAGGAGTAATGGAAAACTTTAAAGAGCCACCATTTTTTAACTACCTTTCCTTGCAAGTTAAAAGTAAAGTAGTGCCCTGTTGAAATTGTTAATTTAATAGAAAATACAGTAAGAAATTATTAATTAAAGATTTATCCAATTGTAATATAAATTTATGAGGGCCCTTTGGTTGCTTTTTTTCCCCTGCTGGGTCTGTCTGGAGTACAAGTTTTTGGTCAAACAGCACACTTGAAGACCCAGAGCATTTTCCACCTCAGTTTAGCTACAGTTGTCTTGACAGCAGATGTCAAGAAAACTCTGCCGCAGGGAAATCAGACACATATGCAGAACAAATTTGGGGAAAGACTTCAGGAATGGCAATGTGCAAACATTTTTAATTACATACTGCAGGAGTGCTGAAAATCAGTAGTTCAAGAGTTTCAACCCACTGTTGAAACCAGCAACTTTTGTAAATACAGACATGTCACCCAAGTCCTCTGCCACGGTTTCTGCAGCATATTTAGTGGCTGATAGAAGATATAGCTACATAATGAATGCACATCTCCTTGTAGCTTAAAGAAAGGACATAACTGCTAAAGAGAATTACTGTTATTACAGCAAAATATATTTGTTAAGAGGTTAGAATTACTTGAAGTTGCTGTAAGGGCTCATTACTAAGGTGTCAGTAAGAAAACATTAGCAGAGCTAGCCTTGCAGTTTTCTCCACTGCAATGGTCAAAATGAAACAAAGTAAAAGCAGAAAATGAGATATTTTGAACATGGTCATCCATATGTATCTAGAAGGATGTGTGAGGACGTTCTATTACATGAAACTAAATTTGGAAATATTTATACTTTGCTATATCCATTTCTCCTCTCTTTGCTCTTGGCCTTGCACAGTTATCCTCTCCCAGCTTCCAATATCTGAAGTGGCTTCTCAAGAAGCTTTCTATCTTCACTCTAGTTTTGCAGCTGCTGCTGCCTAAACTGTATGCACAGAAAGCATGAGTAAGATTCTCAAGAATGTGCACAATTAGAAATAAGTGTACCTTCCCTTTTCCTGTTCCCTCTTCTGAATATATAAATCTACCGACAGATGCTGTTTCTCTTTCTCAGTGGTCCACAGGCAGGAAGATATCCTTGGAATGGCAGTACTTTCAGTCAGACTGTCCCTTTCAAAGCCTTCATTACTGAGCAGAAGAAAGAATAAAGCTCCAAAAGTCTTTCTGCAAAACTTCTGAAGAGAGGACATACCTCGCAAAATTAATGCTTTGTTCTGAAACTCAGTCATCTGATGTGCTTGCACAGAGCAACCATGGTCTAAGCAGAACTCATCATCAACTTCATACAAGATCATACTGTATTTTTACTCCACCACACTCTGAACTACTTCAGTTTATTTCAGTTTTGAAATGGTAACAGCAGCACAATGTTACCCCTGAATTTCACCGCCTTGTACTGTGTTCAAGCCATTTGTTCATGAAGGGTTCTTGTTGCCTAAACTGGTTCCACCTGCAGACTTCAAGATCAAACTCTTTAAAATTAATATTCTGTGATGATATAAGCAGGTGGGGAAAAGCTTTTGGTGTAGATATCACTACTATGCAAAGCACACAAGTAGGTCACATTTTGGTGGCAGAGCCTTAATAACATCCTTTCAATTGACAAATAGATTGAAAAACATTTTGAATGTTTTGAAAAGAAGCAACCATCCCAAATACATGTGGCTTTTGTATATTAAGAGTTAGAAATGCTAGTACAAGAGATGAAAAGCAAACAAAATATTTTTCAAATACTGTATTCAATAGGAGCATTCCTTCCTGAGCCAAAACAGCACTGTTGTGAAGCAGATTGAATAACTCCATTTTAGTCATGATAAAACAAGGGATGTATAGGAGAGATTATACAAATAAATATGCAAAAAAACCCCTATTCTCTCTTCTCTGCTCCACTTCGCTACTATTTGGGTGTAATAACAATTTTTTTCAATGGCAGTAAGCAGAATTTTAGCTTTCTTTTACGAGGTGTCTGGTGCCAGCTAAATTGCTGTACAAATATATAAGGAGCAATATGATATTCTAAGGGAGTTGCCTGCACACAGACGTAACAAAGGGAAGAAAAATGCAGACTGGGACAATTTACAGAATTCATCTACCTAAAGTCTACGAATTTCCGTTTATGGTGTTTTCATTTTTAATTTTATTTTTATTTTGTATGTCTCAGAAAGTAAATTCTATTTTATATGCTTTTCCTCATGTGATTCTTCCTTCACTGTAAACTAAAATTTTACCTGGTGATGACCTTGCATATACAATAATGTCATTAATTCAAGATGGCCATTGTCCTCCCTGTCCTCATCTCCTGTTTTTTTTTTTTTAACAAATTAGTCCCCACTTCTGTTTCCTAGCGACCACTGAAGATAATGCCATTTTTGAGGCTTAAGTTGAGCATTTAAGAGAAAAGAAAGTAAACAGCAGCAGAAGACATACACAGGATTATAAACAACAAAATTATAAAAGAAGAAGCAATATGAGCAGAGGGTGTTACTAATTCTGTCTCCTAGCACAAAATCTAGGCAATAGCCAATATAATTATCAGGAACTTAAAATAAGTAAGTATTTTCCAGAGTGCATAATGTAAGCAAAAAATACAGGCAATTTGAAAAAAGTGAAATTACAAATTCATGTAAGAAAGCCCATACTATTTTAAGTAGTATAGACTAAAGCAGTATTAAGTACCACTATATAGGACCACCATACAGGTCTGAAAGCTTCTATGCACTGCACTGATGAAAAATGTGAGTGTGCACTGTGAAAAGCATCACTGTATCCTTTATCAGATGCCTGACCACTGTCAGAAATAAGATGTTTCTAAAAGTTAGATGAACAGTCTGGTATGTTACAGCCTTTCTTACATTCTTCTTAGATGGCAGATATTTGCAGGCAATAAAACTAAGCAAAAATAACTTCTATGATGTGTGTAGACAGCTATAAGAAATATATTGGCATGTTACTTTGATGAGGTTACTTACAATAGGTTTAAACTGGGGTGGAAAAAAATAGTATCATCACAGAAGTTTTTTATTGTTTCTGGGTCCCAGTGAAAACAAACGTGCGGCAACAGTGTTTTATTTATGTGTATGCTGGCAACAACACTGACAAATAATTTATTCATGTCTTAATGTTCCTTCTGGTACAACACAATTTCATCCAAGGACACTTTGGAAAATTCCACAGAGCAACTAACCACTATTTGTTTGACGTGCAGTTTCAGATCTTCAGATCTTTTTTTTTACTCTCTATGGTACTGCTGTGCATATTTTAAACATCGCAAAATATAACAATAACTAAAGAATCTTTTCTTCCCAAAAGAACAGCAGAACAAGACTGTCCCTCTGAAGTTGTAATGGTCTTTGGCATAAAATACCAACTGACAATCACAACTAATAAACACTGTAAGTAGACAGGAATCAAAATTCAGTTATCTCAGTTTAACCCCTTTTTCTCCTCTGTAGTATTGCATCCAGACAGTCACTGGTTTTCAGATGTCTCATTTTAGTGATCCACAGAACTTCAGAGAAATGACACAAAAGGAAATTATTACAACCAGCCTAATGGCCTGGAAGCAATGTGCTTCTTTATTCTGAGACAGAACAAAACTGGAACATTCATTGTATGAGATCAGATGCTGTTCCACATCTCTACAGAGCATCTGTTTGTCCACAACACAAACCATTTTCAAGGCTGCTTTGCAGAATAGTGCTGGTTTGGATCCTAGACATCAGCTGCCTCCCAGTGGACAGGAATATGGGAAGTGACTGGAAAAAAATGAAACTGAAAGGGAAGGCTGACCACTGCTGAGGTCCCAGCTTTCTACTCAGCTCCCAACTTCTATGCTCCTGCAGTGGCACTGGTGCTCACTCCAGGACCAGGCTAGAGCCAGGCTGACCCCCCTCACACACCCCAAATTGCATGTAGTGAGGATGCCCAGCACTCAGCACCTCTTCTTTTTTTCTTTACAGATCCACTCCTATTTTGCTAAGCAACTTGCTAACACAGATAGGCAGCACAAGTTCCTCTTGACTAGCTGGAGGCAAGATGAGTCTGTGTTATTCTGATCCTTTTGAGAAAACTACCAGTTAGTCTAAGCTTAGCACAGAGCCTGTTCTTGTCGCTTTGACTTTTTTGAACTGTGATAGAGGTTATATTCCATACCTCTTCCAAGCAAGAACAAATTTTGACCTGTCAAGATAAACTGGGCAAAAGTATTTTGGAATAAATGTAGACTCTGAACAGAAAAAGGTTTTGATATCCAAGGTCACAAAATATATACTATATCAGGAGGTAAGTTTTCACAGTGGGTGTCACAATAAGGGCCAGCTATTCAGGAGTGGTAGATCCCACTCATGCAATGTTGAGTCCATGATTTATAAGCACAGCAGGACCAGCCTAACACCTGGTCTTCTGGAAGATGCAAACAGATGTGGGGAAGCAGAAAGAAAGGCTCCAGCAAATAAATAACAGTAAGGAACAAGATTAACCACGGTACTTTCTTGACTGTCCCAATTGAAGTGGTCCTCTGATGATAAAACAGGCCAGAACACACCAGTTAATCAGGCTATTCATATGAAACACCTGTAGATAGTAATAGGTATTTTTTGCTGCAGTATTGACAACAAGGAGAAGAGACTCTATCTGGTGTCCCTGAGGTGGCCCCAGAAGAGAAGTCAGACCATGGGAAAAGAGCCCATCATGCCTATATTTAAAAATTCAGCTAGATTTAATGTGCCAGGTGAGTCATATAAAGTCCTTTATTTGAGTATATAAGAAATATTTTAAATCCCTTCTTTTCTTGAGGTGATGAACAAATTGATCTGCCTGAAGGATTTGTACCTTCTGTGGTCTGCATGCAGCTCTGTAACCTGGATACTCCATTCAAATGTTAAGAGGTGGTGGCAGAGGGCTCTGTTTCTCAGGCTCTACTCCTTCCCCTCTTTGAATCTATTTTCCCATATTCAGGTGGGAAAGCTCACCTCTAGCCAGAAATGAAGAAAGGGTTTCCTGAATTAACTAAGATATCAAGCAACCCTCAGTAGCATGCCTGTCCCTGCTCCTTCCCCAAACCGTCCCACATGAAAGGCAGGGCAATGGCCAAACCAAACCAAATGTTCAGCAGTCTGAAGGAAATTTCCATTACAAATAGCAACTCACACACAAGAAAAGTCAGACCCCAAGGAGGAGTTTATAAAGCAAGGAAAGATTTTAAAACCAGTACAGGCACATCCTTTTGTAGCAAATGGCTTACTACTGAAGAAAATCTGTGGCCTGGAGACTTGAACTACACTTGTTGGCCTCCCAGAGGTATTTTCACTGGCCAGCTATCTGTGATCACTGTTCCTGTGCTACTAGCATTTCTAGCTAATTAATTAATTGCTTCCAATTAATTGACAGCAGCTTCATGCTGTATTACTGAAGGATTACAAATTAAATATTAATTATGCTTCATTGTGCAGGAGAAATCAAATTAAACATAATCACAGTCCATTATAAAGTAAGTACACTAGACATTTTCCAGAACAGATGCACACTGTCCAAATTATAGTCAATTCTGATATATTGTAAACAAGCTAAGACTCATTTATTAAACTGAAAGTATCACACCTCCCACACAGAAATGCATGAGACAAATGTTTAGAGCTTCAAATTTTCACAGATGGTAGCAAGGAGAAAACACTCATAAGACAAGTATTTCATGTCTGCAGTCTTTAGCACTTACTGGTGTTCCACTGAAAGGAAAACAAAATTCCCAACATAGTTTTCCCTGTACCACAGTATCAGTCAAATTGCTTAATTGTCACTGTGAGCTTGGTCTGACATCATGCAGAACTTCATCCACAACCATGGGTTGCCAGGTACCTTACTCCAAATTGCTAAAACACATGTCCGAAAACAAGTATAATGGTTGTTCAGGACAGAAAATATTCTTTGCAATAAGGGCATCTGAGTTTGGAAAAAACAGACCAAGAAGAAAGCCTAGAGAAGTGGAGCACATCACTCAGGAAAAGGGTATCTTCATCAGTGCGGCACCTCAGAGAGGACAGCTCTGTTTTCCTCCTCATGTTCTGTGAAACTTCACCCGCTCTGGGAGAGCAAGTCGAGTATTTTTGGAGGTAGTGGGAGGAAGAAGGATAAAGGAGAGACAGATTATCTCCAGAGCAACTTTTTTTTTTTCTCTCAAAAGACTGACTTCAAAACATCTGATTGTCAGCCTACCCAGTGAACAGAAAATTTATTACAGAAGCTGAGACAGATTCTTAGCTGATAAAAATTTAACTCCACTGATTTCGGGAGAGCTGAGCTTTTGAGGAGCCAAGAAAGACAGCACCTTTCTCAACAGCACTGCCTATGGATTTGATTCCTTTTTAAAAGGTACCTTATGCATAAACAGCTGGGCAAAAATTTTAACAAAAAAACCCCAAAACAACCAACAAAACCAAAACAAAACATGATCCATATTTTGAAATGGTTTCCAATGACTTTTTACTCATCACTATTTCACTCTACTGATTAACACTGACAACCTGAAAAGAAAGGATCATTTCAGCATATGATGGACTTCAAGTAGGTATGCAGTTGACTCATGCAGTTGAGTTGTCTCAAAAATTCTGATTCAAGAGCCTCACCAAGTAGAGGCCATCTATCAAACACACACATCATGTGTAGCAGCAACAGAATACAACCCTTAAAACTGATCATGTCTGCATGTAAAACCAAATCAATTTTTCACAACTGATATCTAAAAGAATATGAAGTGAAATATTTTGCATTGTAAGATTCAGTAATGTACATATTGTTCTGGGGTCCTACAAGATCAGCTGTCCTTGACCTGAAAACACTACAAGTTTATTGTTAAAAAATTGCAGATGACACAGAGCTATACTGAAAATCAGAGGCGCAATGATGTCATCTGGATAATTTATTACATTGTGCTCATTCAAATAACATTTTAATATTCAATAAAATAATCCTAATCTGTAAAACAAGAGGGATATCATCTGGGAAAATACACTATGAGCATCATTACAGCTAACAAAACACAAGGTCCCAATGCAGTATTACAGCTAATGGAAAACAACATCTCTGGGAATATAAGCAGAGAAATACCTATCAAGACTTCACTGGTGGTATTCCTCCTTGGTATGGAGGTATTTTTGGAGACCATGTGTATTTTCAGAGTGCTGCTTTGGGTTTTGACGCTCTGAAGGAAAATACCAGCAAAAAAAGGGAAAAATACTTATACTGGAACCACTAGATAATCAGAAGTCTGTAAATCCTGCATTACAATGACAGACTTAAGAATGTGTGTCTATCTGATCAAAGCAAAGATTAAGAGCAAACTTCATTACACTATACAAGTACTTACATGGGAGATTATTGATAGTAGAGAGCTCTTTAATCCAGCCAAAAAGTGAGTAACATCATTAAATGATGGAAAGATTAAGTTAAACACCAAAAATAGAATAAAGGTAGCAATGTTTAACTGTTAAAATCATTAACCTTGGAAATGTCCTGGCTCCAAAAGTCTGTGAATCATACACAACATAAACTGTTAGAATTTATGATGGCAAAGATAGATCCTCCCATGCACATAAGTTCTTAAACCTGCCATTTTTTTAAGAATAGTATCAGTCAAAAAGCTTTCTGACATTCTGGTATAAGTGAACAAAAATCAAGAACACCTTCATTTCCTCTGCACTTCTGTAATATTTTACCAATCCTATGTGTTTATATTATACAAGTGTAGCTAAAATTTAATTTATTGTCCTGCATCCTATTCCTGTACAGGTAATCCTTGAGACTCAGGCATGTGTTTCTGAAAACACAGGTACACATTACTAGCAATACTGAAATACTGCCTTTCAAGACCTCAATTTTTCTCCATGTTCTACAGTAGGAGTAGAACTGTTGATATTCTTTCTGTGAAGTAATATAATTAGGTTGAGTAACAGGAGGGGCCACTACCTGGAGGTCATAATACTGTCACCAGCATTCATGAAAGATTTACATCAACATGCATACAGGCATGTCAGAAACTAATACATGCACATATCACAATCAGATTATTGATGACAATTTTTCAGGCTATACTGCTGCAACTTTAAATGTATTCATCTTCAGTTCTCACAGGGGACCTTCAGTCTATTACAAGACGCTGCTTTACGCTCACTGCAGACACTTCACTGTCATTTAGCAGTCTGACAACAAAACCAAAATTATACTAGCGACATAGAACAAAAATGTGTTACCTACAGGATTTGGAAAAAGGAAACCATAATATGTATACACTTGTAGCGATAAACAGTACAAAAATTGCAAATACAAGGACAGATACTGAACATTAAGGGTTTGAATGTTTAATGTGTTCCATGACACACACACATGTGTATGTGTGGGTGTCAGAGAAACTGACAGGACCTGATTTATCCTGTTAAACTTTCCAATGTTTCCTTCTTTGGATATTTATAACAAGATGTCACTCTTTAGGGTCAGGGTACTGCTGGCTGATTTAGCTAATAATTTATGACTGTAGAGAAAACATTTGATTGAATACATTCAGTCCACTGTCTGTTAGGTGCTGTATGAGTGAATGAATGAACTGAAGACAGACTGAATGAAACCGGCAGCTTGTCTTTAGTATAGATTTGCTAACAGGAGGATTTGGACAGAACTAGAATACACAGTGTATCCCAAGAAATGTACAATGTTATCTCTGCTGTACCCCAGAAAAGCTTGCAAAACTTGTGTTTTCACTTTCTTATGTCCATATTTTGCATGCTTCTTTCAGCAGTATCTTTAAAGGAAAGAACAAGATTTTATAATAAAATATTAGTAAACAGTCTGACTGAAGTAAATTCATCATTTTTCTGATAAAATTGAAATATCTTTATGAAGCATTCACCAACCTTTGATCTACCTCTCACATTACACTTAAGCAATTCACAATCTCACTCTTTTGCAGCTTTGTTACATTTTGCATATGATCCTTCCTATGTGTTTAGCAGCATCGTAAGAATAACAAAATATTCATTCTCTGATGGATATTTAATTGTTTGATACAAAGGCCCTCTACTTGCTGCAACTCTTAAATAATATATACTGAATCAAAAGGTACTATTCCAAATAGAATAGCACAGAAACAGAATCCCAAATAGAATTAGAAGCAGAATCTCTGATGGGTAAATAAACATAGGCCAAGATTTGTAAGTCTATATACACTTTTTTCCTCACTTTCTTGCTAAATTTCCTTTCAGTGCCGAACCATTTCCACACTTCTAAGGTCATCACTCATGGTATCTGGAAGAGAACTTCTATCTTTTGTGAGTTATCCATGAGATATGAATTTTTTTCAGGAGATTTCATTATGGAATCTGAAAGAGAATTTCTATCTCATGAGATTACTTAGCGGAAACCTCAAAAAGCATGAATTTTGTGTTCAGAGAATGGTAGGAAGGGCATGTTTGGGAAGAGATCTGTAACATTCTCCAGTGTGGTTTTTATATCGCTTAATGCAATCATTTTTAAAAATATCTCTTTTATTATGATCAAACATTTAAGAGACACACACAATCAGAAAAATAGGATGTAATAACAATGGCTCTACTTTGCCAGATCAAACATCTGTCTGTCCCAACATTTCACTTCTGTGAGATGACCAAGGAAAGTATTAGAGAAACCCTATAGATGATACCTCCCCATCACAGACTCTCAGACATCAACAGTCTGAGGCTCAAGGACTTTCTCAGGCAAAGGTGATAACATTGTGTGTAAAACTCTAGTATACTTTTATTCCATGAGTTTATTAATTGCTTTTGCATCTACACAGACATCTTCAGTTTTCTGTGCCAATGAGTTCCACAGCATGTGTTTTCCATATTATTTGATATAGTCTAAATTTTATAGCAGGACAAACAGTTTTCTTAGTTAATTCTCTCTGTGACATCCATGATTTTATAGACCTTTTCATAGACTTTAGTCTACTTTACAGCTTGTAATATAGAGGGCATTCCTTTGATCATCCTTGCTGCACTGTACACATTCTTGAGCTCTTCATACTATTTTCTGAAGGGGGAACAGAACCATGTAAATTACTCAGGACACAGGATCATTACTGGTATGAGGAGCTGCCCAATGATTTCTGTTTTACTCTAAACTCAACTGCTTGTTCTCTGCTCTTTTTCTAGCAATTCTTTACGTTCTCTTCCTTGCCCTCTACTTACCTTTTCACTGACAGTTTTTATACAACTACCTATATTAGCTCTGAGCCCTGTGTCCTGGGAAGGAATAGCTTGTCACCTGCCATTTTGTCATCTACTTAGTACTGTGAAATTTTTCTGTATTTCTTTGCAGTGAGTGCTCATTTTTGCTACACTGGATAACTCAGGACCATCAAAACCTTTGCCATTCTACTTCTTACCTTCCTTTCCAGTACACTTCTGCAGGCACCAAGCAGTGCAAACATCAACACAGACATGCCAAATAATATATTTTCATTTTAGAACTATCTGGAATTATATATACCGAATTTTTAATGAGTTTAGTAACAGACACTTTTAGTTATTATAATACAGGAATCAGAAAAAAATGTATTGTATATTGTAAATCGGGGGGAAAAACAAGCAAAAGAAAGAAACAGCTCCTATTGAACACCAAATGCCTGCAGTAGGGAACAAGGTAATCTCCCATAACTGTAAACAGCTTCAAAAGGCTTTAGCAAACACTGTGAGAAACTCACGGATGAAGGAAACACAATTCTATGTGAAAAAACCCTATCGTAGCAGGAATACTTTAAATCCAAAACTGACTGTCACCTCTAAATTTCTTTACTGGCATGGGGAGTGCCAGTATAGGGGATTCAAACACCCTCCCTGAGTTTTGTGTCCCTCCTACACACATCTTATTGCTATCTCCTTCCCATGTTCTTGCAACACAGTCAGCTGCTGTGCACTGAGGGCATTTGACTTGCACTAATTTCAGGATTTGTTTATCATATATTATAGCAAGTTACAAGAAGCCAACTACTGTGCTCTTCCTCTAAGGCACTTACCTAGACAGCCTACAGGGTTCATTATTCTCCCTTCTTCCAACTCTTTCCTGGAGCTCCAG
This sequence comes from Pardalotus punctatus, assembly GCA_013400915.1. NCBI lineage: Eukaryota > Metazoa > Chordata > Aves > Passeriformes > Pardalotidae > Pardalotus > Pardalotus punctatus. Next base: position 515,183 of record VZTX01027302.1, read on the forward strand.
GAGGAGCTCGTGCCATGCAATGTACCCCAACAATACACACATGTCACTCATTCTCCTTCAAAACATGGGCACTTTTGTTACACACATCAGCAGAGGTTTAAACTAGAAGTCCTTGCCATAGCAAAAACAAAAGAAAGGAATAAAGTTGTGCAGTGTGAGGTGTATCCCAGTATTCATCAACTGTTAGTTGAGCACTGATGGAAGCAACCAAAACACTGAGGGTGCCAGGTGCCCCAAATGCCTTCTCTTTCAGTACATCATTCTGTCCTAGTGTGTGTTATTGACGGAGGACAGGTGTCTCTGGTGTTTGATATTTGAGCTCTGCCAAACTCATTAATGTTCAGAACAAGGTGATATCTAAGAGCCTCCAACATACAGGCAGCTGGACCGGATAAAGGGTAAATAACATCTTCCCAGACAAAGCTCAGTGGTCTGAGAAGACAGTTCATCCTTAGGACGGGGTTAAGGGGGGCTTTCACCTGAATCACAGCCTGCAGTACAGCGAGAACTCTGTGACTGGGCACTCAGACCAACATAAATGCCACCTACACACAAGACACGAAACTGGATATACACTTATCTAATATTTTATAATTAAAAATACTGCCTGGAAATCAATCCCTCTGTGTCTTCATTTACCTGGGAAAGACTTTTATCAGTATAAACCAGATTTGGATCCGTCCTGCCTTTTGAGCCATCTATTTGACTATGATGCACAAACAAGGAAAGAACAGGTACAAGAGAATGTATTTCTCTACATTTGGCCTTATAATACCTAGATATAAAGTACATTGTCAATAATGACAGAGAATTATTACAGGGACCAAAACTGCTCGCTGGGTTAAAAGATTATCAAATAATCAGAATAAAAGCAGTTTTGAGGTTTCATTATATGTACATAAAATCACACTTTAAGTAGTCACAAAAAATTGCTGCAGAGTAATAATTTTCCTGGTTCACATTAATTTCCCTAAATAATAAAGGAAAACCAATTCTTTGTGGATTTCTGGGATTATACAAAAAATGCACTTATGAAATAGGTGTTTTGTAGAATGAACTGCTAGGAGGGCTTTTATTTAAAACATGCACTGTACTGAATCCCTGAGTTACTCTTGTTTTGATCTTTATACCACAAAACAGAGGGGAGCCAAAGAGGTTTCCTGCTGGACAGAGGAAGGGAAAAGAGAGAAAATCAATCCTTTGTATGTTAGATTACCTCAAACATAACTTAGAATTGACAAAGCATTAATATAGAGAGTTTACTTTCACCTTAAGACTCTGGATTATAATGAGAGGAATCAATTATCCTCTCATCAATTATGAGGGTAGTTTCCCTGGAATCTAAGGACTGGAGCAGGTCAATCTGATTCTTTCATACCTACCTCAATAAATGTTCATTTCTTTTTGGTGGCTTATTATACAGTTTTCTGTATAAAGAACAACCAAACTGATAAAAATCAGACAGCTTCAATTAAAACTACTGAAGGTTGAGATGGTATAAAATCTTACAAATCATTAATTTAATACACTTAGTACAACCATTTGTTTAAATCAGTACAGTGGGTTCCAATTAACATTTTTTAAAGTATATTTTCTGCAATAGTCAGAGAAGTAGAATAGCTATTGGTAGGGTGACAGAAATTCAATATCTATATTTAATGTTTGCAAGCCTACTGGAAATTCAGATGTTCTACAGGATATACTTAGTGCTGCTGTAAAGGTGCAGACACAAATTTTTCAATGACACTGGAAAATTACAAGTCAAAAAATCAGGAAAAAACTCAACCATAAGCAGCCCAAAAAGGAAAAATCTTACTTCCCTAAGGACAGAAATAATTTTATCTTTGCCTTGAGCATGCATTCAAGTCACCAATAAACCCAAGACCGATAACCGGCTCAGCTGTTACCTATACTGTCATCTCCCTGAATAAAACTGACATAAAAGAGAGGAGTTGAGTCATGGTGCAGCTGCAACACCCAGTGTGAAACTAATCCCAGCTGAACTGCACAATTGATAACAGTTACCAGCACACACCCAATTAGGTGGGATTAATAAATTATTCCATCAAATAGATGGTGCAATTAAATAACAGCAGTTAACTGGTATGTGATTTATGTAGATAAAAACATTCAGACATGTCAGATGTAAACTTTGCATTAATGAACCTTACCCATAGCCATTTTGCATCCTGATGAAGTATTAAGCCAAGAACTCTGGAACTGTGAAAAATAATGTTATACATCCTTTGATTGTCAACATCTTTATCAGAAAACAAAAGCTAGCACTCTGAATCACTAATTTTAAGTTTCATCACAGCCCTAGGTATCTCAATACACTTTTCTGCATACATTTAAAACCACATTATGTAAAGATTATGTATTTTCACCATTAGCTGTGCATGTATCACTTATGCAGCAGAGATAACTTGTGATTTAGAGTGGATTATCCGGCACCTGAATGGTTAATTCATAGCAGTTTAGGCATGCACAGACTCTGTACTTTACTCACGTGAGAACCAGCTCACAGTAAGTTGTTCTACTGGTTTAAATGAGGTCACAGGAGGGCTAAGGCATTCCTTGAGGAAACCAATACAACAAAATCTGATGTTAATCCAGCCTTGTGTGTTCAGAAGTTGCCATTCTCAGTAAGCCAAAGTCTGGAATCTTTATTTTTTAAGACTTCCAAGAGATACATTTCACAGCTGAAATATTGCTAGTTATGTGTGAATGAACTGAGCAGGTTACAGGAAACTATTACTGTTCGACTTAGTTTCCCAAACATTCAGAGTAAAGACCAAAAAAACTCAAAAAGCAGTATTTTATATACTGCATTGAACCCCTCTTCAGGGAAGCAACTTTGGACACATATAACAATATCTCATCTGTCACTTAATTAGATATATAAAGATTCTAGTACAACATATGAATACCAACTTCCTTTAAAATTATTTATCAAGTAGACAAACGTGAGTAACAGATAGAAGATTTCAGCATCTGAAAATGTGCAGAAGGCACTGTAAATAACCATATAGTTTATAGTCAATATATTCTTTTGTGGGACTTGATACTCAGTATTATTCTGTATATTTTTGTCTCTTCATTCAGAAGCTCATGAAGGACAGAAACAGCATTTTTATAGTAATTTTGATGCATTCTACATATAACAAAAGACATGAGGGGTAACTTTAAAGCCATTGTTAATTCCAAATTACAATCTATGTCTGGCAAATAAATCAGGTCTTGTTAAAAAGCAGATTACAAATGTTTAGCCACAGTGCCCTCTAGCTGATTTAATTCTGATTTTAGAATTTCAATGTTTACATGGAAGCAAAAAATCTGGATGAACTACCAGTGAGAAAGAGTACAGGTATTGCCACCTGTGAACCATCTACTCGGTTTTCCTTATCATGATGACCTACCCATCCCACTCCCAAAAAGTGTTTCTCTAATATCCAAAGAAGAAAATACATTTTTCTTATTGAATTTCCCAGCCTAAAAAGTACAGATCAGGAAACCAATCTGAAGAAAACAGAAAATTCAAAATTTTCATTGGGACCTAAAGAATCTCAAAAAACCAGAATGAGTCTCTAGCTTTCATTGCTTTTTACTTCTGTGTGCAATCGATACTGTCTGTTTTGAAGTGAAAGCACCAGCAAAGAGCAGCACTTTTGGGCACACCTGAAAAGGTGAGCTGTTAGAAAAAAGAATGAAGGCCAAGCTCCCTTCTCAGATCACACCAGTCAGTTGCAAACAGATAAAATGCAGTTTATCATGTATTCCCCTAATCCAGCTGGGTCACTGTTCAAAGGCCGTGTCTTTCTGAAATGCTCTCTCATGGACACTTGATTTTGTCTTCCTCTTTCCTTCTCTTGAGACTGGACTTTGCCCACTTCTGACGTCTTAAACCATAGCCTTCAATTAAAACCTGTCATACTCAGTCTCTTGCTTAAACACTCCTTCACAACTGCATTCTATGTAACAAGGTGCACTCAGCTTCTTTCTTAACCTTTAACGGACAAGAAGACCTACAGGAATTTTTTAACTACACTTGCTTTTATTTCAAAAAACACCAGGCAATTGCAGACCTTCACAAAATAAGGATCTATTTAAACTATTTTGCAATGAATCATCTTCAGCAGTGCGCCCCCAGTCCCTCTGTAATTCTGAAGTCTGACCAGTGCTTTGGACAAAGTTCCTTCCTTGGCTTTCTTTTTCTAGGAAAGGTAAGAAGGCGTGAAATTGGAAAACCTAGGTAAGAATCACAGAGGTCCTAAAAACATTTTAAATTCTCTATCCCAGCCTACTGTAATTTTTAATGTACAAATCCTGAGCATAACTTTTTGGTGATCAAAAATTTTTTTTTTAATCACCACTTTCACTCTGTTCTCATTTTAAATAAAAAGCAGTTGGAACTAGTAATACCAGAGGAGAACATTCAATTATTTGCAATGTTCAGAGCTACAGAAGTCAAGACATCTCTTTGACACTGGGTGCACTCTGCTTTTTTAATGCTTATGTTGCATTTATTGAGCTGCAGCATAAGGCAAAGCGAAACTAGGAGAACCCGGATCTTAACATCCACTATGTGGAAATACCCCGCGGTAGGGCCTGCCTTCTGGACACAGCATGCTTTCAGCAATAGATTAAAAACAAGGTTTTCCTCAACCCTGCCAATATGAGAACTGAGCATTTACTCTCCAGTTCCTTGAGAAGGTAGACAGTTCTTAATGGAAAGAGTCTAAAACTGAAATATGTGAAAGAACCAATGTTTCTGAGTCACAAGAACTGATCACAGGTGGGTGGGTTGTGGTGATGTTATGCTTCCTCTTATAGAATTTTGGTTTCACCTTACTGGCAGGTTTGGGGTTTTTTCTGCATTTTTCCTATCCTAACTTCCATTCACCTTTTTGCATGCATATCCAGAAATCATTTCAGCATGGAATGCTTCTAGTGGGTAAATGTTGTGAGAAAACCACTTGGAATTACCAACTGCATAACTCTGAAAAAAAGTAAAAGATATCTTTGTGATCCCAAGTACTACATGCTGTTACATATGAACAGAGATTAAGAGTATTTTCAGCTCTGGAAAATTTCAGGCTTCTCTAATATGCTTTTGAAGTCTTTAATGTGAAGTTGTTGGGGGATTTTTGGGAGGGTTTTTTTGTTTTGTTTGGGTTTTTTTTTTATTTTGGGTTTTTTGTGGGGTTTTTTGTTTGTTTGGGGTTTTTTTGTTTGTTTGTTTTGGTGCTTGTCTTTTTGTTTTGTTTTGGGTTTTTTGGAGTTTTTTTGTTTGTTTGGTTTGGTTTTGGGGGGTTTTTTTTGTTTGTTTGTTTTTTGTTTTTTGTTTTGTTTTTGTTTTTTTAGTCCTGAGCCAGTCTTGCAAGCCTCAGTACTAAGGCCAGGGTGCACAGCACATGCAGGTCACCCACAGCTGGCGTCACAGAGTCACAAATGCAGGTTTCTGCCTTTGCTGTCACACTGTTCAAGGATGGCCCTGCCACCCAGGGAGGTCCAGGGAGCACACACAGCACCGTCCTTCACTGCTCTGGGACAAGAACATATCTTTGCAATTCCCTCATTGAACTTCATACAGAGCAACATACAGAGCTCATACATGTTGCTCATACAGAGCAACATGGCATCCTCCTGCTACTGCAGAGTACTAAAGGAATATTCCCTTTCTTAGCCTCACAAGCATTTTAAGGCTACAAAAAGGTTCTTTTGATTCTATTATCACTTATTCATCTCTGTAGGATTAATTTTAGGTGTCAAATGCTGCTGTTACCTAGCACCAATTTCTGTTCTCAGTTAGCTCTGTGTTAGACTGACTGGAGGTATTACAATGGGTCACCTGAAAGAAGCAGACCCTATTGTGCATCTTGACTCTACTTTTCAGAGCATGTGTCACTGAAAGTCACTTTACCGCAATTCATTTTACAGGTTGCTTCCATTTAGATAGGTTCTAACCATGTCATTTTCAATGTTTCATTATAACTTTTACAACCAGCAGTGCTCTCCATCACAGTCATGCTGATTCTCTTACAGTTAAAATGTCTCTAAAAATAAATTCCTAACCTACACTTTCCTAGGTGAGCATTGGCAAGGGGCAAAACATTCCTAACCAATACTTAGAGGATTTTGTGTAAGAAATCTTTGCATGGAAAATTTTTGGATTGGAAAATGTTTGTATCCTAAGGTACATTAACCTTTTTGCATGCCTATATGAATACCACTTCAGCACGCAAATTTGGAATTCTTGCACTCAGCTATTTTCAAACTCTTTCATTCAAAAAATGGTGAATTGCATTAGAAGTTTTATATACTTACAAAAAAAAGGGCAAAAAATCTTTAAATAATTAACTCCCAGTAATGCATTTAAGGAAAGCTATATACCTATAGAATTTTAAAAGTATCTTTCCATTTTTTTTCAGAAATAGCAATATATCACAATTTCTCTGAACCTACATAGATATATATAGGTACCAATTCACAAACAAACTGAACCACACTAAAATATACTGTCCAGTCCTCCTTTCACAGAATATTCCTGCAGAATGGACAAGATAAGTATCTCAGTGGAAATAACTACATTTTGTCTGAATAATACTGAAACTGTCATGTTTCAGTCATAAAGCTTTAACACTAACTTTAATTGAAGAATGGTAACATGGGGAAAGCTTTGGGTTCATTAACTTAACGATTTTTTCTGCCATCTGGTCCCACCATAAGTAGTTATTTGCACATTATTCAAGATGATCTTTGAATTCTTGAAGAATTTTAGACTGCTTGTTAACTTTTTTACAGCAAGCATTCAATGTTTTATTGAAAATACCTGCTTCAATTTGCTGGTGTTTTGGCTGCTTATTTGAATTTCCTTTGAGCGCTGAAACGACATAATACACAGTTCTGGCACAAATATAGAAAAATTAAATAATGGGAGTAAGTTCTGTCTCAAAACTTTGTACACTGTTACTGCAGAGCAAACAAAAACATTCACTTCAAAATCTATAGATAAGTGTATAAGGGAAAGGCTTAAAATGGGTAATGCTGTGAAAAACACTGAAGACATTCAATGACAGCATTTCTTGTTAACCTGCAAAAGAAAGCAGAGGACTGCAGCTACCACCAAGCAAAAAATCCTGGATCATCCAGTGAGTATTCTGACTAAAGAACTCAAGATTTGGCACAAAGTTTCAGAGAAAAAAACAGCAATCTGAGTACTCAACTGGAAAGAAAAACTAAATAAAGCAAGAAAGACTTTAAACTCCTCACTACTTCTGTAGACTAAATTTTTTTTATCAAATATTGAAAATTTCTCTTCCCTCCACAAATTTCCCTTTCTCCTGTTGGGGGGGGTCTAGCATGAAGGTTTCTCCATACTATGAGTATTGCTAAGAGAAGACTAAGGATTCAAGTCCAATTCCATAGTGAAAATAACTGATAGTTTCATTTTATATTAATTTAGGTAAGTAATAGATAAAATAATGCAAGTAGCAGGAATGAGATACAGTATAACTCAACCATCTTAATTTGTGCCCTTTACTACCTGGTAAATATTTCCAGTCTGTTCATGTCATTCATGGAGATTAAAACACTTGTACATTTTCAACCTTTTTTCTTTCACAGGGATACACCCGAGGATTTTCTAAAAACTCAAAAATTGTTCGTAGCTTCCATTTCATAGCCAAAATTTTAGGACTCACAAGTCTGGGTGAAAAAAAACCCATAAAAGATTGATTTAAAAAATACATAATTTCTAGATTGGAAAAACGTAGTCAGTTTTTAATTTGCATCAAACATTTATAACTTCACATGCACCTCTCTTAGTCTGCTGATTTGTAGAAGTATGAACATATTAATGAAGAGGTGCTACCTACAAGTGATATTCTGTTTTAAAAAAACCGCATTGGCCCTGCAGGTTAATCACTATAGCACTTGTTTGTTTTATTTACATATTTACTTAGAGATTCTCTTTAAGAAGACCTAGAAAACAGGCAATTGCTGAAAAATACCAGTAAATATTTTTTAAACTGACTACTTATTTTTGTCACAGTGGTGTTTTTAGGATGATTGATGGTTAAACCATCAGATAAAGCAAGGGGGAGACATACATTATCACTTGCTAAATACAAACATTTCCATAGAAATGCCAGTGCAGTGATTTTTCAGTATGACAGCAAAATGTGTCATACAAATGCATGTACTTTTGTGACGGACTGCAATCTTAAATGTTTAAATAATCTCAAGTCATATTCTCTTGGAAAGCCAGCCTGGTTTTCTATTGTCTTCCATTATTCCTTGTACTACTAAATGATGAAGAAAACAGATACTTCAAATTGCCCTCTCTAGCAAGAGCAGATTAACCACCATAATGGTCCATAATCTGGCAAGAATTACCTCAAATGCTCAATTTAATTCACAGAAGCAGCCACCTACAAACACAAGGCAGTTGATGTACCCAGGACCATCAGAAGGCCACTACAAGAGACCATTATCCTGTGCTACCCCATGGCAGCTGAAAGCATGACGTGGGCCAAATTTATCTGAATCACATCAGCTGCTGCCACTGCTGCTGCCAGGGGAGACCAAATGCCTGCAAAATTTCTTCCTGCACTTTCCAATCCTTTCTCTTCCCTGCCACGGTTTTCATGTTCAGCAGCCTCCATCCCAACTGCACCCTCGCCTCCAGCAGCCTGACAGGGCTGGCAAACCGGCTGCCTCCCCATCTGCTGCCACCACCCACCTCGCTGCTGGCAGGCGTGCTGGGGACAGGTGGGCTCTCTTCTCCCCAGTTCTGCTCTGATGATAAAAAAGAGAATACAGCAGCAGTACCTAGAGCAAGCAAATGTCTCACTAGGGTGAGACATTGGGCTACATAGTTTTCTATTCCAGGTACTTGATATCTTCAGGGTTTTCAGCCAAAATGAGGATGAAAAGTGTCAAGAAGCCTTTTCTTTTTAAAAAACTGCTTTTTATGGCAGTGTTCATTATTAAATCTCTATTTTTAAAACAGTGTTTATCTCAATGTCCTCCTATAAGCTGAAAGCAAACAAGACAGTAATGGACCAGCTCCTCAGTTAATGGAAATTGGCAGTATTTCCTCTCAGAAGATAAACCTCAATTTTAGTTTTCCCTGGCAAAGGAAAACCTCTTAGTAGCACAGATAACAGTTTTACAGATTTTCTAATTCAAGGTGAGATGACCTAAGGACCTGATATCCTACACAAGAAGACACTATGCTTCACTCAGACCATTCCAAAAAGGACTATGTCCTAACAGGCCTCAGGAGGTGTCTTTGGACTCCAGCCTCCTACATGGAGATATTACGCACACACACGTGGCCTCACGTCATGAGCTACAAACACAGGGCAACTCACTGACCTGCTCCCCAGATGGTTTTTGTCTTTAGAACTCAATAGTCTAGGTGAGGGAAAAGTATTTTTCAGTCTTCAGGAGACTCAACTCGTGTGTGTCCTGGGCAAAGAAAACCAGAAACAGAGACAGCAGCAAGGCTATAGTTCCTGAAATGGCAAGAGGGCTGATGGAGCAGAGCATTTTCACATAATCCTACTGGACAATGCCACAGCAATAATGTCCAGTGTGATTAAGGGAAAACACTCTCAATGTCTACATGTCAATTCAATACAAAGGGATATGAAATAAGAAATGTTGTAGCCATTACCTGTGCCTTAAGAAAGAGAAAAAAATGTCAGTGATTGCCCACAAAAAAAGGCAGAGAAAATTTGTCTTGTTATTCTGTGACGTGAACAGAAACACTTTAAAAATGGCCAACTTAATAATAACATCAGAAAATGAACAAGTTTCTTCATGAAGTCTTATATATACAATTTCATATTAATACAAACATGAATTGACCTTTTGAATATTTTAATTGTGGATTTTTTTCACTTTAAATGAGCATAATTTTTTTTTTAAAAGAATAAAAAGCAAATACAAAATATGTCATAGCACAATCAATTAATTTTTGCACAAGGTTTAACAACATTGTGCTGTGATAAACTTACCTAGTCATTTATCCCTAGCACTGGAAAGAATATTTATTCTAAAGGAGGAAAGGGGAATAGTCTATAAAGCCCTAAGACATTCCCATAGCCACACTGGTCTCACCATGGCAACACTACAGGATAGTTAGGACACTGCCAGAGGGCTACTTGTCCCTCTCTCTTGGGCTTGAGCAAGACCCCTCTGGTGCTGGACATGCCTTTGTCTCTCCCATGCTTCTCCCATCACAGCCTCCAGCATCCTTTGTACTGGCTGTTCATAGCTAACAGATCTGGCTGTGCTCAGCATTTACAGTTCTTCCCTCTGGCATCTCTTATCAGTGACAACCTTCTTGAAACCACAGTCATTGATTTTGGCAATAGGAAAAAAGCTCTTAGAGGAAGGAGGGTTTAGAACAGTGCTACAACTATAATTCTTACCTAAACACTTACAAGTACCTGAGACTAATCAGTCAGCCCACATGACAAGTACCTAACTCCCAAGCTGTATCTTTTGCCTGAATCTTGACAAAGAACTCCTTCCAGTACTGATATGTGTCACCTGCATCACTGTGGTTTGGCCTTTTCCTATGAGCAATCTAAAAACATTTACACAAAAATAATTTGGCTTTGATTTTTTTTTTTTTTTCTGTTTGGTGCTCTCCAAAACCTCCTGTTAATTCCAGTCATTCTATCAAGGTGATTAACATTGCTCTCACCCTGATTGACCTGTATTATGGATATTCAGGATAACAGAGAGCCAATTGGGCCGCAGGATTTTTGGCAGTCTTTCATCCCAACAACCACAAGGTACTCCTTGGATATCTTTATGGATGAAGGAGTTCTTTGGTATCCTGTCTACATTCCATCCTCCCTGGGATCTATGATGATTCTATGCCAATGGATCTGTGATGTGCAAGACCTCTTTTGTCCTTTCTCTGCAGAGAGTGTGGTTTGGGGAATGCCTTTCTTAGCCTTTAAAAGGTTTGGGATTTTGGCATCATTATCTTGTAATTGCAGCTAAATTAAGTGTTTTCTATTCTTTGCCGTTTCCTGGCTTAGAAGGAAAATCTTGATAAAGTCTATTTCACAGAAGACAGAAGCAATATGCAGATTTAGCACAGAGAGGTACTTTTTGACCAGGTGGGAGTAAATTTAGCTATAAAGGTTGAACACTGTGAACTAGCTTGGAATTTTCAATTACTTTGATTTTCAAGTACTAATCCTAGCTCAAGACACTTTCCTATCACAGTGACTTGGAAAATATGGTTTCTGTTGCTGCTGTGATCTAACTAGAGACCTGTGCTTTAGGATCCGAGCCACAAGGACAACCTGCAGTAAAAAGTATAACTTGAAAACCTCTTGCAGACTGCAATCTTACAGCAATATTTAACATCCAAAATTTGTATAACCATATTAAACTTTCTTCCTCTATATATGTATATAATGTAAACCTGACACAGGCTATCCTGTTTAGAAGCTATAAATATTCTAAGGGAGTTCCTGTTTTCCACACAATTTGAGAAAGACTGATGATGGCCCCAAAGGATTAGTCTCTGAGAAAATAGCATAGAGGGATTACGGATTTGGAACCTTTCCTTCCAGAAGTTCACAAAAGCTTGAACTTTCTGATGCTCGCAGTATAACACCATAATCTTTGCCAAATATTAAGCATGACTACGGTATACATATACAACTACACCAAATATACGCAAAGGATACGTCAACATAAAGCTCATGAAACATGGCTAGGTAGAAACAGACATGAAAGTATCCTGGAAGCCTAATATAGACCCACTGCAGGCCTTGCAGTTCTGTAGAATACCACCATGGTTAGGAAAACAAAGTCTTGTTTGTCTCTAAATCTTGCTCTAAAATTATGCTAATGATGGCTAATCCTTGACTCTAATCAGCAATCAAACTAAAGCAAAGAATTCTGAACAACATGTAGCTTAAATCCTTGAGTAAATACACATTTCCAGGGAGACAATAATCTGTATCTTGGGGAAAGAGGAAAAGGGGCAGTAACAATTTGGATAAGGGTTAAGTATTTAATAGAAAGCTATTATTGTGGCTTTTAAGTATATAAATAGCTGTTTCCTTGTTTCAGCTTGTTAAACAAAATGCAAACGCTCTTTACATGCATTTGTCAGCTGCAGACTGTAACTGGGTCCCAATTCACTAAATTACTCAAACCTTAACTAAAATTAGTTAAAGTACTATTTTTATGCCTAAGGAATTTATGCAAGTAATGTAAACTGTATTGTAATTTCACATGTTTTCTACGAAAGAAATGAGCAGTAAGACAGATAAAACTACACCAAAAAAATGTACTCTCTCCTAGTGCTTAGTAAGAATAACCAAAACCTTTTGACAGCACAGGTAATAAATTCACGACAAACCCTCTCCTGACACATGCAACACTCATAGAAGATAATCCAAATAATTTGTATTATTGCTCCAGCAATGTGACAATTTGCAGCTAAAGAGAAAATGGGTTTGTGTCTGTTATTTCAATGACACTTTACAGTGTTGAATAATGATGCATCCGATCATCTTATGGACAATTGAAAATCTCTTCATCTAAGACAAGACAGCTGATGTTTGTGAGACAAACTGTCACAACTTTGATTTTTGGATGTCATATGAAAAGTACATCACCGCATTGTAATGTTAAATATAAAGCATTATTTACTGATGCAGGCCCCCAAAGGAGAAAATTAATTTCCTTTAGGCAATATATTCTCTACTTAAAGTGATACATGCAGGTACTGACTCAGAATACCTCAGTATGTCAAGTGTAGAAAAGTCACCTATAAATGACAAAAATATGGGACAGTACCTAGACAGTTCCAGATGTAGAATTCCTTTAAAGAAAGAAACAACAAATTAAGGGCTCTCAATTTAATTGTGGCACAGAAAAACCCAGGAAAAAAAATTGATAGAGAGGATCCCCATATACTGCCACGGGATGTCGCTTGTTAAACTGCGCCCTTTGCTGCCACCACGTGGTCTTGCCAGAAGACACTTTTTGATACAGAAAAGGAAGCTTCCTCCCTTCATTTGTTTCAAATACAGCCTTTAAAAAATAAGCCATGTTGCTTATCTGTTAAGTGTTACACAGCTCAAAATCACTGCTTAAATTCAAGAATCTAAATGACATAAGTTAACAAACACCCAAGTCCCTCACTTTTTAAAAAAATATTCAATGGTACTTTGGTAACAGATATAGTCACCAGATATTCAGCTCTGACTACAAGAACAGTGACCTAATGTACAGAGAATCAGTGCCCTACACTGTGAAATACCTAAAAGGAAACATCACTGAAAAAACAACAGTGACTTTAAATTTAAAAAGATACATTCCAATCTGTCACAAATATTTTATTTTAAATAGTCACACTTTCACCCAGCAGACAGCTGTTAAATATATACTCAAATACTAGAAACTTCTTAATAGAAGTATAGAATCATTAACGTCGGAAAAGACCTCCAAGATCACTAAAATCCAACTGTTAACTTAGAACCAGTGTATTTACCACTAAACCATGTCCCAAGAAACACATGCCTTTTGAAAACTTCCAGGGACAGTGATTCCACCACTTCCCTGAGCAGACTATTTCAATATTCAACAACCCTTTCTGTGAAGTACTTTTTCCTAATATCCAATACATACCACCTTGGCACAATTTGAGGCCATTTCCTCTCATCCTGTCACTAGATGCATGGGAGAAGGGATGGACCCCCACCTCGCTACAGCCTCCTTTCAGGTTATTGTAGATGGTGACAACATCTTCCCTGAGCTTCCTTTTCTCCAGGCTAAACAACTCCAGCTCCCTCAGCCACTCCTCATCTGACTCTCTCTCTAGACCCTTCACGATCTCTCTGGCCATGTTCCAGCACCTCGATGTCTTTCTTGTAGTGAGGGGCCCAAAACTGAACACAATATTCAGCTTTTGTTCTTCCCTGCAAACTACAGTCCCTACTGCTACCCTTTTTTAAGGTACATATTCATAAGTTTTAGGTTTGCTGCACTAAGACACATGTGAAGTGTCTTTAAAAAAGACTTCCAAAAAAATCCCAAATTTTGGCAACTGTATAATATACCTTTTTAGATATGGTTATCTAACAGAGTTTTAAATCACAGGTTTCTCGAGCCTTTAAAAGAATATTGCTTTTGCTGTTAGCATCCATGCCAGCATAGTGCATGATGTATGACTTTCCTACTTGTGCGCCAGAAAGGGATTTTCATTGATGAGACCAAACATCTGACAAACAGAAGCTTGTCAGAATCCCTCTCCTGTCAGCACCCAGGGAAAGTTTAACCAGAGATATTGCAAGGACAAAACACAAGAAAGCAGAAAAAAAAAGTAGTTTTTCACTTAGTCTTGTAGACAGTAAGGCTTTCACAGCCCTTGTATCTAAAGATTTGTAATCTGGGATGCCTGTGTTTCATAGGAGCCCACAAGCACAAAGGTCAGCTTCTCTCCACAAAGGCTGAAACCTTCATGCAGGCAAACTGACCTTCATCCCGGAAACTGGTCTCTGCTGACAGCCATTTCAATAAGGCACTGTGGCAAAAGATGTAGACAGAGTTGTTCTTTTGCACAGAAGTACAAACCATGAAGCAAATAGTTTTCTTAAGGATTACATTTACTCAGGAAAAAACAATCCACTCCTTGAAACATTTTATTAAGGCAACATGGAGCATCTAGCTTTGATGATATTGTAGAAACCCTCTTTTCAAAAGTACTACATGTTGTTCTACCCCAACTTTTAGAGGACTGATCCAAGGGCTCTGTTTTACTGAAGATTTAAGTTATGTTGTTTGAGACTGAAACAGTTTGTTTCACATCCTTTCTTGCTCTTCTCTCTTGGAATGGAGAGCCAATGTCCATAACAAGCCCCCAGACCACTTTGAAAAAAGATGTGCAATTCTTTGAGCACAGAATGGTCAGCTTCCCAAAACAATCACAACAAATCCAGAGCTGGAGCATAAGCTCCAGGAAAGAAGAGGCTTCACCCCACAGAATGCAAGAGGGCACATTTTCTGACACCAGCTATTTTAGTTCTAGGCTGTGCCTATTTCCATGGATGTGGATGCTGACGGCCATGCAATCTCTTCAACGCAGTTAAAGGAAGTTTGTAACAGATACATGGAGCAGGAATGTTGACAAGGACAAATGAAATCTGATTTCCAGATGTGAGTCAGGCTTTCGAAATTCTTAATGCTTTGTCTAACAGCTGGCTGATTTTAGTTTATGGAGCATTAGAAATACCAAATATAAATCTTAAAGTAATACCAATAATAGTACGACTATGTAAATAGGGAAGCCAGAAACCTGCAATGCTCCCACCTTCCTCATTCTAATTATCCCACCTGTTATTGAGCACCTTTTCATATTTACCACGTCATTACTGTGATCGTTTCGTAGAAGTCGATGAGTCTGCAGCTTTACCTGCCTGGCTCGAATCAATACATTCAGTCTTCATGTCACAATCTCATGAGTATCCGAGGCGGTCGGTGCTTATGTTCACTCAGTGACAGTCAGTCTGCCTCCTACTCACCTTTTGTTTTATGTCACATTGTTTACAGGACTTTAAATACTGCACATTTTTGTTGACATGCTTAAGATCTGTAACATACCACAGCCAATTCAATAATACATCATTGGACTCTGTTGGTATGGCTCTGATATTCTGTTAGGAAAAAGTAATTTAATTATTTGCATTGTTCTTTAACTCATACGTGCTTTGGATTTCTTCTTCCTTGCTGAGAAGTCTTCAGATGCTATCTTGCCTTTCATAAAAAACATTACTGTGGCTTTTTGTCCAATGAACTCATTTTGTATATATTAGATAACTAGTAATGCAGGTTTTCTCAGGAAAATCAACACATGAAAGTGTTGTTAATTTTGAGATAATAGGAAAATGCAGGTATTAAGAAAATTAATATAAAAAGGTGCGTTTAAAATAAACTTTGGAACCTACCTCATATTCCCTGCCATAATGAGGAACAGGTTATAAATGTGAGAAAATATGAAGAGGAAGAGGATGGTACTGAAGAACATCGTCATCCAAGACCCATGGTCCTCTCGAAACATTTTCAGACGGAGCAACTGACCTGTAGCACAAAAATTATGAGAAGGTGTATTTTAGTCAGTCAATAAATATGTGTTTACATCATAATAAAGCCAAAATAAAGTACTAAACTGTATTTCTTCTTATATCCAATTATTCCACTGTGTGTGAGGAGGGCAGATTTAGCACCATGCAGCCACACTTCTGTAGTTCAGCACGAACAAGTATTATTTCTACAGAATTACAAATTACTTGGAATCCAAAGGGAAAAAAAAGAAAAAAATGAATGCAGTAACTTACTAATAGCAGTATTTTTAAGAGCTGATGAGAAAGACCACAGGCCATTACAGTGCATTTCAAATGCTAAAAAAGGTTACGGATTCAGACATAATTTTCCTTTGTCATGTCTAAGATAGCTTTTCTCGTGTGAAGTGTTTGAGGTATGTCCACTGACAAACATTATTGGTTCCCTAATTTAATTTGGAAATCAAGTTATGAGTCTGTGTAGAATCTTGTACTGTGTGTTCTTCTTAGACCTAATCACTTTAATCATATGATGTGTTATTATACTTTATTCTGCAGAGAATACCTTTATTCAATGAATAGTGGTGTCTCTTGTCACTTGAAAAGAAGCTCTGCTTACTCTCACCACCGATAGGTGAAATTTTATGATGTTTTTGCCACAAACATATTTTCCCTGGGTTAGCTTTCCTTCTCTGTCATCTCTTACCTTTAGAGAATTATTTAGAGTATAGAAATCCTCACCACCACAATAGATGGGAATTTGCTTTTGCAAGGCTGAGTGCCACGGCAGAAGCCAAGACAGGGTAAGAAAGACAATGGATAATTCAAGCAGTAAGGTGAAGGACAGCATCTAACAAGGAAATAGTGCAGTCAGGTGCTAGAAGATGTCAAAATAGAGAGAACACAAGTAATATGAGGAGCTTGACAGGAAGTGTCAAGAGAAGTGATATAGCAGACTGAGATGTGAAGTGGTCTTGGGATGGAGGCAATTTCTGTGACCTGATTGTTGAACTGCCAAGTCCGCTTTTAACATTGATTAGGGCTGGACGCATGGGGAAACTATAAAGTGAGAGAAATTAATAAAAAATTTGAAGTGCTCATTCAGGCAATCAGACAGGAAGATCCCAGGACTGGTGTGTGCTGCTGAAGATGGAGATGCAGGTTTGGGCAAGGAAGATTTCAGAAGGAGGAGGACCTGGAGCACACATGGGCTCTGGGCTGGAGAGATAGGATGTGAGCTCTGGATTAAATAGAGTTGGAGGATGAGTTCTCTTACACAGCCCAGATTCTGGAATTATGTGGGAACTGTGAGGCAGGAGAAGTGAAAGGTAGGGATAGGGGGGATGAGTGAAGCTCTGCAATGGGACAAGAACAATACAGGTCCACAGACCAGTCCAGCAGCAGAGCAGCAGCAAGGATTCTGGCAGTGAAGAAAAGTGAAAAAGGGGAAGTGCAAATACACATATACACGCTCCAAGCTCCTGCACTCTTCTACTCTTTCGTTGCTGGAAACAACGACAGCCGTGGGCCTAGCTAGACTGAGGATGTCCAATAAGTCTGTCCTTCCCTAAAGAACAAGCAGAGGCTGCTAAGGCAATAGCATATTATCTTGGCTTACTGAGAGGAGGGGCTTAATGATAAAAGATATTTCCCTTGCAATTTGACACCTGCTCTCTGAACAGCTGCCATTGCATATGGAATATTACCGACACCTTGGATTATAAACAGTACTTGCAAAAGAGAGTTGTGATTCAGGAGGTCCAGATTAATGGAGAGAAAAAACACAGCCTGGAATCTAGACTTCTGTAAAACAGATAATTTCAACCTTTCTAAAACAGGTAAGAGAAAGATTTAATAATGATTTATTGCACCTCTACTCTCCAAAGCAATATTTTTTCCTTTTTACCTATTACACACTGATTTATATCTACAAATATGCATATGTTTCATATTCTTAAAAGAACTTTCTCAAAAATACCGTCTTCAGTACGCAAATTCTTCCACTTCAACCTTCCTTCTACTGTAGCTTATGTTTGCCATATAGGACTTCATTAACTCATGCAGGTTCATCAACATAATTTTTTTAAGAAAGAAATAATACCTTAATCACAATACTAATATATTAAAAAGAAAGGAATTGGATATTAGCACAATCTTCTTACCTAACTGCATACAAATGTTACAGATATTACTTATTTTTCACACCACACCAGTATGTATAACATGCTAAATGCAGTTGAACTAGAGTATGTTAAATGATCCACCTAACTAACACTCACATTGCTTTGTATATCCTTTCATATCAATTCAGTTGAAATAAAAATGGAATGCATCAGATGATTACCTAACAGGTAAGCTGTTACAGTAAAAATTGAAAATAATACTTGTTATATTTATAACAAAATCTAGGATCCTTAAAATTTTTTTTTTTATAAAATGAACTAAGAGGTTACACTTTGAAAGCACACATAACAGAAATATTATGGGGTGTGAATGGTCAGAAATTTGAAAAACCTGTCTGGTAACTGGAATAGATTTGTACTAGATTAATATACAATTGGAAACAGATAATCAAAATTCTCAAGGTAATTCCAGAAAAATAAAACAGTTAATGTAAAATAAGCTCTTTTACTATTAAGAATAAGAAAAAAAAAGTAGCAAGGGACAAAGAGAGTAGTTAAGGAATAATATTACACCAAATAAACTTTTAATTCATCTTAACTTTTTTTTTTTATTTTCACTTCAGGAAAAATTAATTGCTTATTATCTTCTTATTATGTCAATAAAATGTAAAATAAACCCCGACAGGTATGGCAGACAAGAACATGGTTCCTAGGATATATTTACACATGCAAAATTATATTCTTAAAAAACCCCAAATAAATGTGCTAAGTGTAATGGACCTTTGCAAATACAAGTTAAATGCCATAAGAATGACTGCCAGTGATAAACTATGAATTAACCATGTATAAAAATCAAGATTCTCTTATCTCAATGTTTCTGAGCTCCACCAGAAGTTTCCTCAAAATGTAATATTTTACTGAAAACAGGTTTTTTGTACTCTCCAAGACTTTAGAGAGTACATCAACAGTACTTGGGGAATACAGGGTAGTAGAGATTTCAGGATTTAGGGTCTTGCAACAAACCAGTGAGTAAATCAGCTCATCAGCTGAATCCTGCTTGACTTTCTATAACAGTATCCAGATGCTGCCAGGGACGAGAGAAAGCTTTCAGATATTGTCAGAGTCACAGATCTAAGCCATTTTTTTCCAGTCCAAGAGAAGAGACAACTCAATAAGCAGACACAAAAAATTGAGTCAAACAGGTCACTTTTTAGAAAACTAAAGCTTTTTCACTATCTTTAGATTCACAGCCCATAAGGTGGTTGCATTCATTAAACTGCAGACACAGAAACAAGAGAAACATTAAATTCCTATCCATGCATTTAGCCTGCATTCTTGCCTCAATTATGAGTGATGGAAACCATAAACTTCAACCTTTTCCTGTGCATACTTGTAATATTCTAATGCCAAGCTCTTCATTGAATCAGATGTATTCCTTTAATTCTGGATGCCCCATCAAGGGATTGCTCTTTCTGCCCACTTAGTGTTCAAAGTCATCTCCATCAATGGCTGAAACTGTTCAACTGAAAAATTAACCTCAATAAATGGGGAAGTATTTTTTAACCTTGACAACCAATTCTACTTCCATCAAAGTTTGGCAAGTCTGATTTCAGTCAGTACTAAAAACATATGCACAGTATAATGCCACAGTGCTGTTGCTCATTCCACCCCACTACAATATGCATATGTGTGTTGGCTGGCTTTGTTTAAGAATACATGCACTTAGCAGTGAATGTGCCAAAAAAGAAAGCTTTCTTAAATTACAGATGCAAAATTTTGGATTTGAACTGTGCAGACAATGTAGTCATATCCTACAGCTTGAGTTATTCTGTTGGTGCTAAGACAGTAGATAGAAATCTTGCTATTGTCTGATATAAAAATATGTCACTTCTGAAAATTATTGCAGCACTTATCTTCAGAACATCAGGGTAGATCCAATGGCCTCAGCATAGTGCAGGGCATGCTGCCTGTCTTCCCATACGGAGTCAGACTGGGTCTTTGATGGTATAAGGCTTTAAATTCTTCTGATGGAAGACCAGGAGATCCTGGTATAGCACCAAGCTAGGGGTCAAACCCCCTGGGTTCTCCTCTTGCTTATTATGTTACCTCAGGAAAGGTTCTTTTCATTTCATGCACCTGTTCTCCTGTGTGCACCCTGTAAGTCGCTCACTTCAATTGCAGAGCACCCTGTTTCAAGAATCTAGTTATTAATGGTCTCTAAGCTCTACTACTACAATACAAAGATTTAACAGAGACAGCAAAAATATTTGAGAAAATTCAGACAGGAATCCCAAGGTAGACATGTGGGAAATGCCTACACAAACAGACATATTTTCTAATAATTCTCTGAACTCCAAACGCACTTTACACAGCTGGGCAGCTCCATCCCCTCCAGCTACATAACTAACTTCATACAGCTCAGCCCTGAGTGCAGCCCAGTAAACTGAAGGTGCTGAAGGGGATAGGGGATTTTATTTCATTCAAGTCTGTAACTGCCCTAACACAGTTATAGGGCTGCACATCCAGACTTAATCTGGCTAACTTAAAGCAGAGCAGGTGGCACAGCTGTTTGCCTCCCTCCATTCAGACCCACCCATAGCCCTTGTCCAGAAACTTACTGAGATCAGCAACCTGACATCACAATTCCCTCATGCAGCTATGGCCCTACTGTTTGTAGCTAGTTTAAGACTGCCAACACAAAGAGGAATCAAGTGTCTGGTGCCTTCATTTGGAAGTATTGAAAAGAAAGGCAAAGAGGTAGAAAATGCCATTTAATTCCAAGAACACATGAACTGTAGCCAAAAGGATTTTAGGAAAATATAAGTTTCCTATACATATTCAAACCACTTTTAATTGAACATATGACAAGCAAATGTTACTTAACTATGTTTCATATTTTAAAGAATTTACAGGGATATCTAATAAAGTTCAGCTGAAAAAAAACTTACACAATTTGTGTAATTATTCATATTCACAAAGCCTACGGAGAAGGGAAGCATAGCTACCCTAGGTTAAAGTCCAGTGCTTCAATACTTAAAAAAAATACATTTACAGAGCAAACACTCCCCACCTGTGAAACACACTGTGAGTATAACAGATGGCTTTCTATCTATATTCATTTCCTGGAAAGTAATTTGACTGCCTTTGTTGCTGTGCTTCTAGAGAAAAAACTTTCCTTCCTAATATTGTTGAGTACAGTCTGAAACAGCTTTTTGTCAGGTAACTGAGTGGACCATAAATTTGCAAAGCACAATAACGCAGTCTTTATTTAGCAGGTCTTCACTGCAGCTCCTGTTTGTTATATTTTGACCCATGTATGTAAACATACCTTTGGAAAAGTCTTATTGTACATGGAAGCAAAACATTAAGTTAGAAAAGAAATACTATTACCAAGTTCATGGTTGAAGTTGTTTCAAAATTTTCAATTAATCAATAACATTCTGAAAAGGTCCTTTCTTCCATTCTAAGTGTGGCCTGTAGTGATAAAAATTTTCTTCTGTCATCCTAGAAAGCACTGTAGTGGACTCTGCTCTATAAAAGGCTATTTGGATGACCCTCATACAAAGCTTGTACTTGGACAGACCTCACAGTTTGGCATCTACAGCATCATTTGGAAATTTTCTACAAATATAACCAACTGCAATTTGTGACAACTCAATCTGACAGAATATTCCAGCCTTTGGTTTTATTAGGAGTAAAAAAAAAATAATAATTGGAATTAAGCAAAAGACTTTACAAACATTAAAAACTTGCTTTGAAAAATACACTACAGATCAATATTCCACATATTCCATTATGGGTATTGATACAAAGTAGGCCACAAGGAGTTAGACAAAAAGAATACTCTCTAACCCTACCATAAGAGTAATCTTTTAATCCTGGGACAAATATTTACAGAAGAAAATCAAAGAAAAAGTCCAAAAAAAAGCACTTTGGATGGATATGTTTCTATGGCCTTCAGTAAAAGCAGATTTTCATCCTGATTTGTTTTGGTGCTGTTTTCATGATCTCAGTCACAGCTCACTGCACAGCTGCCCACATTAAACTTGCCTCTAGGCCCCATATAGATACTCAAGGCAATCAAAGCAATGATGGAATGAGCATGGGCAATTACTGTCCTTCTGTCACCTCCTCTGCTTTTTCCAAAGATAGATACAGGCACATTAGTGGCCAAGAGACACTGTTCTCACTTGAGGGTGCATGTATTTCTTCTCTCATCCATCATACACTATGATAAACAGCAGAGAAGAAAGTATACAAAGCTTTGCATGTACATTTTTTTCAGATATGGGAGAGAGGTTGTACATTATTCTATGTTCAGAATTCTTTTGCCAGTTCAAACACACTGAATTTAACTTATAATTTTTGAATTTTAAATTCAACATATCTAATTCAATTTTTATTTTAAAGGCTGTTGGTCTCTCTTTTCCCTTTAGGCATACTCCATGGACAGACGATGAATGGTACATGCATTATTTTCATTTGCAACAGAAATCCTAAGCTGGAGTGGTACTGTTATTTGTTGGTTCTGGTTTGCCTTTTCACTTTATTAACAGGATTCCTAGGCAATATACTTGCACTACGACATTATGTTTACTGCATGAAGACATGGACCACCAATACCATATTTCTCTTTAATTTGGCACTGTGTGACTTTACTTGGACTCTCATGGCACCTTTTTCAGTATATTATAATATCCAGAAGGTAGCTGTCTATTTCAGTCAAGCGTTTTATCAGATCATACGACTATTTTTTAGTATTAATATCTATGGAAGTGTGTACTTCCTGACACTCATCAGTTTTGACAGATACATAGGTGCTGTTCATCCAATCACTTCATTAACATGGTGGGACAAAGAGAAGGCTGTGTATTGTACCATCGGTGTATGGATCTTTATAGTGATTGTATCAATACCTGAGATCTACTACACAGTTGCAGCTAGAAGACAGCATGACATCATAAATTACCTGGATAGCACTGAAGAACCTTTACAATTTGAAGTGCCATTCACGCTCTCCAAAATTGTATTGAGATTCCTAATTCCAGCCACAGTCATCTTTACATGCTATATGTTGACTCTCAAAGCATTGCTACAACTCAGTAAACGGCAGCAAAGAAGGAACAGACTTGTTAGGCCTCTGTTACTGATTTCAGCGGCTATGATTGTATTTGCTGTTTCTTTCATACCTTACCATGTCATGATGATGGTGATACTAATGTACAGAATTAATTGTCAACCACCCTGTGAGAATATAAGCACATTAAATGCCATTTTCAAAGTTACAGAGATCATCTGCAGCATCAACAGCTGCCTTGACCCAATCATTTTTACAATAGCAAATAAGACATTCTTTCAAAGAATTAGAAGCATAAAATGTCATCCCAAATGCCAGTACTGCTGTTGTCTGGAAGGAAGGGCAAGGGACATCACTCTGTCCCTGAGAACAATGACTTAAACACCAGTCTACAGACTAGCATCTCCAACTGTTCATTTGGCTTCGTGTGACCAGCCCCATTTAATATTTGGTCTCCCATATTGTACAGATATCTCTTGAATAAGCAAGAATACACAGAAATGCAGAGTAAAACTTAACATGAAAACAAAGACTAGCAACTCCTAACTTTACAGAATGGGCATTTTAAATACTATTGTATTAACCCTAATTTATTGTGAAATAATACTTCTATCAGTATGTACACGCAACATAAAATAAAAAATGATGAAAAGTTCTAAGTCGCTCCTTTAATTCTGGGCCACAACAACACAGTAAGATTAAGAGCAGACAGTGCTGAGGAGTGTCCTTATAGTTTCTGTTAATTATTTCTTCATCTGTTTGTAAGTGCTGCTGTGATTGTTATTGTGCGATTAATAACTGTCATAATGCTTACAGCTGAATTTGAGCATTTGCAGAGTGGCTTTCTACAAGTACTTCATTTTAATACTGCTTGCACTAGAGTTCCACTGACAGTGGAACCTCATTAACCCAGGAAAATGCAGCACACTTCCAAAAATAAACAAACAAAAAATAAATAGTAAGATAAAGTGCCTTAGGACAGTCAGAGCCAGAGTGTCTGCTCATGAAATAAATAAGCACGGATTAGAGAGCTTTGCTGAGTCTTCTCCCAGGCAGCAGGGGTTCCCCCAAACCCTGGGCAACTACAGCTGTTTGTTATTAGTGCTCTGCTTCAGGGGAGCCCATGTTCTGCCATGATCTCTGAGCTCCTCAACAGAGAGCAGTGTGCACTGGGAAAGCTCTGAAATACAAAGGTGGCTGAGTGGCAAGAAGAGTAAGAGACACCGCTACACAGAAGTGCCTCTTCTCCTGTTCCTCTGGGGTCTTAGCATGACACTTTCAAGACAGTCCAAGATAATTAGACTACAATGCATTTTAATCATTCAACCAGCACAATAGTAATCAGAACATCCACCTTCAAGAGTCATTAAATATGTGTTCTTTCATCATATTGTATGGGCAAAATAATCATGTTCCAATAATCAGCCACCTGCTGCCTTGTTTTCTTGCCAAGTTCCACATATTACCTTGTTAATTATAAGAACCCATGTATCAGTGAGCACATTAACTTTACTTTCAGAAGTTACTGATGATGCAATAGAATTTAATATACTGTGTACAGTGTCTTAATTCTTTAACTTCTACAGTTTTAATGTAATTTTTCCTTGCATGTATTAGAACATAATTCTACTCTACATAGATATTGAATCTATCTTGTTCTAAGTTTTAATTATATTGACTTAATATATATGTATAAAATTTAGAACAATTTTTTTTTAGTTGTCTGTAACTGTGACATGAAAAGAACCTGGCCCTGATAATCTGAAACACTTTACAGGTGTTGGGATGTACTAGTACACAGAGAATCCCACAGAAAAATTGCATGCCTATATGTACTCACCTCATTCTAAATACTGCTTCTTTCCTTTGATATGTCTTAATATTTCAATTTTTCTTCTTTTAAAATAACAATACTCTTTTTTTAATGTAATTATCTATTGGAAACATGAGAAGGTTATTAACATTGCATTGACTTCCTTAAGAAAGAGAGCTTTTTAACTCCTAAAAAGGGGCACCCATGGACAATTAACTACAATTTACTACTATAATATATACATACATCTCAGACTGGTACAGAAACAAAGGCAATGCATTTACGGACAAAGACGATCTCAGCATAAAAAGAATAGAAAAGAAGAGATCAGTGTGGAGTTCTGGGCTAAATTATTTTATTGCTCCCACCAGATTGCACCCAAGCTTGTAAATTGTAAGCTATTTCCAAAATCAAACACTTGCCACTTTTATCTTTTGATCTATCTTTAAAGGAACAGATACTCTGGGAAGCAGGAATTCTCAGCTTTTACCCAGCTTCTATGAGGTGAGCTTTTTCAGGAGAGACAACAGTAGCTTAGACCAGAAACTTGTTTAAATTTCTTGAGATTTGTAATAGAAAAATAATTGTTTTTCAGTTCAGATAATTTTATTCTCACTGGATAATCTCTACTACATAGAAGTTAATGTTACATATCAAGCAAGTGTAATTAGAAAGATTCATAGTTAAAGAGGAAAGAAACACTCAACTCCAAAGTAATTTTAAAAAACATTATCAAACTTGCTTCCTGAATTTGGAAAAAAATGCATTTGTTTCCTCTTAAACGTGCTGCCTTTACAAAACATGAATAAAGACTGTGCTCAAAAGTACCCAGAGCTGCAAAGAATAAAATTAAAAATTTTAATTAAAATTTGGACTGAAATTTAATTGCAATTTGGGTTGTCCAGTGAGCTGAAGACAAATACAATAGTTACAGAGCTTCACAAAAAACCCTTCCACAACTCATATGCAATGCCTTTTACTACCACCATAAATGCATATTGCACAGATTGTCAAGCAAAGTCTAGCATTTCTCTGTCTGCATTTCATAGTGTAAAAATAAAAACTAAGGCCCAAGAAAGGAAGTGTTTTACAATCAATGTGAGCCTGATAAAAGTAACAAAACAAGACTATGGGAACTGCTAGCTTGCAGTGAGAACTGTTAGCTTGCCTCACTTCACAGACATCGAGCCATGAGGATTCTAGCTCAAAACAAGCAAGAACCATAAACAAAGATAACAAGATATTTGCAGCTGTTGTTATTGCAAGACGTTGTGCTAATTATAGGTGGCCAATGACATTTGGCGTGGTGAATTGGGAGCCAATGGATATGTGACATGAATGTTAGAAATAGTATAAAAAGAGGCCTTGTAAAATAAAGAGAAGTTCCTTTCTTTGACAGAAGCTGCTGCTCTGTGAGTCATTAAGTGTCATGTCTGTCTCAACAATGACACAAGACTATGCAGAACTTTCATTCCAGCCAGGTAATTAGAACATAACACACATTTAACTAAATAAGGATGACATTTATATTTCAGTGTGACTGAACTATGCAGTACACTCAAATAAAAAGATGCAAAATGAGATGTGTTTTGCTCTTCTGTCAGAATCAGCCTACCAAAGAGCTGTGTGGTCCAGGGCACACAGGATGGAGCTATGCCAGTGACTGTCATCACCGGCATGGAAGAGTATCAAGGAGCTGTGCCAGTGACCAGGGAAGGACTGGGGATGCAAACAGGCAGGGATCTGTTTTTGTGGGGGTTAATCCAGACCTCAGTCAACTCAGAAGATAAAAATTACAATGAAATAGTATATATATATATCCAACCTGGTTTCCTTCTATGACAGGGTCACCTGTTTGGAGGATGAGGGAAATGCTGTGGATGTTTTCTCCATGGATTTTATAAAGCCTTTGACACTGTTTCCTGTAGCATTACCCTGGAGAAACTGGCTGTCATTACTTGGGCTGGTGCCCAGCTTGCTGGGTTAAAAACAGTCTGGATGGCCAGGCCGAGAGTGGTGGTGAATGGAGTCGCGTCCTGCTGGCAGCCGGTCACCAGAGGTGCTCCCCAGGGCTCAGTATTGGGGCCAGTCCTGTTTAATATCTTCACTGGCAATCTGGACAAGGGGATCAAGTGCACCCTCAGTCGGTTTGCAGGTGACACCAAGCTGGGTGGGAATGCTGATCTGCTGGAAGGCAGGAAGACTCTGCAAAGAGATCTGGACAGGCTGGATGAGTAGGCCAAGGCCAGTTGTGTAAGGCTCAACAAGGCCAAGTGCCAGGTGCTGCACTTGGGTCACAACAACCCAACACAGAGCTACAAGCTGAGGGAAGAGTGGCTGGAAAGCTGCTCACAGGAAAAGGACCTGGGAGTGCAGGCTGAACACGAGCCATCAGTGCCCAGGTGGCCAAGAAGGCCAATGGCATCCTGGTCAGTATCAGAAATAGTGTGGCCAGCAGGACCAGGGCAGTGATTGTCCCTCTGTACTCAGCACTGGTGAGGCCACACCTTAAAGCCTGTGTCCAGTTCTGGGCCCCGCAGTACAAGAAGGACATTGAGGTGCTGGAGCATGTCCAGAGAAGGGAGTTGGTGTCACCGGAGCTGATGAAGGGTTGGAGCACAAGTCTTATGAGGTGCAGCTGAGGGAGCCGGGGGTGTTTATCCTGGAGAAAAGGAGGCTCAGGGGAAACCTTATCACTCTCTACAATTCCCTAACAGGAGCTTGTAGCAAAGTCAGGGTCAGCCTCTTCTCCCAGGTAACAAGTGACAGGACAAAAGGAAATGGCCCCCTAGTTGCGCCAGGCAAGGTTTAAATTGCGTACTAGGAAAAATTCATGCACCAAAATGTTGTTGAGCACTGGAACAGGCTGCCCAGGGAAGTGGCTGAGTCATCATTCCTAAAGGTATTTGAAAGACATGTAGATGTGGCACTCAAGGATATCATTTTATGGTGGACTTGGCAGTGCTGGATTAATAGTTGAACTCGATGATCTTAAAAATCCTTCCCAAACTAGATGATTCTATGACTTTATCATAAGTTTATCTGATTTCTACTGTGTATCCTTTGATCCTCCCTGCCACCTTCAAGTATATGAGCAAGAGATATAGGCAGATTGTCCCCAGCGACCACTTTGTTGGTAACAAGCAGGAGCAAGCTGGAGACTCCTCCAGTTCACTTTTGTAGGACTGAGTAAGGTGGATATCCCTAGCTCCTCAGTTCACTGTTCTGAGCACACCCGCAGAACAGGGACAAACTGTTTGGACTCTGAGATGCTAATACAATCCATTTTTCTGCATTGCTCCTTTTTGTGTCCCATTTACAGAAAAAATATGGAATAAACTGTTATACAAGCAAATCCTTGCCTGCATGTATGTTTTCCTCCACTGTCTGTGTCCACACAATTCTACAAAGCCCATAAATTATCTATCAATAAAGCCATCTATAACAGAGGTCCCAAGATGCTCATACACACAAGAGAAAAAGGGCAAGAAAAAGAGAAGAAACAACCCCATGCTTCTAAAAGGATTAGTCTCAACCAACCCTGAATAATGAAGAACAGAATGTGAAAGAGCAGATGAGGGCATTGCTACAAAACACATCTGTGCAACGATGCCTCTGTTGTCTGTTCTCCCAGCCTGGACATCCCACACAACATGCCCTTGTCCTGGGCTGAGTCTAAAAGCACTGCATAATCTTTAAAAGACCATCTGCAGGACACAATACTCTTGAATAATCCTTCCCTCTCTTACCCTCAGCTATTCCTGTTTCTCACGATACTCAGCTGTGAATATACTCTAGTAGCTGACAAGGGTTCTAGACATTTGTTTTCTTTTTATAAATTATTATAAAATCAATTAAACACACTTTTTAAAGCATTTTTGTTCAACTAGGCTAATTTAATGCTAATGCTGTCCTGATTAAAATCAAAGGTATTCTGCAAAATAAGAGTTAAAAGGCACAAGACATCTGTTCATGTTTACTTGGTCATATTCTTACTTTGAAACACATGCTCCTAAAATGTTTTATTAGAATATTACCCAGATAGAATGACATAAACAAATAAAATTAAATGTTTATTCCATTTTGCTACAGTAAGTGAACAATAAACTAAACAGCTAAGAGCCAAAGTCAACATCTACTATGACAAGTAAGTTGGCATATTGGTTTCTCACAGATCTTTGCTTGGATTAAATCTGAGGACACGGTGTCCAGTTAAATATCTAACTATTATGAGTTTGAACACATTATTGTATATTGCAATAATGTATTAGCCTACAAAACTGATTGCAAGGTCTAGGGAGCTTTTGTGTACCTTATCTAGATATTCTAACATCTTCGTAATACATTTAATGAACACAAGGTAGACCATGGCCTGAAGGATTTGACCTTTTATGTACATGATCAGCTGTGGTCAGAGAAAGAACTTTCTCATTTACTATTGTAAATTCAGCATTGTTTTGTAAGCAAAAATTGTTAAACCAAAAGTCTCTAAGTTGAAGAGAGAAATTCTGCTAAAAATTTCCCAAAGTTGCTAAGGAAAACAATAGTCATATTCTCTATTTTTCTTTATAATACTTTCATCTCAGAGAGAAACTACCTGAAATGTTTGCTTATTAAGACAGGAGCTTACTTTTTAAAAATAAAAATGTTCAGATGTTCCTAAAAGTTTGGCTTTCTCTTTGATATACATAAATAAATGTGTTCTGATATCAAAGTTTTTCTTTGCCATGCCTCAGAATCATCTCACTTGGCAAAAAACTATAACAAATGCTACTAAAATACTTCACCATTGTACATTGCTTCCATCTATGGAAGTCAAATCTCTTTAGGCAGAAATAAAAATGCCTAGACTGATTCTACAGCTGCAGGAACCACAGCAGAGGCAGGTGATATGACTAAGTCCACCATCTGCCTTGTAAAAAAATGTAGCTTCTCTGCTCCTGCTTTAGAGAAACATCCAAGCCTCTGAGCAGCTAAGTCTCCCTACGCTCTGCCTGGAGCCTGCAATCAGAGATGATGGGATGTGCTGGCCTTGCACAGGGACCTATCAAATCTACAGCCCTCCCAAGTTCTCTTTTCAGGACTTCTCCCAACTTGGCACTTACCAGCTCGGTCCCCCCCACTTCACATGACTCAGCATAGATGGGGCTTCCTCCAGCTGGGAAAGGTGAACCTTAGTCAGGGAGCACTGCAGTTCTCAGCTTTTGCAGTCTAAGGTAAAATGCAGCCTAATGTCACAAAAGGTAACAGTCAAGGTCTCAGCTACTGACCCAGCTAGAAAACTGATGTCCTCGCACAGAACATTGTGTGCTACGACAATGGAAACTTAGGATCTCTGGTTTCCCACCAGTTCAGCCAACACTTGTCAGAAGATTGATGTTCAGAGCCAGATGTCTTTCCACTTCTTGTAGGCTTCTTGTGCAGCCTGTCTTACCTGATTTTGGTGTTTTCAAGGACCTGATCTGAACTAGAGACTGCAGGCGAGCACACACAGGTGAAATGCATAGCACTCTGCCTTCCTTACAGAAAGAAATGGCATTTTAGAAATGGCACACAGTCTTTCAAGACTGCTTGCTATTTCTCAAAGAAGAAAGAATAGAATTGTTCAAAAGAATGCACATTCATCTTTTAATACCAAAACAAAAACAGGAGGATGGACTTTTGCTGCTGCAAGGAAAGAGCTGACATTTTCTTTTCTTAATGGTTTACCCAAAGGTATCCAAGAGCAGGGTGGCAATGGTCAGTGCCATCTGCCAATGTGTCAAACATTGCAGGGGGGTTCCTGAAGGCACCACATCTCTGCTTTACATTAACATCACTACTCTTATCCAGAAGCAATACTTCGGGCTGCTGATTCAGAAGAGTTGTAAAATGCAGATAATGTGGGAAGACTTAAAGCTATGCCAGAATTAGTGTGTAGGCAGGCTTAATTCTGAATTTTTCTGCATATCTCACTTTCCATTATAGAGATTTAGCATATAATTTTAATTTTAGACTTTACTATTGCTGATGTTATTATTTCAGGTTTAGACAATCATGCTGATGCAGATAAAAGGAAACCTGTAAAAATAGATATTGATTTCCTGTAATGTTTTAGAACATTTTTTAGTGGAGACGTAACTGAAAACCCTGCATTAGCAACAGAAACTGCTAACGCATTTGTTCCTGAGGTGTAGATTTTTTAATTCTATGTGACTCTGTCCCAGGTTACAAAATTAATATGAAAAATAATTCTCTCTTTAAATGGCCTCACTGCACAATAAAAGAAAAGTTGGTTAAAGGGGATGGAAGTATTAATTATATTTTCACACTCTTTATTCTTTTAGAATTTTTATGATTTTTAAGAAACCTGGGGCTTTTTTAACTGCCAGACCTGTGAAAGTAATTTCACAATCCTTCTTATTTTTTTTTCATTTTAGAGCTACAATGTTTTATCACCATATATGTCATGTCTCCAGAAACTACATGTTCCTTCTTTGAATTCTTTGGAATCCAAACCTCATAGTAGATAAAAGAAACATAGAAGTATTTATAGTCTGTTTTATGCTGATGCTGAACTCTGAAGGGCAGTGCTGAAATCTCTGTTCTTCAATACCAGTTTAATGATACTCTGCAACAACTTGTCAAAATAATCAGGTTTTTTCTACAGTTTGTTCTTTTCTCCTGAAGCCAATTCACAAGCTTATTTTTAATAGCAAACAGAATTGCTTACAATGTATCTACTACACAGCCCTTTAAAATAAACATTTATAAAGATTTTTGAGGTAGAAAACAAAGCAGATTAAGCACGGGGTTTACTTTTTGTCTTCAATAAATGTTTGCAACTCTGCCCTCTCTGATGGAGACTGTGACAAGATCTCACAGTGGACAAATGAACCCCAGGGGATACTGAGCATGTCTGTGTTTCCAGTGCAAGATCCAAGTGGAGAATTGGTTTTGTGGGGTCAAGAGGAAGCACATTCCAGTGACAAAAAAGAGACTCTCTAGCCCACAGTGGAGTACAGGGGTATACATATATATGTATATATACATATATATGAGCATTTCCAGACTTGGTGAAAACTGTTGTTTCATAAGCTCTGTACTTCTCAGCTGGCATCTGTATATGCATCCAAATCAACACTTGTCTGAGCACCAAAAAGAGATACAATCAGTTAATGCAATCCTCTGTCAGAACCAGTATGTGCTGCAAGCTGCATAGATCTTACACAGGAAGGCTGATGATTATTCTGCCTGACTTGAACCAGTCTTAAAGTTAGGCAGTTGTACTTCTAACAAGGGACCGTGTAGCACTTGTAATATTTCGCAGAATATTGTCCCTGTGGTTACAGAAGTGGCTGACAACCCCAAAACTCCATTAACTTTTCTGCAGGTTGCTAGCTGTCTTACCACCCCTTCGCCCTCCAAGCATGGGATGGTGGATGCCAAATTACTAGCTATATCAACAAACCTATTTTATAATGGCACCACCAAAACAAATGATACAAAATTAGCTTTCACAGGTTAAAATGTTTGCAAGACTTATTTAATCTTTGGGCTGAAGTCTCCAAATGCTGAAAAATTTCCTCAGGAAAAAAAAAAGTCAAGTTCCCTACTTTGATAACACAGGAATATGTTTATAGTGCTTACAGAGTCAGAAAACTAATACTTACGTCTTATTTTTATCACCTGAAAATCTGAGTATTTGTACTTGACATTTTTTCACACAATTGCAAAATTCAGAGAAATGTCACAAAAATCCAAGTATGAATATGTTTCATACAGTTAGCTTCCACTAATGCACAAATATCCAGCAATGACATAATATTAAGCACTGTTTATTAATCTTAATTTGTCTTTATAGAAACGGCACATCATTCATTTGTATTATGTACACTATATAATCGTGTCCAAAAAGGACTATTTACTACATACAAACTGAAAGAGACCACAGACTAGATTAAACCATTACAGCCACTATACTTAGTAGAAACTTAGGAAAAATTGAATTTTAAATAATTTGATACTATTTCATTTGCAAAAGTAACCAGAACAAATACTATACTGCAAAATATATATTTACTAGAAATACTCTGGCTGGAGAAACCGTGTTAATAATCAGTGAAACTGAACACTAACATTTCCATGGCCAATTTCCTTTGGAGCTGGTGTATAATGAACACAAATTTTCATTACTAAGAAAGACAAAGGGTGGGTAGGTTACAAGTAGAATATACAAAAATACTCCTTCACAGTAACTGTATAAAAAGCAAGTAAACTAGTAGGTCAGCAGGGAGGAGCAGGAAATACTGTAATTGAAAAATGCTTTAACTTTTTCCACTATATGGTTTCTCTATTCAGGCTTCATTTTTTCCCCTTTGTTTTTAAATGAATTATCAATTTAATCATTAAAATAGCATACAGAAATATGCATTGCTATTCTTTATCTAGCATATTTACCTCTCCTTATTTTAGAGACATGTTTAACTAGCTGCCATGTTCACTCGAGACCACTAGAAGGTGCTCCTCTGTTAAAAGATAATTCTGTCTGAATTGCTGCTAAAAGCTAATTTTCCCCCAATAACTGTGGTTCTGGTCAGTTGTTTACGCAGAGTGTAATTGCAGCAGCCACCCCTGCTATAAAACAGCTGGAGCTCATCTGCTATAACCATTATCACAGCATGAAAATAACAGATCTGTTATCACTCATTTTCTGATAAATCAAAATCCCATCTGAGCAGAATTCTAGTTAGTTTTGCTGGAAGGTGAGGCATGGAAATTGTGGTGCAGCTAACAAACCACACGTTTTGTAAAGTTAGGAATCACAGAATCAGAGAATCAGGCTGGAAAATACTTTTATGATAATTGAGTTCAATCATACATCTAACACCACCATCATCTTTTATACACAAAATATGAGCGTCCATCAAGTTCTGACTTAGTCTGATACCCAGAGTGGCATTCTGATGACCTCTGGGTACACACAGACTGCCTTGGTCAGCTCTTTGCATATGCAGTGTCTCCCTCACCTCTGCAGGGACCCCTGTGCTCTGGGGTGCGTCCTAGCAAGACAATCGGAAAAAGTCTCAAAAGAAGTTTGCTTTTTATCTGCACCCTAAGAGATGGAAATCTGTAGACATAACTGAGAGTAGCACTCCTGCTTTACTCTCTGAATTTAGACAAGTCCTACAGACTTGACCTCTAATTTAGATTAAAATTGCTCCACCTTTGGCTGCCACAGAGACAAGGCTCACGGGATATAAGCCCCAAACCACTTCAAAGTAATCTCAGCTGGTACCTCTCAAGGATAACATGAAGCAAAGTGGTAGGCATGGAGAAAATTGTTTGCAAAGACTTTTTTGCTTGCTGTACAAATGTGACACAAAATTGAATGTTGTGCTAAGCCCTGAATTCCCTAGGTCAGGAATGCCATAGAAATTCCACATAAAATACTAGTTTTTAGTTCCTCCTTCCTCTTCTATATGTCTAGCACATTACATTGTCAGGTGTGAATTAAAACCCGTATTTTTTGTCACTTATATCTATGAGCAAAGAGCTAGAATATTTGTGGCGTTTTGTTAATTAAAACTGTGACCTCTCAAATTTTAAGCCTTACTCAAATAAGCTAAAACTAAGTATCATTGCTGCTGTGACCCTCTAGAAATGTTTTTCTTGATCTTGCCTCGTCTTTTTACCCCTCACAGCCCTAAATATTTTTTCATTATTTGTTTAGCATGTTTGACTTTAGCTGAATCTTGTACAGATTTAGTTTCTTCTTTATTATTAAAGTATGCTTCATAGTAGACAGACATTGCGTCAGTGTCCCAGAAATAGAAAACATTATTTAGCATGTGCATAAGTGAGCCTCAAAAGCCCTAAGCAGCTGGCCACTTTGAAAGATGATACCCCAGTGTTGCAGGTGAAAGATGAATTCAAGGCTCTGCTGCTACCTCTACACAGATGTCTAGTCTGCTCCTTTCCCACATGAAGGCACCAGGGAGAGTGTGAATCCCCAAAGCAGGAAAAGTCTCTGCTGTTCCTGCCATCCCTGCCATCCCCTGGCAAGAGTTACTCAGTGGGGAAAGGGGCACTGCTCCTTCTGAGGAAAAGAGAAAAAGAAAACAGAAAATTCTGTTTTCCAGCATCTGAAATTAGGGCACGCGCCTCATATGTCCCAGCAATCACATTTAGAAACCCTGCATTTCTGCTCTACCTGTGTCATAGGGAACAATTACCGATCCCTCCTCCTTGAAAGCCACTGGTTAGTAAGCACGTTTACAAACTATTTTTACTTTTGCCATACGTAAAATATCTACAAGAAATGTACAAACCACACTTCTATTTGCTAAATAGTTCCTAAATCCTGAGAATGTATTCAAAGTTTTTAAGGCCCAGAATGTTTGGTTTTTTCACTCCAGAATTTAAAAAAATTTTTCAAAAATAAAAATTCATAAGGCAGGTGCACAGGCTGGAGAGTGCACAATCTGGGTTCTGCTTGGGGTCCCAGCAGAATCACACAAGGAGAGTCGGTTTGTATGTCAAGGACCTTCATGCCACTCTGAGAGCTTAAGGGGACCTTCAAAAGGACATAGCATGACCAAGGAAATCATACTCTCCTTGGGGCTCTCCAACAGACACATGGCGAGGTGATGTTCCACCCTAGTATGCTCTCCATCTCCCCCTTTTATGGGATAAGGATACACAAAATTTGCCCCTGCACTAGGTTGCACCTGCACTATGCCCATCAGGCTGCATCTACTAAGAATAAGCTCACTTCTATTTCTGGAAATGGGGGAATTGAGACATATCATTCCTGTAAGTGGCAGGCATCATTCCAAAATCACTCCCTGCTTCAAATGGAAAGAAAAAATCTGAAAGTCATGTCAAAAGGATCAAAACACAGATTTGACACATCAATACAAAGTAGCAATGAACTTATTTTTAGTATTCAGTCACTGGATGCTAAATATTATCTAGAGCTTTCCCATTATGGAAAATCTGACACACATAGCTTTTCTTGCACTCTGATGCTACTGCTTGGGGAGTGGGATATGCACCTCCAGTAGAATCAAAGCTTTCACTGAAGACAAAATAATCTTTTTTGTAGCTACTGCCTGTATCTCTCCAATTAAATGCTATAATTTACTACCCAAAGACTGATTCCACCACTAAGGCTACATGCAGACAACAGCAGTCTTATTGAGTGGGAAAAGAGGAAGTAGAGAGATGTTATGGCTCTTCTAAAAATAAAAGAGTAAGAGAAGAAATTAGGAGGTCAGTTGCATGCTTTTCATTTATATTTGAAAGGTCACTTGTGGTGTCCCTCATGAATGATGTAAAGTTTAAAATAAACTGATATCTTAATTACTGTCAGCTTGCCAGAGCTGGAATCCAATGAGCCTGCAACTCATTCAGTGGCTGGCTGAGAGCTTCTTCTTTTTGTGTTGCCTTTTTTTTTTTTTTTTTTTTTTTTTGGGTTTTNTTTTTTGAGGATTCTGGCTCTCAGAAATGCTTGCTCACAGTCATTTGTGTGTTATTATTAGCAAACTGTTAGACTGGCCACTAGGCACACATTTTGTAGAACCAAAATAATTTTATTGTATTACTTCAACATTTGACTGGAACAAAGAGGCAATCACAGTAGACCTTGAATACCTTCAACAGTATTAACTCGGTCATTATTATTAAAATACTGAACAGGCTCTTGAAGACAGTATTTTTTACCAGCTATCACATTAGTTGTTTTCTATTAGGTTGAAGTCATCAATGGAAAAGAAAGAGCAGGAACAAAGTTGCTGGGTATTATGTGACAGTCCTTACTATAATGTAAGGCACAGAGCTGACAACAGAAAAAAATATGCTCTATCAATCAGGTTAGAATTTTATGCAAGTATTGCCATACACACATCACTTGTTTCTACAGATGGTGGTACAACTGTTCCTATCACTACTATCAAACAAAAATGGGAAACAATCTGGCTGAAAAATAACTATGCAAAAATCTTATCAAATCTACAGGAAGCTTCTTTTGCAAAACAAACCACATTTGATTCATTAGCTATTTCACAAGCACCGCTATGAAAGTGATATGCCAACACTAGCAGCAATACCACTGCCCATATTTTATACTAACATGACCCCTAATAAAGCAGGATACTAATTAATCATATATGCAATATGGTATGAATTTATGCTGTTATCTGCCTAACATTAATTTTCCTAAGCAGTGCACCATCATTCTCATTAAATCCCAGTCTGCCTGATTTCCTCTCACAGTCTTCATTCAGTTGATACACCCTTTAAATTTCAGCATAAAAGTAAACACTGAAGAGTCTTCTATTAAGAGGTTTGCTAGATCTTTTAGAGCCTTCCAGATAAGACATCTGATAAAAAGAGTAATGTTTTCAGACAATATATCCTCAGTGGGTGTTTTGTTTGAAACCATCTATCATGAAATTGCTCCCAGCATGGCACTACTGTCCATTAAAAGAATCTGCAACATTCGTGTGTACCCACAGTTCAGTGCAATTCCTATAATGAGTGCTTTATTTATTTACCCCAGTGTCTATGAAGCTCAGATTATAATTTAATTTTAAACAAACTGCATACTGTGAACACTTTTAAGAGAGCAACCCATTAAATTCAACATTTATTCAACAGTTCTAATTCACTTGCTGTATTATGATTTCTCCATTTTAAGAAGTACAGATTTAGTCCTATATATCTTGTTTTCTGTAATTTTTTATAACACATTAAATATTTAGTTTCCATCTACACCATTTAGAAAGGAACTTACAGGTACAAATTTAAACACACTCATTGGCAATTGAGTAAATACAGTCTCTGAAATCAGGCTTTTAACCAGATTTTAATACATCTTTATAATCACTTGGAATCAGAAAAATGGGCAGGTAGAAACCTGGATGTTTTGTAGTAAAGTTTTAAAAACTTATGCGTCTAATATGCAACAAAAGCTAAGGATTAGTACACATAAAGACCACAGTGAAAATGCTGGACTGAAAAAACTAAAATATTATTTTTTCAACTATACTGCCCATTTCTGCGTACAGTCTATTCAAATTGAAGAATATTTTAAATTTACATGATAGATCATGTTTATCTATATTGTTGAAAAATGCACAGCCTGAATTTTGGGCCAAAAGAACTTCCCAGTGAACTCAGAATTTAGGTCTGAAGTTGTAGTGCAGAACTGCAACTGTGCAAATGCTGAGGAGGCGCCAATCAAAATATATACTTCCATACCTTAAAGACTGTGCTATTTTCCATACAATGCCCCAGAGCAATATGAAAAATGGGCAGAAGCTTACTTACTAATTTCTTTTAAGTCAGGATTTGAATGCATAGTGTCATCAAATGGGTCACTTCGTAAGTTCTCTCTGGTTTTAATAAAGCAGAAAATTAATCAAGAAATCTTTAAGTGAGCACAAAGTAATTACCTTTTTTCCTTATCTCAAGTAATTCTCTAATACAGGAAAAAAAAAACTGAACCAGGGGTATACATCTTTATTTTTCATATAATGATATGAAACTTCCAATATCCATCTACAACCTCTCATTTTCCATTGCAAAATAAAAAGCACAGAAGAACACAATACCTAACCAAACAGAAGATATGCTTAGTGATGAATCAGAATAATGCAGTGGACAACAACCAAAAGACAATGTTAAAATTCTACTTGTTCTGACCACGTGCTATGAAGATAAAAAGAATGTTCTAGATAAGGGCTATTTTCCATGGAAATATTTATCATGAGAGATGTTTATCAAATGAAGTAAGCTATTTTTTGACTGAAGAACAAGAAAAGTAATTGTTTTCTAATCTTGTTTTAAGTCATGAGCAGTGCCTTGAAGGATTCCCTGAAGATGATACTGTTCAAAGGCTGCAACAAATATTATCAACAGAAAACATCCTACTATGTCCTCTAGTCGAGATCTCCTCTTCTCATCAGTATAGTTTACCTACTCCCTTATCTCTCTATAAACTCAATGATGAAGCCTAAATAAGGTTTCCAGCACCTGTCTCCTTCCACATTTAGACACATAAGATGCTTGAACTTATTTC
Organism: Pardalotus punctatus; assembly: GCA_013400915.1. Taxonomy (NCBI): domain Eukaryota; kingdom Metazoa; phylum Chordata; class Aves; order Passeriformes; family Pardalotidae; genus Pardalotus; species Pardalotus punctatus. The sequence continues at coordinate 554,364 of VZTX01027302.1, forward strand.
TTTTATTTAGTCCATGACAGTCACAGCTATCAGACAGTGGCTGTCACAGATGGTAAACTGTATTATGACACAGTCCTAGCTACACTATTTTTCTAGTTCATATGCAAACTCAGCAGCAAGAAATACAGAAGACAAGGGACAAAAGAGCAGAAAGGACATAGGGAAAGAAAATCCTTTCCTTTCCTCTTCATTTAAATTGAGATCTGCAGACTAATCATTTTCATTTTTAATTTGCAGCCTACACTGTGAGCCAAGAACTGACAGGGGGAGATTGACTGGTGCTATTTGGTTTCCTGATTGCAGGAAGTTATACACAGGCCACAAGAAACAACCAGTCACAATTTCCTCTACAAACAGAGTTTAGCAGAGGAAAAAACAAAACAAATAAACAAGGATATAAAACCAGAGTGGTCCCAAGCAATTATACATTTAAAAAAGAAAAAAGGTAAATAGAAATAAAAATTACAAAAGTAGCAGCTACCTGGAAAATAGACTAGGCAACTTAAAAACAATAAAGTGGTGAATTCACAAACTGCTTGATGCCAGAAGATCCAGATGACATACCCAATGAGGATCTCAATAAAAGGAGAGATTTCTAGGCAGTGAAGGCACAAAAATAGTAGCAAATAACTGGCAGGAAATATTTCAGCATGGGCTGTACAAATCTTCTGGCGACACAGAGATAACTGAAGCTGTAAACCCACATTCTCATCAAAGCAATCTCCATCCACACCAGCTAGTCTACAGCCACGTGGCCACATCAGTCAGCAGCACAGTCGGCTCTTCAGTCACGCTGCCAGCCATCTGCTCGCAGTGTATCACAAGCAATGGCACAACGCTCTGTGTGGGCGCAGTCCCACAGCACTCAAGCCAACACAAGGTACGGCTGCCACGGCCCCCAGCTATCTTGGCTGCACAGTCCTTGGCCATTTCATCAGGACTGGCACTGAAGTGATCACATCAGTGCTGCTGTAGATGACAGCAGAAGCAACTGGTTTTCCACGGGATTGGCTGCCTGAGCTGGCTTGCTGTGCTGTCACATCAACAGCACCGCCGGCTGGAGGGAGGCACCACAATGATGTGTCCGGCGTTAGGAGGGTGGGGCTGTGGCAGATCTACATCGGCTCGAATTGCCATGAAACTCAACGTGTAGCAGCTAGCCCCAAATGAGATTGGACCTATGCCCATGTTGGTTGCCCAGATCACAACCACAAATATCCATAAGCCAGCACTACCTTCAGGGTTAGGAATTTCTTGCCTTTTAGTTTTCTTTCAATGCTGACCCCATCTCAGTGCTGCCATAAACATCGGTATGGTCAGAGATGTGATTGTTACAGAAATAAAAGATGGGTACTGTTAATATGGGTAAGTTCTCTATCCTATTTCTCTGAGCAACTGCACAAATCAGCAGACACTGAAGGCTGGACAGACCTTCTCCTTTTGGCAGTGAGACTGAATAAAGCCACTTTAAAATCTGTGTTTAGCTACATATGATATTCACTTACAAATCCAGAAGCATCATAACCTACCTAGATAGAAGATAATTACTCTCTAGTCAAACAAATGGGTTCTCAAAAAGAAAAATTCATGTCTTGATGAGGTCATATCCTATAAAAACTTGCTCCACTGATTGTCTAGCCTTTGAGATAAAAAAAAAGTGCTGGCTCTTTGCCACTTCCAAGCACTGGACCTTGCATTACATTTACTGAACTGAAAGTTCTGTCCTTCAAATCTGAGCAAGTCACCCTCTAATCTTCCCTTTATCCTCTCAATCCTCTCACTATCAGCCTAATTTTCTAATTTTATCATCAGTTTCATCACTTTTCCTTAGATTTCTTGAGTTTAACAAAATTATTGCTCAACTGAGGGAGCCAGAATTGAAAACATTCTTGTGATAGCTCTTGTTCCAGGTAAAACGTCCTCTTTATGTGAACATTTTACATTTACCATTACACTATGGTAAAATAGCCGAATAGTCTTCATGATACTTAATTATTTTTCAGAGTAAGAGTTTCAAGGGAAGTCTGTATTAAAAGTAGTCTCTTAATGTGGCTTTGCTTGTTTATTTCGTGACACAACAGCTTTATATTTGATTTATTGAAAAAACAGTAGCTCTTTCTTGATCTTAATAGAAAGAGACAGACTAAGGAAATGGCCTATTACTCATGTGCTTCGAGGTGTTCCAGTAACCATCCATCCTGCAGTCCTACCAGCATAATATGGGGGCTGTCCACCTAGACTAGCAGCAACACACCCAGAATCAGATGTTTCAAACAACAGTGCAAATGGCAGGAACAAAGAAAATCTTTTCCACGGATGATTTCTTGTTATCTCTAAAACGTATAGACAGCCTTGAACCCGCAGATGCAACATTCTCTACACAAAAGGTAAGACAACGATGGATATTTTTTGTATCTTTATGTATTTACTAAGTTCTCAATCTCAGAATTTAATTCAGGGCCATTCCACTCCTTTCAGTTAGTCCATGCGCAGTATGTTCCTCACTTAAGGCATACCTTGTGTACGAAAGCATTTACTGTCATGTTTTTCTCCATGTCCTGCCTTTCCATTTTACTGACTCACTTTTGTTTTAAGACAGAGACAGGTCCTGCCTCTCTGGAATTCCCATTTTCACATGGGAGCTCTTCAGCACAGCTCTGCTAATACTAACAAGAGCTTCTGTTTCCACTTAAATATATTTTGACAACATATGCAGTGTTGCCACCCTAAGGAAGAATACCTTTTCTTTGAATTGCTGAGTTACATAATAAGACTTAAAAATTGGTCTGAAGATGCAAAGAAGTACTTTTGTAACATGGAAAAATTGAAAATTGACCTCTCAAGCATTTAAAACATGTCAGCATTCACTATTTTTATCCTTTTTTGACTGAAATTATTGAGAATTATGCTCACATAAGTAGACATGGCATTAGTTTCCACAATGATGTAAGGTTTGATGTACTGAGTTCTATAAAGCTCTAAACAGGAGAAGGAAAGATTACAAAATTGCCACGAGTAGAAAGCTAAAAGGAAAAGTCAGAAAGCCATTAGCAGGAAGTCAGCAGATGCATCTTTTAACTTACCGAACAAGCGCTGATGGAAGAGAAATTTTCCAGCTATCAGTCCTGTGAGAATGGCAAGCAGCCACAGAAACACCTTCAAAAATCTCCAGCCTCCTCCTTCAGGGTATTTATTTGTTACAAAGGAGAAACAATTACCAACAACAATAACATTGGCTTCTGTCTGGCTGTGAGATACTGGGTCCTCAGCAAATATTAAGAAGTTAAAGAAGATCACTAAGTAAGCCACAACTAAGCGAGACCACGGGTGCTGGAAGTAGTAGCGGAAGTCTTTATCCATCCTCAGATACTGAAGAACTGGTTTTTACCTGTATGTAAAGACACAAATACATAATGTTATATATACCCCAATTTCTCAGAGCTTAGGAGAGACCTGTACATTACAAAAATCAAACCATTGCAACCTTGTCATCAGTAATCTTAACGCTTTAGACTTGACTAGTAATGAAAGTTTCAATCAAAATACATTGTTAGATCCAGGTAAAGAAAAACTGAAATTTCTCCCCATTCCAATGTAAAAAGAACAAACATATACACATTATAGCACAGGATTTTTAGTCCCAAAATATACTATTGCTTACATGCCTCCTCCATAATGGGGCATGAAAAGAATTGAACGGATTATAAGAACATGGCAGGTTACACAAAAACCAGGCCACTTTTCCACACAAAAATACGAAATATAGATCTCACAACGGTTCATGCTAAGCCTAAATGGAATCTTTCTCCTTGTAGGAGAAGGATGGAAACAGCCCATAAGTCCAATGAGGTCTTCAACTGGAAGCTTAAAAGCATATAACCTAGAAACATCAGAAACTTTTGTTCATATGAAGGAAGAACATACTGGAAAAGGTTCTAGAATAAATTATTTTAAGTTAGGCAAGTCTGTATAAATCTTTTCATTGACTTCAGGGAGTACACCTATAGCTAAGAATATTTTCAAAACCATAAAATAAGACAGCTCTGAAAATGGACTGTTCTGTATGAGTACAGAACCTGCCTAGTTATTAAGTACTGCTGTGGAAAATGCAACTGAGCATGGTTAACATTTCAGTTGTTTGCCATTTGATTTCTTTTTATTCACAATCAATTAGTTGTTTTATCCTCTTGAACCACTTTGTATGCACAAAGATACAAGGCCTTTGTGTTGTGGAACACCGCAATTATTCAAGCGACACAGAGTGTAGGAAGAAAAAATGTGTCTAGTAATATTGCTTGTTTATTACAGCATGATCCTTGAAGGATACAGTGACACTTTTGCAAATGTCATATGCGCTTCAGCAAAACACAAAACAAACAAACAAAAACCCACAAAAAATCTCAACTCCCAGATCAATTACTCACCCCTCCTTGGACTTCTAACTTAAGAATTGCAAACTTAGAAATGGCTTGAATTTCAATGTGTCCCTTTAGTTAGTCCCTCCAAAATTACTTAACTCTATAATCCAATTTATATTTGTACAATTGCAAGGAATCCTGTACCTATTAAATGAAAAGGATACAAGAACCTCTCGGCAGACTCAGCCAATGCATTCGAAAAATAATAGACAGTAATAATGTGCTATTATGCATAAATTACATATGAAGAAGAAAAAAATACCACATTACAGACTTGAAAAGTAGGCACAAGGAAGTGTCTGTCCTTCAAAAACTTATGAAAAACGTGATTTAAATATGGGTCGTTGCCTAAGAAAATACTGCTCTGGGGAAACTGAACTGCCTTTACAGCCATAAGGATGCCCAAAGTTATTTCTTGTTTTCCTTTCTGTTACCGGCTGGAAAACTTTTGGTATTTCCTTATGTGTATGAACCATCTTAAAGCCCGAATAGGGCTGGAGATAAACAACTACATGTCCTGGTATTTTTGACAGCTGCCGGATACCCGAGAGTTATCAGACACCCAGCTGAAGACGCCGCTTCCTAGGAAGCGTTTTTTAGCATCAGAAGCCAGTATTAGCAATAGCAGCAGCGCCAAATCACTAACAAAAATCCCGCTCCTGTCTACCTCAACGCCAAAAACGCGGGTGCCAAGAGCGCCGCGGACCACACGCCCATCGCAACCTGTTAAATCGACCCATTTCCCCCCGCCGCCGGCGCAGCGCCGGCGACCCGCGGCCGCCTTACCCCG
>VZTX01027302.1:559766-574061 GCA_013400915.1 Pardalotus punctatus
CGCTCCTCCTCTTCGCTCCGCTCCGCTCCCGGGTGCGGGCGAGCGGCACCGGCAGTGCCGCAGCCGCGGCGGCAGCGGGCGGCGCCGCTGCGGCAGGGTCCCGACGCCCCCTGCAACTGTGCCCGTCTGTGCCCGCCCCTCCCCGGAGGGGCGCCAGCAGGGACCCGAAACGTGAGCGGTGTGCCCGCGGGTGTCTTTATTCACCCTGGGAAAGGGTGGCCTGGGAGCCACGGGGGCTTATCCAGCCGGCGAGGTGAACGAAATCCGAGCAGCACTCAGTTCCCACCGGTCAGACTCCAGTATTATGCAAATTTACAAACGGGGAAATAGGCGGTCAAATCTGGAGATGTATTACCCCAAAGGAAATGCACAGGGCTGGCAATAACAGCCAGATCACTCAGGACGAGTTAGGAAAACCCTCATATTTGGGAAGGGAGGGAGGTCTACACCCAATTTACTTACTTGGGAAGGGGCTATGCTGAGGCCACAGCCAGTCTCCAGGGTGCACACACAGTCTGTACGGTCACTGTGTCGGGCAAAATGCCTCTGTGCAGCCTGCCAGAGTTGTTGACATTGCACTTCAGCCGAATTGTCAACCAAAGCCTTTTAATGTGGGATGTGGTCCCTAGTGTCAGTGTGCTGGTATTGCTGACATCCCAGGAAAACGTTTACTGGATGCCCTTAGCATTGCATTATGACTGGGTTTTAATGCAGTATGTATGAGTTCTGGTCATTGCTGAAGATAGATAAACTTGAATTTGCTAGACATAGCCTCAATATATTGTTGGGAAAAGTGACTCCATTGGAGCAGGTATCTGAAATTTGGCATCAGTCATCTGGCTGCTTCAGGCCAAAGTAGACAGGAATGTGGCTGAGATCCACTGATGAATGTGGAAGGGTCTTTAGAAAAGTCATGTTGCAAACGACCAGCACAACCAGAACAAGCAGCAGATGAAGACTTGTGAATCTCTTCTGTACTTCTAGCAACAGAGTTTATGTATTTTTGTAAATAAACATAACTGTTATTGAAGATATCTAACATAATCACCACATTATCTTCCTCAGTGGAATCATCTGAGAGCCTCGATTTTATGTCAAAAGATGCAGTATTCAGTATTTCACACTAACACACCCCAAGCTATCTTTACAGTAAAAAGAAAATTGAAATATTCATAGATGAAAAATCATGATGTGCAATGTGAGAGTACAGAAATACAGTGAAAAGCACTGCCTGTTCATGCAACAGTTCTGTGTGTACTGCCACGCTTGCAGAACTCTGTCTCCTTATGTTCAACTAATGAGAATCCACAGAGAGGGAGGCAGCACGCACTACAAAGAGATCACACTCTTCATGCACCTACACACCAAAAAATATCCTCTTCAGCTCAGATTGAAACCCATTCTACACTACAAAGTATCCACGAACATTTTTTCAGATAGTAAATCAGTGAGCAAGTTTTTGAAGTCACTAATTTAATCAAATGAAAATCATCTACTTTTCTATTAAAGTTATCAAAAGCATAAATGCACCATATACCTCCCCCAAATTTCATGTTGCATTTGCTGTCTTAACAGGAAGCTAATATATTTTTTTTAAGTGTTGTGTTTCACTCCTATATAAAAAAAGATGGACTGCTCCTATTTCTTCTTTTTAATCAAGCAATCGAGATTTACTTGATGAAATACATACCCAAAGAGCAACAATTAACAAATTATCTCAGTAGACAAGACTAATCAGGCCCACTCAATGAAAGCCAGGGACTGCCTGCAACAGAAGAATATAAACAAACTCTTACCTACAAAACCATCGGCTAATGAAAAAGCCAGCAGTAAAACCAGTAAGTTTACTACTAAAAAGCATGCTGAATCAGGAGAATGAGTAATTTTGAAATGTTAGTTTTGATACCTGTGAATAGAACTATTCTATCAGCACTCCTACTACAAAATAACACTTGTGTAAAGGATATAATTTACACCCAGTTTCCAGCAGAGCTCTGAGTATTGAACTAACCGTATATTGATACTACTAATTGATACTACAGTATCCATTTCTGTAGAGTCATTTTACACTCAGATATGAGGAATCAGGCTTCTGCACATTAGTCTGTAACTGGAAAGTTCTCTTACAAGACTCTGCTGCCTCAGAGGACTCTGACTGGTGCAGAACATTCACCAAGCTACAGTGTGTTCCAATAATAATGCTGCACTAAAACAGGTTTCTTTGCTTTCCTACATCAAAGCAAAAGTGCTAATTTTGTTAGTGGAAAAGCTGCAGGTTCAAACTAAAAAGATTCATGTAATCACTCTATTAAGACAACAAATAGTAATTAATTATAAAATCCTGCATATGCAAGACTTAAAAGTAGTTCTGGAGCTTGGAAAAATTGCTACAACTTCATCTGATAAAGACGACTTCTCTGATATGAGATGTTGTCTATCTATGCTGACTATGTGCTTGGCTGCCTGACCCACAAAACTGTGAGTTACTGAACACCCATGAAATTTCACAGTCACAACATAGCTGAGGCTGGAATGGATGTCTGGAGATCCTTTAGGCCACATTTCCACTCAGAGCATGGTTGTGTCACGTTGGATATCCAAGGATAACCAGGGTTGTAGACTTCATACCCCCTCAAGGCAACCTGTTCCAATGTTCTTCCATCCCACATTAAATAGTTTTTGTCATAAATTATATGAAATTTCTCATATTTCTGTTTGTGCCCATTGCCTCTTGCCCCTCACTGGACAGCACTAGGAGTCTGGCTTCATCTTTACTTCTCCTATCAGGGTTTTAGACACACCAGTAAGATCCTCTCCTTTGAGCTTCCTGTTCTCAAGGTTAAACAGTCCCAGCTTTCTCATCCTGTCCTCGTTCTCCTTTCATCTGTGGTTGCACAAATGCCTCTTCCCTGGCTTATTTCTCACTGAAAGTACTTCATTCCCTCAAACCTCAAAACCCCATTACTCAGAGATTGTACTCTTAACATTACTTTTCTTCCATCCTGCTGTTGTGGGTTGACCATATCCAGCAGGTAAGCACCCACACAGCTGCTAGCTCACTTCCCCCCACCTCCTTCTCCAGTGGAACAGAGGAGAGAATAGGAGAAAAAGAAAGAAAACCAGTGCTCAACATAAAGATGGCTAAATAAGTAGGGGAAAAAAGGTTAGAATTATAAAATGTAATAAGTAAGGATTTAAAATAAAAAATACTAAGGCAACCACTCACCAAAGCCCACAAGCAGATGATCAGACTATGAAAAACAGCTTTGAAAACAGCCCCTATCTCACCCTTTTCCTCTACCCAGTTTTATCAGTGGGCATGATGTTATATATTATATGGGGTCAGCTGTCTCAGCTCTGTCCTCTCCCAGATTCATGCCTACTTGCTGATATGGGAGCGTGGGCAGAATGGAAAAGAGAAACAGCTCTGATCCTGTGCAAGCACTGCTGAACAATAGCCCAAACACTGACATGTTTTCAACGCTGTTTTAGTTACAAACACAAAACACAGCACAATTTCACTGCTATGAAGAAAGTCAGCTTAATTCTGGGCCAGGTCTAGTACACCTGTAAAAACATCCTTGAAACAGAAATCGCCTCGTTTTAGAATTCTTACAGCAACCTGTCTCAGCTATACCACTTCAGATTACCCCTTATCTGCAACCCCAACTAATTTCTTACCATCTTCTAAAGGAAGGGAAAGCAGCACAATAAAACATGAAACAAATGGGGGAGAAAAACCCCCAAAAGCTGGCAACAGTTAGCATATAACTGAAGAGCTAAATAGTTCAAGAACTTAGAAGAGAAAAAAGGTAAATATATATAATCCATGGAAATTAACAATGTTAAGTTATTCAGAGACAATAGTATTTCAAATACTAGTATTGCTTTATAACAAGATGTGAAAAATAGAACTGTGTTAAAGAATGTGGAACAGCAGAAATATTTCTACTGCATATTTGGAAAACATAAACAGTAACAGTGTTTTCACATTATGTAACATGAAACACTTTCCATTAAATCAATAATATGAAAAGACAGTAAACTGCAAGAACTAAAATTAAACATTTCTTTTTAAATGGCAGGCTGAAGAGTTATTATAAAAATAAATGAAAGACATGATAGACAGCAATGTTAATAACTAAGTTTGTTTCCTAACAGCTGAAGTGCTGAGGAAATTTCACAGAAGCAGGAGAAAGTTAATGTTGTAACAAGTGAAAGGGAGAAAAACACACACGTGCACACACACGTTAAGGAAAAAAAGTGAAAAAAGCATTTGGATATAGATTTTAACAAATATAAATAATGCTCTAGCTAAAAATGGTAGTGGAATCTTGGGATATGGGTGATTAATAAGTACTTTTTTATCCTTGTCAAACAGGTTTTAGATTACTAAAAGGAAGTTAGGGATGGTTTCATCATTGATAGGTTAAATCACAAAAATAAAATTTTGAGCAGAATTTAATACATATATCTAATTTTACAATACCAGTGGAACCTGGAACAAAAAAGCAGCAGGGGAACCAGAACTTTACATGACCTTTTACTTATTGTCAAGGAACTTCAATACTAGAGTCAAAAGATATATGGCTTACCAAAATTAAAACAGAAGCTGCACTGAAAGTTTTGAAGATGAAAGTCCCATGACAAACTTTAGACTTGAATGAAGTACTTACTTCTGCTCATCCGCACCAAGTTTACTCCAAGTAAGCATGATTCTACTTCAAATAATCCATACTGATTTCAAACAGACAGGCAATACATACCTAGCCTAGATGAAATCACTAAAGAACAGAGTGAGGTGAATTTACACCACTCATTAAATACCTTTAAGTGCATCTGCTGGCCATATGGATGTCTTCAGCAAATAGAACAACTACATGTTGTAGCTGTAGAAAAATAAAGGAATAATCAGCTTGCAGCTACTCTGATAGTTCAGAGTATGGAAATAGAGAAAACACAAATTAAGAAAAAGTGGAATCTGAGTTCAGCCTTACACAGACACTATTTAACCACACTGTCCAAGTTGTTGGCTATGGTAAAAGAAGACTTCAGAAAAACAGAACTAAGCTGGAAGACAAGAGGTCAGAAAAATAGTAAGTGGCAACATAACGTCTTTCAAGAATGAAAATATGCTTTAATGTTGCTGAACCCTTGATTCATGGACCATTTGGTGGATAAGGACTTTGCTGGGCAGTGGTACTCAAAGAGTTGTGGTCAATGGCTCCGTGTCCAAGTGGAAATCAGTGATGAGGGACCCCTCAGGGGTCAGTAATGGGACAGGTGATGTTTAACATCTTTGTTGGTGACATGGGATTGAATGCACCTCAGCAAGTTTCCCAAGGATGCCAATCTGTGTGCTGTGGTTGACACACTGGAGGGAAGGAATGGCATCCCAGAAGAACCTTATCAGGCTGAAGAGCTGGGCCTGTGTAAACCTCATGAAGTTCAACAAGACCAAGTGCCAGGTCCTGCACCTGGGTCAGGGCAATCCCAAACACAGGTATAGGCTGGGCAGAGAATGCATTGAGAGGTGCCCTGGGAAGAAGCACAGGTGTTGGTGGACAAGAAGCTCAACATGACCTGGCAATGTGCACTAACAGCCCAGAAGGCCAGAAGTGTCCTAGACTATATCAAAAGTAGCATGGGCAGCAGGGCAAGGGAGGTGATTCCCCTCCTTTACTCCACGATCATGAGACACCACCCAGACTATTGTGTCTTATGCTGGGGCTCCTGATATAGAAAGGACATGGACCTGCTGGAGAGAGTCCAGAGAAAGGCCAGGAAGATAATGAGAGGGCTAGATCACCTCTCCTGTGAAGACAGGTTGAGAGAGTTGGGGCTGTTCAGCCTGAAGATTTATCCAATTCTAAACACTTGAATGTTTATTCAATGCTAAAGAAAAATTTGATTAAAAAAAATGAGGGGCAATTTCTTAACTGCATGAAAAAATATAGGACAAAAAAAAAAGGCCTGTTTCCAAAATACTCTATCTCATGATGCTCTTCTAAAGTGCAATGAACTGTACTGTGTATAATTGCAGTATAAAAATGCATTGCTTCTGTAAAAATAAAATAAATCTGAAGGCTTTACTCTGTTGTCATATTAATTCACTGCATCTTGGTCCTGTTTCTGTTGAAACAAAAGTAGGTGCTGCATGACACAAAATTTTGCATCTTGAGAGAAGTACTTTTTGCATCTTGACAGAAGTATGCTTTTAAGCTCAAGCACAGTGTGGTAGCTCAAACAATTAAATTACTTCATTTTCAAATCTCTGGGTACCTGAAATTGGAGTATGTTATCTGTTACAACAAAAGGACTCTGAGAGCTGATTATACACTGCCATATACAACTGACCAAAAAGGGAGAACAGAAATTCAGGAGGGCAGGGAATGCTTTGAGGCACTAGCTGCTGCATTGGGTGTCTCGATAGAGGCTGTGGCAAACCAGATGCTGCACTAATACACATGAAGAGAAAATCTGACATTGCCAAAGCAGACCCTTACAGGTGTCATGCAAAGCATGGCTTGTCTAAGCAGTGGATCAAATACAGGAGTGAGTACAAGTGACCTACGCTTGCTAACTTCAATATGACTGTCCAAATGGTAGCACTTGGTGAATCAGAACTATAATCTCACTGAAAATAATCAAGTGTGCCAATATTAAACATAAGAAAGCTGATCATAGTCTGAAGATAATTAATAGGAGAATCATATATACATTGCTATGCCTAGAGAGTTGAGGTTTTGCTGTCAGATTTTTAGTTTGGAACAAGTGATGAGAAGACCAGGTTTTGTGACTGACCTTTAAAGCTTTTTCTTGTTCTTATAGGGATATGCAATATTTATTATGCAAATAGACTTATTTTCAATGACCAAAGAATAGCCTGTGGTAAATGCCTGTCATTTTTATCTCACAGTAATGCACTATGAAAAAGTATAGTCATACAAAAAAAAATTACAGTGATAAACGTAATAATTTATTTAGCAGCTGGAAATATATTGAAAATGGACAGGCACTTTGAATAAATGCCTGAGAGAACAAGTAAGTACAGTGCAGTCAAAATATCCTTTATTTTTTCATTGAATTTCCTTCCATTTTTAAGAGCAGTGAGTGCAAATGTAGAATCTTGCAGAACTCAAATGAAGTACTGGAAACCATCAGTTTACACCGAGACATAGCATCCATCTGAGTTTGTGTGTGCCTGTGAGGGCCTTATTCTGCTGGGAATTAAGTACAAGGAGCTGAGCACTAACAAAGCAGTCTTAAGTGCTAGAAGGGAACAATGCAGCTACTTCAGGTTTCACTGCAATTCTTTCTCCTACTCTTTTTCCACATTTCTATTTAAACGGTAAGCACTGCAGACTAAGGATCTATGTTAAGAGTTTTATTCTACCACATCTCAGAAATGCTTTCCACAAACAATTAGTAATATAATCCCTAACTGACCTCCTGGAACTCTTCAGAGATAAAACTTCCCATGTTTTCTTGGTACTATTTTTATATAGTAATTTATGGGTAGAAACTGGGTGTCATTTGTAAATGACTCAGGAGAAAAGCCTGTCCAACTGAATTCTTTTCCTGCAAGTAGGACCCCACAAGTAGAAGGAACCCCTTGTCCCAGGTCTTCCCATTCTTTTGCCCCAGTTTAGACCTCTCTCAGGAGGTCTTAGCTGTCCTCACGATGCCTATATCAAAAAGTGGAATTATCTAACAGTTTGGAACTTTTATCTTCTTTGGAAATTTGGATAAGACCATAAAGCAGCAATAAGAAGCATACAAGAGCCAATAGATGCCCCACTCCTGGCAACATTCAAGGTCAGGCTGGAAGGGGCTCTGAGCAACCTGATGTAGTTGAGGATGTCTCTGCTCATTGCAGGAGGTTGGACTAGATGACCTTAAAGGTCCCTTCCAACCCAAAATATTCTATGGTTCTATGATCTATTACATCATGGCCATACATACCATGGAGAAACAGGCAGGAATCTGTGATCTCAGGCTAGGCAAAATGTCAAAGAACATATAAGATAAATGACCAAAACTCTGAAATATTGATACTCTTAGTCTACAAAGCAAAAAGTCTCAGCAAGGCCCAGAGACTCTGCAAGACAGATTAAGAGAGGAAGTGACTTAGAACTTTGTCTTCAGCAAAAAGTACAAACAATGCCTTGGCCGGAGCTGTGTTTGCTTCCTCTGGAATTAGTTTGTACTAACTGTACCTTTTCAAGAGAGGAACTGTCATCCCTCCAGTAATGGAAAACAGGATAAACAGTTGCACATAATCAGCATAGTGCTGGTGTTTGAGCTGATACTATTTTATGAGGACTCAATGCACTCATCTAAAGTAAATATTAAAAGAGAGTGGAAATGGATATGAAAGGAATGTTGCCCGGCATCTCTTTTCTGAGTTCACCAGGAAAATTACTGGATCCATGCTAGTGCTGCGTCAGTTTATAATCCTAGATCATCTGTAACTAAAAGCAGTTCACATACTCCCTACTAGTAGAGTCCTGTCTGTACCAAAGTCAGTGAGAGAATCCTTAATGATTTCAGTAGTGTCATTATATCCTCCATGTAATGTTAGGAAAAACAGAAGTATAATCTCTAATTTTTCCTATATGCATTTTCACCTAATCATTGTATAAACCTTGGTATTATTTTTTTCAATATTTATAATAAAAGGAACATTTGAGTGAGGAAATCTTTGAGGAAATTACTACTTTCCAGAGTACTCAAAGCTACATACCAGCTCATTAGATCATGCAAACTTCAAATACTGCTCTATGTTTAAACATGACTACTGGCCAGACAAGCCACCCCTGCAGGAGATAATCAACAATCTTGGCAGATAAGATCTACTCTAAATCTAGACTGTACTGTGTTTGATGGCTCTCTGCCAAGACTCACTAGCTTTGTAAAAGGGGTCCTTCTCCAGTCACCATGGGTTGGGCTGTCAGTATGGTCACCCAAATGGAACTGAAACAGTCCCAAGCATATTTTCTTTGTCATCAAGAAATAGCTACCAAAACCAATGGAGTGGAAGGTAGAGTAGTCCTAATTGACATGAAAACATACAAGGAGAGGCTGCTGGAAGACATATCCAGTGTCTTTAAAAAAAAAAGGGATATTAGAAATTTTTTTTCTAGATAGAGTTCCAGACAAAAGTTTTACATAAATGCAAATAGCACCTCATGTTTGTCTTGGAGTTTTTTCCAACACAAGATCTCAATTTTTAATATAAGTGTTATTTAAGTGAAGCTTCTATTTGGTGGCAGGAAGACTGACTTCATTCCCGTTGAATGAAAACAGTAATATGGCTTCAGTTACTGCTTTGTTATATCATCTTTGATTGGAGCTACAGCAATGTAACACACCTTGCTACAAATAATTAGTGCATCCCTAGCCACGAGCCCTACTGGAGTACATCATGTCCTGTTCATGTTTTCTGTGCAGTCTTCTTCTAGATTCCAGTCAAATTTAAAATCTTGGCATTTATGGTCAGACATTTGATGGCCTAGGAAGTAGGCACACATTCACTGGCTTGGGCCTGATGGCTTAAAGTTTAAATTGTGACTTATAAATCTCTTCCAAATGCCTGAGAGAGCTAGCCAGGTCTTGAACAAAGTTTTTTTTTTTTCTTTTTCTGACCCAAGAATCACTTTGAACATCATGTAAGAAGATTCCTAAACACACTAGGAAACTTCTTGGAATATGTCATCAATAACTAACAAGCAAACCTAGGCTTTAAGTAACGAAAACAAATTTTCCCATTGGAGAAAAAAGGCAGAAAAAAGAACTGCAAAGATACCAGGCTTACTGTTTAATGCCCTTCAGAAATGCACTCAAATAACACACCATGGAGACAGAACAGAAAATCTGAAGAGTGGCAAAAAGGATGACTGGATCACAAGTCATTTTGCACCGCGATTTTTTAGTGCTATTTATGTTAGTTAATCACTACTACTAGGGAAAGTACATGAAAGAACTAAAAACATTTGAGAAATGTCATCATCTAAAAATCACTGAGAGCATGAAACAATTTGATCATGATACTGTCCATTATGCTGTGCATAGAGAATGCCAAGATGCCATGTCTACTGTCGATCTACACATTTATCACATCAGCATAAGGACTAGAAACGGACACAAACAAACAAACAAACAAAAAAAGTTCAGAATCAACTCCTTAATAGTATCTGGAAGTACTTAACAGAAGAGAAAGAGGTAAGAAAGATGGGAAATCCCACCAACTATGCTTTTTTCAATTTATTTCACAGGACATTTGCATCTTATTATCAAAGTATACCAAAACATAACAAAATTCAATTGCCTACAACCTTTAGGATAGCAAAACCTATTGCTGCAAATATGTTTTTATCTATGGCAGTGGCTGGGAAAATCCCAGTACCACAATCTTGGCTATTTACTATATTGCAATTCAATTTAAAATAGCTGTCTATCTAGCACGTTCCTGGCCACCCACAGAAATCGCCCACTGTGTCAGCTGTTTAAGGAGCCAGAAAGAAAAGCCCCTCAGATTACAGATATTAAGAGACAGGAGTTAGATGGTTTATTTGCTCATTTACAAGAAATGAACAGAAATGTCCCAGAGCCTCAGAGCATAGAGATGTAGAGATATATTCTTACTGCTATAAAGGCTTACTGATGAACAAGAACTGAGAGCTGTCCACACTGCACTGAAAACCGCTTGCTGTAGTTTTGCAAGAGCAATGAGTTCTTATAGAAATAACTCTTAATAGCAGACTATCCATAAGCTTTGTTCATCATGAAGAAATGCCTTTTTATTTGATTTGAACATAGAGTGTTGGTTGATTAGAGCTACATATACTGAGTCTTACAAACAGGCAACATTGGCATGCTCAAAAATCAGTCTATTTGCTAGGAACACCTTTCACATTACTCCCAAAGCTAAAAGCAAACTTGACTCTAGGAGTGGTGTGATTTCTAATTTCTTTGTTTAGCTACCTGTGAGTGCATTGGAATGGAGATAACTAGAAGCAAATAGAGTTGAAGAAATCAAGTTTTCACATATTTCTGAAGGAAGTAGCTGATACTGATTTTTACTCTATATAGAAGAAATTTCATCTTGCTGATAGACTCTCTCCTACTTTAGTTATCTTAAAATATGGTTAGTTTTGAAGACCATGCTGATGGGGGAAAAGAATAATCTAAACAGAAGTTTTGAAGAATACCAGGATAGACATCTACAGGCAATGGGGCTCCATAGCAAGAAACTGAAATTATAATATTGCCCAGTAAAAAGAAAGGATTTTACACTTCTGTTGTTAGAAATATGTGTTCAATGTTTTAAGTGTCACCTCAACATAGGTACAGAATGCGGTAATAGAAATTGTATGTAAAAATGTACATGCATTTCCATTGTCAGGTGGACAATTATAGTCAAATCCAGGACAGGCCTTCCCAGCAACATCACAAGAGAAAATGGTTGCACACCATGAACAGATTAATACATTACACAACTATGAACAGAGTGAACTGATGATTCCACAGAGCTTATAACCACAGCATTTAATAAACTAGCATAACGATTTGAATAGAACATTGTAAAATCAATGAACAAGTAAATGTATAGGAAAAGGCAATAAAGACACTGAAATCAAGACCCAGAAGTCACACAAAAAATGCCGCACTGAAGTCTATTACAAGTATTTCCTTTTTTTAAATGTAATTTATTATTCAGTTAAAGAAACCTTATTATAATTTGGGAAATTGCAATATGCTGTCTCTACCAAAACAGTCACCTTAATTAGATACAAAATCTACTAAAAAAAAAACAAAAACAATTCAAGTACAAGGAAGAAATTATAACTAATAAAAAGAAGAAAAGTTACTTAGTGCATAGGCTAACATATAAACCTCCACATTTTTGTCCAGACACTCTTTATGATTTGGATAAGAGTTTAATGATTTAAAGCAGTTTAGTAAGAATCTGAAGGACACTAAAATTCAGAAGTTTAGGAATCTTCGTTAGATACAAAATCCCTACTTCCTTGTGCTAATTTCTGTGCAACATCTATTCTTTGTTGCACATCAACCACTGTAATATAGGAAAATATTTGTGATATTGAGATTTTAAAGAAAATATGTTTAATTTTCTGTTTGTCTTTTTGCCAAAAAACTGCTACAAAATGCCAGTGCGTACCAGTCTTGTTTCACATAAAATTGATGTTAAAATCACATTTCTGCACTTTAGAGTCCTAAGACTGGTGAGAGTTGTAGTGCTATGACCTGAGACAAATAAAATTATCTGAATATACTGACAGATGTTACACCACTCTGATATTTCCAGTCTAGGCATGGACTTCCACTGAAAAAAACAGTTCCACAGTCTTAGCTATGCATCCTCGTTACCACATTGTGACAATAGTAGTGCTTCTGGGAACACATGACTAACCGGAGCAAGGAACTGATCTCTGCTTTCAGGACATGTCTATCAAGGAAAACTTCTTTTTTTTCCCTCATACATTTTCAGGCAACTCTGTCCTTTAGAATCACTAACACTAAAACAGGGAAGACCCAAGAATTACTTAAATCTGTGGCAAGCTTGGGCTCAAATAATTTAAAGTAATTGTGATAGAACCACATCACTCTGGTTGGATCTCTAGTACACTCTTCCTCTTGAAAAAGCTCTTCTCCAAGAGCTTTTTTTTTTTTTTTTTTAATTAATCCTGGTGCTCCTGGAGGCTTACAATACAGGAACAAGAGCTGACTTCCAAGTACATGTACTGGTAGGCACTATCTGTCTCTTATTTCCTGGTTTCACACGAATTTTTTTCCCTGTTTCTTTCAGCCTCCTTGCTAAAAGAAAGAAAAACTCGATAAAAGAAAGAAACTGTTTTCTCAGCTGCTGTTACTCCCAGCTCCTTAGCTGGTGATGTCTCTCCACAGTGACTTCGTATTTGCTGGACTAGCACTACACAGCACAGTTCACATAACAGTTATAGTGCTGTTTCACAATTCCCAAACAGGACAATAAATCCCATATGTTTTTTAAACTGGGGATCTGACAAAGCACAGGCACTCACATTTATCAACACAGCTGACTTCAGAAATTCCTGAGCTGCAGCACTCTGGAGGCTGGGAAGGTGAACCAGGGAAGGATTACCATGCGCTTGCCTTACTCTTCAATTCTTGCCTGGTCCCCTGGGCTCGATATTTGATATGCCCTGTTACAGCACTTCTTGTGTTCTCTAGTTGAATAGTGCCCCATAAAACCTTCTAACTCCCACGAACCTGAAGGAATCATCAGCATCAATGACTACAGCATGCACATTTTGCCTGTGGAGTCTTAATCCAGATCAGAGCCCAGATTAAAAATGTTGACTACATGACAATGAAATTATTTTTAATGAAGATATAGTACCCATCTTGTTGTGGAGAGGATAGGGCTTCTCAACCCATAGACAGATGAGCCTGCAAAAGAACTAGCAAAAGCAAACCTACCTTCAGAGCATGCTTAAATTCATGATGCAGGACTCTTCTTCAATAGAAAGTTTGAAAGAAAAAGCTGAGGGAAACTGTAACAACACAGCTTTAAAAGACATAAAGAAGGCTTCGGCCGTATGGATAGGGCCCTGAGAAACAGATGCACCAGTTCTTTGCCTGGGTCTATGCCCTGCTAAGGCAAACGAGTAGCTCAACCACCAGATCCATACTGAAAGAGAAGAAATCTTCACTGTTTCTGTTGATGCAGTGCCACCATGTACCAAATCCTGCAAAATTAACAGAGGAAGACTGCCTCGTGAGGGGCAAGGGCAAGCTGAGCGAGCCGTAGGTCTGGGCTGTGTTCTCTGGTTTGTGGGCTCTTTGTCAGGGGCTGTTTAATCAGCAATTTACAGTACATGCAGGCAGCCTGCTGTCACACACACCTGATGGCTCCTTCCCTGCTTCCCCAAGCAAGAGCGACAGGTGTCCACCACGGACTTCTACAGATCAACTAAATTCACCTTAGTTATTTTTCGGTACTTGGATTAACAATCAACCCGGGCCGGGGGGCACGTGCCCCTTGCTGCCAGGCAGGATGACCTCAGGCTTTGCGCCGGCGATGCCCGCGGCGGGTCGCGCTGCAGCTTTGGGACGGCGGGTGAAGGGGGCGACAGAACGGAGAGGAGAGGGAGAGCAAAGGGAACAGAACGGGAGAGAGCTGCGCCCCGTCCCCCTTCTGCAGCACCGAGAGGAGGCGCAGGGGGAGCGGGTGCGGGGCAGGGCGGTGCCCGAGGCTGGGCGGTGGCCGGGGCAAGGGCGGCCGCTGCC
>VZTX01027303.1:0-20550 GCA_013400915.1 Pardalotus punctatus
CCGGGGCTTCCGGGCTATCCCGGCCCCGTACCGGCTCCATCGCGGGGCCTTCCGGGCTATCCCGGCCCCGTCCCGGGCCCTTCCGGGCTATCCCGGGCCCATCCCGGGCCCATCCCGGGCCCTTCCGGGCTATCCCGGCTCCATTCCGGGGCCTTCCGGGCTATCCCGGGGCCTTCCGGGCTATCCCGGCTCCATCCCGGGGCCTTCCGGGCTATCCCGGCCCCGTCCCGGGCCCATCCCGGGGCCTTCCGGGCCATCCCGGGGCCTTCCGGGCCATCCCGGGGCCTTCCGGGCTATCCCGGCCCCGTCCCGCTGGGATCACGTTGTGATCCCGGGCTATCCCGGCCCCGTCCCGCTGTGATCCCGCTGGAATCCCGGGGTGATCTCAGGGTATCCCGGCCGCGTCCCGCTGGGATCCCGGTGTGATCCCGGAGTATCCCGGGCTATCCCGGCTCCATCCCGCTGTGATCCCGCTGGAATCCCGGGCTGATCCCGGGCTATCCCGGCCCCGCCGCCATGGGGAAGAAGGGGAAGCGCGACAAGAAGGGGAAAGGAGCCGAGAAGACGGCGGCGAAGATGGAGAAGAAGGTGTCCCGCAGGGCCAAGAAGGAGGAGGTGACGGGCAAGGGGGTGCGGGGGGAAGGTCGAGGAGAGGGTTGGAAGCAAAGGAGGAAATCCAGACAGAACCCGGGAAAATGTGGATCAGAGAAGTGTAGGATATCCCGAGTTGCAGCGGACCCACATGGATCATCCAGACCCCGCAGCAATCCCACCATGTGCCGGAGAGCATTGGCCAAACCCCCTGGAACCTGGGCTTCCAGGGAAAATGTGGATCAGAGAAGTGTAGGATATCCCGAGTTGCAGCGGACCCACATGGATCATCCAGACCCCGCAGCAATCCCACTGTGTGCCTGAGAGCATTGGCCAAAGCTCCTGGAACCTGGGCTTCCAGGGATGCCCCATCCCTGGGAATGTTCCAGGCCGGGTTGGACAGAGCTTGGAGCAACCTGGGATGGAGGAAGCTGCCCCTGCCTGTGACAGGGGTGGGACTGGATGAGCTTTAAAGTCCCTGATTTTCTCATTCTAAGCAGAATCAGTAACTTGGTTAAATCCCACAGGATCCATTGTGCGTGAGAGCAGGTGTGAAAGAAGGACAGGAGGACACAGTTTAAGAGTCCTTCTTGCTTTCCATCCCCTTCATCCTTTTCTTCTGGTCTTAAAAGCAGATGAAAATCTTTATTTCTCTCACTCCTAGAGGCAGTGCTTGTATTTAAGCCTCCAAACAGCGACTTCTGCCTGGTCAAAACGTGATGTTAAAGGCCTGATTCAAAGCTTAAACACACATACTCCTGTAGATGTGTCCTGGCTGCAGGGGGAGCTGATTCCATGCTGGAGAGGCAAAATTCCCAAACTTTGGAAATCTCTGCTTGGACCACCCCTTCAGAAAGGTGCCCTGAAGGGAAAATGAGCAGTGAGGTTGTAGGAGAGACCCTGGCTCAAAACCTTCTCCTTGCCACAATCCCGCTTCTGCCCGTGGTCTATCAGCAGTTTTGGGAGGCAGATTTTGGTTTTAATTGAGTGACGTTGAAAGGGAATAAAGATACACGAAGTTTCTCTGGATATAAAATAGTTTCCAGTTGTATTTGGGCTGTTTTTTGGTTTTTTAAAATTTTTTAAAAGGGGTCTTGTGAGAGTGAGTGCTGGTTTCATGTGTGCCTGTGTGCATGTCAAGCTGCTCATCTCTGGCTTTTTATTTCCAGGAGGATCTTGAAGCCCTGATAGCAGAATTCCAGAGTCTGGATGCTAAAAAGACCCAAGTAATTGAATCATCCTGCCCTCCGCCCTCACCCAGGTAAGAGCTCCTGTGAGGCTTTGGCTGCCACTTGCAGAGCAGTTGGGGATGCTTTTAATGGCATTTATTTATGTAAAGTTATTTCCCAAGAGTGGAAAGTGTAGCTGATATCTGGAGTTACAAAACACCTGGAGTACTGAATTCCTGGTTAAAAAGAGACCAAAAGCCTTTCTTTTTAACCATCAAAATCCACTTTTTAACCATCCCATCCGCACAAAAGGGGCAAAGCAGGGTGGGATGACAGGGCTTTGAGGGGAAATAAAAGTGAAGGGGAAGTTTTGGATTTGGACTAGAGAGCTGAAGGGAATTCAGAGGCAAAAGTATGTGTCACGAAGCAAAAAACACTTTATTAAGTGGGGTTCACATACTTGTGGTATTCAGGAGAGCAGTGACCAGCAGCAAGTGCAGAATAATGACACGGATAAATGGAGAGGAGACAGCCCAGAGTTCTGTGCCCTCATAAAGTCATTTTTGTTCCTGCCACCCCAGCATTAAAATTCAGGAGCTCACGTCAAAGGGGGAGTTAAATCACAGAGTAACGTGCGCTCCTGAAATAGGAGAGGCTCGCAGACAGTGCCCAATTCATCTTGCTGGAAGTTTTGGAAGAAATTAATTTCTTCTGAGAAGTTTTTAGCCTTGGGGTGAACATCACAGCAGGGTAATTTGGCAGATGATGGAGAGACCTTTGTGGCTGGAGGGCAGAGGTGCTGGTGCCTGAGTTAGAGGCTCCAAGCTTCAGGGTTTTACAGGATTTTAACATCTGTTTCTGCCACTTTTTTTTTTTTTCTTTCAGGCTGAACTGTTCTCTCTGTGCTCACCCTGAGAGAGATGAGCTGATCCTCTTTGGAGGTGAATATTTCAATGGCCAAAAAGTAACGTATACTTCCATTTTCTTCTTTGTCTCCCCCCCTCCCTCCTTTTCCTGTAATTTGCACGAGTCTCATTTGAAGGGAAATTCAAGGCAGAGTCATAAAATATGTATTTGTCCCTGAATGAGGGCAAAATAGCCTTTTAATTCTGCCATGGCTCTGTCTCATGGCTGGGCAGTTGGCAGGAAGGAGACACGCAGGAACCCATTAAGGAGTCAGAGTGATTGTCTCAGCATCAATATTTCAGGGCTTCATAATTTCTCCAGACTTAATTGTAGCCATTTCTGCCCCTCATTTGGGATCACTGCTGAAGAATCTCTTCCACTTCTCAAAACAAGATATTTCTGCACCTTTGCTGCTGGCAGGGCGTTGCCTGCCTTGGAGGTGGGAGAAGCGAATTATTGCACTCAGGAACACTCTTGTTGCTGAATTTCTGCAGGTTGCAGGTGGTTTTTGTGCTCCTGGAGACAAACTGCGCTGGAAAACTCCTGGCAAGGATATTTGGCCACCTCAGGGTTGCCCAGTGTGATGTGTTAAACGAATTTTGCTTTTTTTTACCGCTTGGAGCTGTTCTTTGCTCTGGAGTTGAGCAGCTTTAACGTGAACATCTGTGTTAAGCTCCAGCTTCTTAAATCCTCCTGTCTCGAGCCTTCACCAGTGATTTGGGGAAGAACATTCCAGCCCAGTGGGTCACTGAAACAATTGCTGGCTTCCAGTCCAGTGCAGGAGCTCGTGGTCCTTCCCTGCCCACTGAGGAGCTCGTGCTTTGCAGTGTTGACCCCAATTCCCCCATGCAGAGCTGAGCTGAGCTGCTCTTCCCTCTCCCTGTCTCACAGACCTACCTGTACAATGACCTGTACATTTACCACATCAGGAAGAACAGCTGGGCCAAGCTGGAGATCCCCAACCCACCCCCGAGGCGTTGTGCTCATCAGGTAAAGCTCTGGCTGCCAGAGCAGCTGCTGGAATTGTTCTAAAGATGACTGACAGGAGGGATTTTTGGTTTTTTTCCTCCTCCTGCGGGTTTCTTGCTTCTCTTTGTTCTTGTAATGGGCTGCCAGGGGTGTCACTTCAGCTCTTCTGCTGAGGAACCTGTCCAAGGTGCTCTGATCTCTGGGTGTCCTCTGGAAATGTTCAGTGTGGAATGGAGATTCGGGGTCCTGGCTGTCCATTTGGCAGGACTCGAGCAGAACTAGGGGGGAGATTCTTTTTAAATGGATTGTCCTTGCTGCATTACACGGGGACCAGCTCAAATCCATAATCCTAGGGGGCCCTGAATTTAAAAAATTGACCAAAGTGCTTTATTCCCTTCATGGCCACAGACCTGCATCCATGAGCATCCCAGACACTGCCAGTGCTGCCAGCAGGGAGCACTTGGGCTCTTCTCCACCTCTCTGGAAATCCAGGTCACTGGCTGCTTGTGAGGCTGAAGGATTTGGGTTTGTTTACTTTATGTGAACACCTGCACAGCAGAAACTGGACCAAAGACTTGTATTTTTTGCAGGTCTTTGGCCCTCACCAGCTGATAGATTTTCTTACCTGCTGCAGCCAGCGGGTGACTGGTACCTTCCAAAAGCTGCCATACAGGATGTGAGTGTCCTTTTCCCACCCATCCCAAAGCTCTCCAGAGCTCCCTGGTAAGATCCACCACCCCCATTAGGTTCATATTCCCTCCTTACGTTGCTCAGTGCCGGTCTTGCTCCGAGCTGTGCAACCCGCAATTGCAAGATCCTGACTTGATTTTCGGGCTACTTTGTGTTGTTTAAAATAGAACTTGATTTCAGAGGCCACATTCCAGTAGCCAGCAGGTGGCTGTCGAGCAGCTCCATCCAAAGGGAGCAGATCAGGAGCTGCAGCTGGATTGCAACAACAAAAAACTGAGGAGCCCTGCTTCAGCAGTGCTTTCTGTGATAATTAATGATGGTTTCACAGGGGACAGTTCAGCCTCATGAGCTGACTGGTTTGTTTTCCTTGTGGCTCCATATTGAATGCATATTCTGCACTGGCTCAGAGCATGTCTGTGGGTGCCAGGGGCATGTTTTCCATTTTATTTGTCATCTTTGGTCTGTGACACACAATCCCCTGTTGGAGTTGAGGTGAGGGGAGCTCTGGGCAGGTGCTGGCAGTTGTCCAAGGAAAAGCTTTGGTTTTGTCATGAATCTTGGAAAGGTCACCCACAGGTATGAGCAGGCTGCTGCATGAACCTCCCTGTTAAACTTTGAAGCACTGAATGCCCATGGAATTCAGGCACATGTCCCCTTTGTTTAGGGAGCTTCGTGTTCCCACAAATCCTGCCTGGAAGTGCACCCTGGATTTCCTCATTGAATCCTGGTTTATGGCAGGGCATGGTTTTGTGTGGTGCTAAAAACCTTCTTTGCTGTTTTCTGGGAGAGGTAGGCAGGGAATGAGGGCCTTCTGAGCAAAGAGATCATTGTCCTAATGTTGATCTGGGATGGGTACCCTGGAAAAAAACACAAATTGAAATTCGCACAGCCACAGCGTTTTCTTTCTGGGATTCCTTCCTTCTTCCTTAGTCCTAACACGGATAATTTTAATGGAGTTCTGCTCTCCTCCCTGCTTTTAGCTGGCAGCTTGCATCTCAAAGGTGTTTTGGTGCTGCTCTGTGCAAGAAAAAAACAAAAAAAAACCCCTCTGTGCTGTGGCACAATCAAAGCAGGAACAGTCTCTCCTCTTATCCAATCCACATTTCCTTTGTGTCTGGGTTTTTTTTGTTTTCTTCCGTTTGTTTTTGAACAGAGAGAGTTGAACAGTTTTTGTTTACCTAATCCCAAGATGCTTCCTAGGAAACTTTGGACTTCCCCCAGGAGCTGGGAAGAGCCCAGCTCCTTGGGCAGCTCCCCTTTGCTCTGGGGAAGGTGTGCTAAACACTGCCTACCTTTTATCCAAAATTCTCCTTCTTCAGCCCCAGAGAGCTGCTGTTCCCTGGGATTTGGAGCTGTGGGCTTGACTGGTGAAGTTCTCCCGTGCCTGATTTTGGAATTCTGCTCTGATCCAGCTCTTCCCTCTCCTGCAGGCGGCTGTGGTGCCCACGGCTGGGGGGCAGCTCTGGATCTTTGGAGGGGAGTTTGCCTCTCCCAACGGGGAGCAGTTCTATCACTACAAGGATCTCTGGGTCCTGCATTTGGCCACCAAGACCTGGGAGCAGATCAAGTAAGTGCTGGGCCCTGTTGTCTGGACCATATTTTTGCCAAGGAATTTGGACCAGCGATCCCAGAGATGCCTGGTGGTCGGGGATTCTTCAGTGCTGACCTCGTGAGGGGCTGTGCCAGCGTGATCCAGGTTTGATTCCTGTGGTTTCCCAGCTCAGCCCTCCCTTGAAGAGGTGCCCATCCTCCAAGGAGACCCCCAGAAAGAAGAGGGAATGAGAGATGTGTTCCAAGTCAACTGAGGCCAAAGCTGGTTTATTTAATACGTGATTTTTGGGGCGTTGGGTGTTGCTTAACTGAAGGGAAGAGTATCCATGAACAACTCTGTATTCCCAGCCCTGGCAGATCCAAATGTCCAACTTCAAAACTGTTTTCCTGGGCTCCTCCAGTGGGGGCTGCACAGGACCAGTGCAAGGATCTCCCAGTTTGAACGTGACTGGAAGAGCCAGTTTGTATCTGTCCACAGTTCTAGAACTGCCATTTGCTGCCTCGAGATTCCTTGGGATAAACAAGGCAGTAAATCAGACCTGTCAAAGGAAACAGGTGCCAAAAGCCCTGGTAGTTTCTGACAGGAGTGAGGTGTAAATATTTTCAGTGGATCTGGCCCAAAGTGCTCTGTTGATGTTTCCTTAACCTTTGGCTTTTCCCTTTGGCTGCTCGTGTTTTTATTTGCATGAGAGGAGTTCTGGTGTGACACCCAGTGGGCTGAGAGGCAGGAGATTGGCTTTGGGTCTGAGTTTGGGATTGGCTTCCTCCTGGACTGTGGGATTGTTTTGATGGTGGCATTAGTCAGAGAACAGCTTTGGGTGGGCTGGAGCTCCACATCACCCTTGGAGTGCACTGGGAAAAGCAGCAGCTTTTGATCACTTTGGAGCTCCGTGTTCTCCTCCAGGTGGGACCAGCAGATCTGTCCAGGCTGGTTCCTGATAGGAGAGTGGGTTTTGTTCCCTGGCTCCTGCACACTGAGGTGTTTTGGGGGAGCTGGGCACAGCCCTGGGGTCACCCAGTGACTCCCTGGGCCTGCCTTTCCTTTCTCCCTCTCCCTGCAGAAGGGGAGCATCGATGGTGCCTGGCGAGGGGGAGTTTGGAGTCTGCTCCATTTGAGCTTCCCTCTGTGTTCCTTCCAGCTCTGTCCTTCGTCCTTGCTGGAATTTTGGGAGCCCTGGTCCCAGCGTTGGAATCAGCCCACCCTTGGGCTGAGCTCCAGGAGTTTCACTCACGAGGAGCAGGGAGGGAATGGCTTTGTTTTAATGCTGACCTGGCTGAGCACGAAAATCCAGGTTCCGCTGCCTCTTTTGCTTTTCCATGTGGCATCTTGATCAGGAGGCTGCTTGGAAAGGGGAAGAGGAAAGGGCAGAGATGATTGCTGACTTGTACAAGGGATTTTTTCCTGCTTCTTCTAAAACTCTGACCATGACACCTGCTGCATTTCACTGCCTTCAACATCTCCCATTTGTTTGATCGTGGTGGGGAATCATCCCTGCTACAGAGAGCCTTCACACAGGCCAAGCAATAATTCCATATATCCAGTGTGGTGCCTGAATAAATGCCAGGTGACAGATGTGGGGTACAGACTAGTGTTGGGTTTAGAAGATGTCATTTTAGTACAAAGAATAAAGTAACAGAATTAATTATTCACGAAGAAATGCCTGGACAAGAGAAGCAAAGCTTCCATTTCTGTTCCCATAGGAAGGATCACAAGTGCCCCATTCCAGGTGGGTTTGATGTGTTGCTTTGTCCAAGATAATCCTGCTGTGATCTAAATTTGAAATTCTAGGAAATTTGGTTATTCCAACCCCACAGTTTAGATTCCAGACAATGATGCTGTCCTTCCTGGCCTACAGTTCCTGGTGCCGTGAGGGGCTTGACTGTGAAACACTTGGAAAGAGAAATCCTTGAGTAACTCTGAAAACTTCCCTGCACTGGGGAAGTGGAGCTCCATTTTCTCCTGGCACAGAGCACAGTGGTGCCAGGCTGCCTGACAGAGTTAAAAGTTGCTATATTTAGCAAGATTTAGCTGTGTTTCCTTGCATTTTGCATGCACAAAGATGATCCAAAACACAGCAAATCCCAGCCCGTTAGAAGCCGTGCCAGCAGCTGACTTTGACTTAGTGCAACCACCTTATCTCGTGTGTGATGCACGGGGTTCCCTCAGTCCGTGAACTCTGTTACCCTGCCTTGGAGCAGCAATATTTTAACCTGATTGCCTCATTCCTTCGAGAGAGAACATTCCCACTCTGCTCTCTGTGTCCCAGTGCGTTCCCTCAGGGAGAGACAGGGAGCATCCTTAGGGCTTGTGCTTGGGAATTGGCCACATCCCTCCTCTGGAGCTCTTTCTGGAGCTCCCTTCACTGAAATTCCGGAATGTTGGTGGAACTTCCTGTAGGATTTGGTGGGATGTGGTGCCCTGAGCATCCCAGTTTTACCGGTGTCTGTTTATTGTGGGGTGACTGGAGCAGTCCCTGCAGAGCAGGATGGCCCAGCACAGGGCTGTGTCCGCTGGATGCCTCTCCTTGCTCACCAGAAAAATCAGGTTCTGCCACACCAGGTGGAAGGTGCTTGAAGAAAAGGGTGTTTGGGTGTAAATCAAATAGATTGTCAGCCCAGAAATGAGTTTGTTCTTTGGTAGGTCAGGAAACAAATGTACAGCTGTTGATTGCCTTCACAGGGGGTTGGAATGGAGGATTTTGTGCCCTGTGCCAGTTGTGTTTTCCATTTTCTCCTTCCTACCTGAGTGGGCAAACACGAGGGGACAGGATCTGTGTGTGCCACTGACTCCAGCACGGGGCCATTCACAGGGAAAGGTGTAAAACAGCACAAATTCCTAATTCAGCTTTTTCTGAAGGATAGAAATGCTTTGTCCTGAAGTGCCCCTGTGATGGGATGCTCTCTTCATCCCCACTTTTGTTTTTATTGAACATTCCCAAGCTTCACCTGAGCATCCTCTGCATGAAGGGGTAACTCCTGCAGCCATGGGACCAGTAATTCATGAATCTGGGGGCTGAATTCAGGTCTGCTCTGTTACTACAAGTCCCAGAGAAACTCCACAAGCAAACCAAATTCCTTCTGGAGCAGCTCAGATCAGCCTCATGCTCTACATGTGTAGAGCCAGTCCTTAGCCAGACTTTTTAATCTATTTTTAAAAAAAAGTCTGGAGAATTTACAGCTCCCTCCCACATGTCTGCTTTCTGGTGTCAACCCCATGAAATAGAGCATTAATCATAAAGCCTGGCAAACCATTTCCAAAATGTTTCTTTGGGACCAGGAGCAATGAAACAGGTAAAAGGGAAGAGTTTGCATTTGGAAAACAAGTTGCAGGAAGATCCTTCTGGAGTGGGCATGAGGTTCTGCATCACTGCCAGTCCTGCCTGGCTGTGCAGTTTGTGCCTCAGAATTAATTCCACATTTGTGGGAGCTTTATTAAAACACATCAGTGAATAAACTTTTTATTGTTCAGAATTGATTTTGACCTTGGGGGAAACCTGTTTCAGCAATAAGGCACAAGATATTTCCCCAGAACAGGATTTTAGTGTTCATGTTGGGTTTGAATTCATTCTCTCCTTAAAAAAAAATAAAAAGATGATTTAAGAAGTGCCATCTTTTGGAATAATGACACGGGAGCTTTGTTACAGTGAGAGAAAATAGTGATTTCAGGTCTTGATGAAATTAATACCAGAGGTGCTGTTCTGCAGGGTGATACTTAAAAATCCAGTAAATGCTTGGAAAAACCTCGTCTCTGTTAGAATAAAGAGTCCAAGCAATCAATATTAATTCAGTCTTCCCCAAACGCTGCTGTTCTGGTGGAGTTTCTCATTATCACTGGGGTGAGGTTGTCATTTTCCAGGGTGAATAAGGGCCCTCATTTTCTCTCTCCACAGAAATCCATCACCACGTTCCCAGCTCCCTGCTGCCTCTCCGAGTGTGGCAGGGGGGTCGTGGCTTTGGCTTTTTCCCGCTGTTCTCAACTTATTTATTTAGCCCTGACTGTGCAATCATTTCCACACCTTAAGGCTGCCTGTTGGAGGAGCCTTGCTGGGCTCTGTGGTGCCAGCTCGGTGCTTTGGGGAATCCTCAGCGAGGGAAAACGGGATGGATCCATCCATGAGGGCAGAGAACACCCACAGCAAACCCTGTTTGCCCTCCAGTTTGGCCTAAAATTGGCTTTGTTTGAAAATTGGTGAGGGTTCTGTTGTTTGTCCCTCGTGTGATGCTGTGGGTGAACGGGAAGGAAGGGGAATCCATGTTGGAATGGCGTGTCCAGCTCCTCGGGAGCTTTTGGGATGTGACAGATGGGGTTTTGCTGCTTGTTTCTGGAAATGGAAGCAGCACATTTAACTGAAAGGTCAGGAAAGCTTGGAAGAGCAGAACGGGGCTGTGTAGCTGCTTTTTAGTGTGTAGGATCATCGAGTGAGTCACAGAATCCTGGAATGGTTTGGGTTGGAAGGGACCTCAAAGCTCATCCCATCCCACCCCTGCCATGGCAGGGACACCTTCCACCATCCCAGGTGACTCCAAGCCCTGTCCAGCCTGGCCTTGGACACTCCCAGGGATCCAGGGGCAGCCACAGCTTCTCTGGGAACCTGTGCCAGGGCCACCCCACCCAATTCCTTCCCAATATCCCCTCTATCCCTGCCCTCCATCAGTAGGATTGTGCTGATAATGATGACTTGTTTTGCTGCGATGCCTTTGTTCTTGAGGAGATCTGGGGAATTCATGAAGTGTTTTCCCCGGTTTGGTGTCATGCCCAAACTGCAGGGGGATGAGTGAAGGTTATGGGTACGAGATTTCCTGAGACTTTGAAGGAGAGGGGATGTCAGAGCCAGTCTTTGTCTCTTGGTGCTTGGAGAAAACATCTCTGGAATGTCTTCCCTGCAATTGTGCAAGTTAAGTGCTGTCCATTAAACTGTCCCAAAAAATTAGCTCCTGAGTCATCAGTGAAAAGATTTGAAGATTTTTGGTGCTGTTAGGGTGGTTTATCTCTAGGAATAAAAGTTGCCTGTGCTGCAATCCCAAGAGTTCCAGGAAGAAAGTTCTGGAGAAAAGCACCAGGGATTTGAGGAAGCCGCATTCCCCGTGGTTCCCATTTCCAGGAGAAGCTGAGCTCAGCCAGCTCAGCTGCCAGTGACTTCAATAAAAAGGGGCTGATGCACCAGCAGGAAAGGGGATTTTGCTGACCAGTGGAATTGCTGTGTGTTTCAGGGCACCAGGAGGTCCCTCTGGACGAAGTGGCCATCGAATGGTTGCGTGCAAAAGGCAGCTGATCATCTTTGGAGGCTTCCATGAGAGTGCAAGGTGGGTTGGGGTGCCTGGGGGATTGAATCCTCCTTAAACAAAGGAGCAAAATTTCACCAGTAACAGAAATCTGGGTGTTAAAGGGAGGATTATCAGCAGGACTGATGCTGAGCTAGATTTTCACATTAGAAAGACACGGGATCTTGATTGACAGTCTTTAGGTGTTGCAGAAATCACTGTAGCACTGAAGGAGCTGCCCATCCTTGCAGCCAGAGTTCTAATACAGCATTTTTGAGCTCTGAATCCCCTGAAATCCCTGTCCTATGGGCTCTGCTGTGCAGTGAGATCCTGGCTGTGCTGCTGTGGGGCTGTGAGCAGAGCTCTGAGGAGCTGCTCTGTCCTGCCCTGAGCACACCCACCACAATCTGTGCTCTGCCCCTGTGCCCTCCCCAGGGATTACATCTACTACAACGATGTGTACACCTTCAACCTGGACTCCTTCACCTGGAGCAAGCTGGCTCCAGCAGGGATGGGGCCTGCTCCAAGGTCTGGCTGCCAAATGACTGCCACTCCTGAGGGCAACATCATCATCTATGGAGGCTACTCCAAGCAGGTAGGGGACACTTTTTTTTTTTTTTGGCTGGGAACCAAAACAGGCATCTTCTCGTGATGCCTTTTTTCCGTGCAGTTCTGCTGATTGAGGGGCTAATCTGGGTTCAGATGAATTCTGTATTTTCCCTGCTGTTCTAATACAATATAAGGAATTGATATCACCGAGGGAGGAATAAGCAACTGGGAGCAGTGACGTTTTTTTGGCAACTTAAAGCATTCTCAGGTATTCCTTTGTGTTTCAGCACTTGCAGGTTAAAAGCAGCAGTTGCCAGGAGACTTTTATTTTGTGCCATCAGTGGCAGAGGTGACGGAGCAAACTCAATAAGCCAAAAATGCTTTTGATAAGCACCAGGCTCCCCCAGCTCTGCTCCTTGCTCCGTTAATCCTGGGAATTTATACCAGAGAGCCCTTCAGAGCACATTCCTCGTTGAGCAGGTATCCCTGGGCAGGAGGAAGGAAGTGTTTCATTGAGCAGAAGGCTCATGGAAAAGCTTTTCATGTTGGGAATGCAGGCAGAGGCCCCGGATCCTGCTGCTCCCGTGGAAAGGCTGCGCTTCCAGCTGGGGGAGGAGGACTCCTTGTTCTTCTGAGGGGAATAAATGAACAAAGCAGGGAGAGGGGAGAGCAGGGAGTCAGTGTCTCTGTATATTTAGAAGCATTTGTGCCTCCTCAGGGCCTGTGCTCCGGGCTCTGCCTCATCAGATGTGCCTTGGATTAAACAGCAGGAACAACACAGAGCCTTTCCACCTGGAAGGGCTCTGTCCCCTTCCCTTCTCTGCCCTGTTTCCTCACTGCTGAGGGTGGGAGGAAGCAGGAGCCTGCATGCTCTGCTGAGTGGGGAGCTCTCCTGTGGAAATACAAAAGTCACACGTGTTTGCAGTTGGTTCTGTTCCCCTTCTGCTCCGGGTTGGGTGAAAATGAAGAAGGGATGGGGGGAATGCAAAGCTGACCTCAGCCTTTTGCAGGGCACTGGGCAAGGATAAGAGCTGGGGGAAATGCTCTGGGGGAAACACTCTGCAGCTTGGAGAGCAACTTTTCCATTAAAACAGGCACTGTCCCCTTCGAAATCTGCCTTTGTTGTGTAGAGAGCTCTGTGTGCTCCTCTCTGATGGGCCATTCCTGACAGACTCTGCTTTTGCAGCACAAACTGACCTAAGCTCTGGACAGAATCTTCTCTGCAGCCTTTTGTAACAACAAAGCTTCAGCCTGCTCCTGAAAATTAAATTCAGCAGGATATGGCCCCTCTAGGAGAGACCCAATTCTGTTAATGTGTGGCTATTTAATTCTCACTGTGTCTTCACTTAGAGCTGATTGTGGAGCTGAGTGTCTGGGTTTGCTTTGAAGTGAAGAAAATGTGTTTGCCTGGGGTACTCTTGGGAAAAGGTAGACATGGAGAAAACAATACTTAATTGGAGTTGGGCAGCTACAGGAGAGGACCTATTCCTTGTCTCCAATTATAGAGGCAGATATTCCATTCAGGGGGCTCTGAAGGCGTTTTGGGGCACATGAAGACATTTTTGCATGTGAAACCAGGCAAATACCCAAGCAAAGCATTGATCTCTAAATCATGTGGAGTATTCTAAGAAGAGGCAGGAGTGTCACACGTGTGATGGGGAGTTCTGAAGGGAAGGGGGGGAAATCATAATGGCTTTTCTTTCTAAATAGGGACATAAGTTAGCTGTCCCATTGTAGGATGAGGGTGGTGACATGGCCAGGCTGCTGTCCTGTTCAGACATGCAGCTGGGGAGGCAGAAATAGCTTTGGTCCTTGTTTTGGTCCCTGCTTTGATTCCCTGAACTTGCAGAAGTGATGTGGAATCTGTTCCCAGTGACATCTGTCAGTCCTGGGCTGAATTCCCTTTGTGGGACCTGGATAAGAAAGTCTCCTTTGTGGGACCTGGATAAGAAAATCTCCTTCGTGGCTGGGGAAGTACAGTCAGGAAAGGTGAAGGGACCTGGCTGAGGCACTCCAGGACTTTCATGCCGAGCCAGCACCAGCACCTTGGTCCCCACACACCTTTGCTGTGCCACCCGTTGGATTTTGCTGACCAAACCAGGATTCAAATGGTGAAAAAGGAGCTTTCCAACCCTCAGTGTGACTGCCTGGAGATGCTGGTGCCTGATGCTTTAAAAATCAGGGTTCTTAACACAATGGTGTCTCTGTGTTCCTGTTTCATCAGAGCCTGGAGATGAGAAAGAGAATTTCTGTGATCTCCTACGGAAGGGGATGTTGTGGGTGCTGTCAGCTCTGCCTAGAACAAACCTCAGAAACCCCAGAGGAGCTCAGACTTGCTCTCCTGCTGATCCTGAAGATGTCCTCAGCCCTTTCCTGTGCTGGGGATGGGGCTTGCTGCAGCGAGCTGCAGTTTGGGCTGTGAAGCACCGAGGCCTCTCCATTGCTAGGCAACAGAGGGGCTGGAGCTGCTGCTGCTGCTCCACCTTGCAGGTGCAGCCCACGAGCCAGGGGAGGGCTGGAGTTACACGTGGGCAGGGCTCTGGGATGCCGGAGATGGCTGGTGTGTGGGGATTTTCTTGTTGTTTTGGGTTTTTTTTTAGTGGCAGTCACTGCAAAGCTGAAGTGGATTCTGCTGGGAGATGTGGAAGGGCTGAAGTGGCTGAATTGTAAGGTCTGGTGGGACTGGTTCCCTCTGTAGCTCTGCCTGCTGAACACTTCTGCTATTTGGATGTTTTTTACCACTGTTGATCTCATATCAGACGTTTTTAGCATGTGGAGAATCCTGATTCCGCTTCTCAAGCTCTCCCTGCCTCAGTTTCTTTGCTGCCTGTGAGCAGAGGTAGAATTTTCAGCCAAAGCCTGTAAAGCTCTGGTAACTGCCCACGTTTGCCATGCAAACAACGGGCTCTCCAGAGGGGATATCCAGGCCAGTTTTGTGCTGGAAAACAAACACCTGGAGCCTTAAGGCAGCAGGAGCCTGTTGTGAGTGAGTGATGAGCGATTTGCTGGGGCAGGAGCTGTCCGGGCTGGGAGGGGATGGATCTCTCCAGCAGCTGGCGAGCTGGGAGAGCCAGGCGTGGCTGTGACAGCGAGAACTGACCCACCCTGCCCCTCACGGGGTTTGCTGAGCCCAGGGAGCGTGGTCAGCCTGCACACACAGCCTGTTTGCTCCAGGGAGCTCCTCAGGAGGAAGGGGGTGCAGTTTTCCTGCACATTTTGGCTGGTGGTGAAGCCGGCTGCTCTCTGGGTTTGCCTGCCTGCCTTTCTGCGGTGTCCATCTTGCTGTGCTCCCCTCACTTCACCTGGGTGGAGCTGGGGGGTGCTGGGGCACGCTGCCCGGTGGCCTCCTGAGAGTGAATTCCACTCCAGCACTGGGATGCCGGGCCCTGCAGCAGCAGCCCAGCACCAACAAAAGCTGTCGGGTGCCGGGGACAGGCGTGTGACATCTCAGGTGCAGCCTGCTGCTCATCTGCCCGAGGTGTGCACCCTGGGGTCCCCCTGCCCTCCTGGGGGCACAGGTCCTCGTGCCAGCAGTGCCCTGGCCCCAGGAGGAAGGGAATGGCGAGGAAGCAGGAGCTGTGCATGCAGGATGGGTGGATAATGACATTATTAACAGACCTCCCACAGCGCTGTGGCACGGAGCTGCCTGGGAACGCTGCTGTTGCCATGAGCACTGGGATCCAGGGCTTGCAGGGAAGGGAGCAGGGAAATCACACTGAAAGTCAGGAATTTCATCGCTTCAGCTGAGCTTTCACCCTGCCCTCACTGCTGGCCTGCTGTTGCCTTTGGCAGGGGTGGCAGTTTAGGGTGGCAGTTTAGTTCTGCTTCTGTTTAGGGTGACCAACCTGTTGCTCAGGGATCCCAAAATCCCCAAGCTGGGGCATCTGCAGTGGGGCAGAGCTGCCACCTCTGCCTCTCCTGGGCTGGCTGGAGCTGGGTGGGTGGCAGGGACCCAAGGCTGTGCTGCTCACAGGGCTGGACCTGGGAGGTCCTTGCAGCTCAGAGCTTCTGCTCTACATCAGGGACAGACTCCCAGAGGGCCTTGCAAGCCCCATGGGATGTTGGCATGTCCCACTTCAGGGAGAGGGAATCTGCTGCCTTCCACAGCAGTTAATCAGAAGTTTCTCTGATCCTGTCTGGGGCACAGTAGAAGGCAGGACCGTGGGTCTCCTGTTCCCTCAGTGCTGCCCATCCTTCCTTTATCTGTTTGAATCCCCTGTGCCAATTTATTTCTCTTTTCTGGGTGCCAAAATCCCTGCATCCTGCAGTCTCCATACAGCCAGCAATCCCCACAGCTCTGCTGCAGGCTGCTGCTGCCACAGGCAGGAGTTGTGGCTGGTCTGTCCCTGGTTTGAATCCCCTGGTTTGGAGCTGCCTGGTGCTCCAGAGCCCCTTCTGGGGCCTCTCCCTGCCCAGTCCCGGTGTTTGTGTGTTCACCTGGGTCTGCTCTGTGATCTGGGGCACTGAACTGTTCTCCCTGAGCGTCCCTGTGTTTCCCTTCCCTGCAGAGGATCAAGAAGGATGTGGACAAAGGCACCCTGCACACGGATATGTTCCTGCTGAAGGCTGAAGGGGCAGGCAAGGAGGAAGGTGAGCACTGCAGGAGAGATGCTGCAGCCCTGGGAATGCAAATCCTCTCCTTTCCTTGGAATAACACACCAAAAAACCCAAACCTGGATCCAAATTCCCCTCTCAGTGATAACCTCTGTGCCTCAGTGCTGGCTCAGGAAAAAATCCAGGAAAAGAGATTTTAGTGGGTTTTTTTTTTTTTTTTTCCAGTTTGCGTGTGGGAGGGAATTAAAAAACAACATTTCCAAATTCCTGTTTCAGGGACATTTTGATCGGTGCTTTCCTGTTCCACAACAGAAAATCTTTGGCATTGCAGAATTCTCTTGTGGTGGGGTATTCCTGGGTGGATGCCAGGTACCTACCAAAGCTCCTTAATTGGAGAAGGGAGAGAAAATCCAATGGGAGACTCATGGATCGAGGTAAGGACAGGGAGAGATCACTCAGCTCTTTCCCTGCTCCAGCTTGGGCCCCTTCCATGGAACGGGCTGATCCACTGTGGTTATCTTTGATTGGAATAGGAATTCCATCATTTTCCATAGGGGAGAGAGTATTTTGTCCTTGACTCGGGCAACAGGACAGTTTTCTTGGAGCTGAATTTCTAAAATGTTAAAATTGTGATTGATTTCTCCAAACCTGCCTGAGTGGAATGGGATTTGGGGAGGAGGGTTGGTCACCAGCGCTGTCTGGATTCCGGGCCCTGTTTGCATTATTCCTATTTATAGTTTTGTCGTGTCGGAATTGCAGTTCTTTGGAAGCACGGGGCCTTCTCCCAGCCTGCATTTTAGGGATTTGTTCTGAAGTCAGAGCAGAAGGGATTGGAGAAAAGCAGAGGGATAGAGGACGAGTCTCGTCCTGCTGCTGAGCCCTTTCTTAGAGCGTGGCTGGGGCTCCTTGGGATGAGCTGTGTTTATTTTTGGGGGTCAGGCAGCGCTGCAGGTTGGCAGAGAAAGCTGCTGGAAGGTGGGAGGGCTCCATGGCATAACTGAGGGACCTTTCTTGTGCTTGAAGGCTGGATGTGACCAGGCCTCGTCTGAGCTCCACCCTCCTGTTAAGGACTAAACACCTTTAAAGAGGCTTCTTGCCCCAGAAAGCTCTGAAAACACCCTGAAGATGCCATGATGTAGTTGCAGTGTTTCAGAATTTTCCTTTCTCTCTCATGGAGAATACAGATAAACTGTACTTCTTGTACTTTCTTAATCTCTGTGTTTTGTGTTAGATGTTGTACAAGCCTGACATTCTCTTTTAGGGGGTGGATTCTCTCTGACCAATGGTTACTAGTTTATTAGTGTATATAAAAAGAAATTCTTGTAAATCTCTCTTCTTTGCTATCTTGGGTCCTGTCTGCCTGACTTCCACAAATCCCACGAACAACAGAAAAGCAGCAACACCATGAGAATGTCCAAAACTGCTGGAATACCGAAAGACTGGGAATACACAAACCAACCGGGATTCCCCCCTGCTGACTCTCCCGTTTGTTTCCTCCATCCCAGACAGGTGGACTTGGAGTCGGCTCAGCCCCTCTGGAGTGAAACCCACCCCCAGGTCCGGCTTTTCCGTGGCTGCTGCTCCCAACAACCGCTGCCTCCTTTTTGGGGGTGTGCACGATGAGGAGGAGGAGGAGAGCATCGAAGGGGATTTCTTCAATGACATTTATTTCTACGACCTGGGGAAGAACCGCTGGTTCCCTGCACAGCTCAAGGTCTGCCTGTCGATACAATAATTCATAATTGACACATCCTGTAGGCCTGGTTTGGTCTCTTGGAGCTTTCACAGAGTGTCACAGACTGGTTTGGGTGGGAAGGGACCCTAAATCCCATTCATTCCACCCCTGCTGTGGGCAGGGACGCCTTCCACGAGCCCAGGTTGCTCCAGCCGGGCCTTGGATGCTTCCAGGGCTGGAGCATGGAATTTTCTCTCTTTGGAGGAAGCCTGTATTTCTGGGAGCTCAGGGTGCACCTCAGCAATCCCTCTCCTCCAGGAATCAGGCTGCCCCATCATCGTGGAGTGCAAAATGAAGCAAAAGAGCTTGGAAACACTTGGGGTGTTTTTCGAGGCCGTTTCCAGGTCAGACCTGGGAGTCTGCCATGAGGTAGCTCAGTAAAAGCTGCCAGGAAGATTTTGGGATCAAACCCCTCCCTCTCCTCCCCAGCATTGCTGAGCTCCCAGAAGAGATGAAATATTAACCTTGGCTCCAGGAGCTTCAGAGCTCAGCTCTGATTGAGGCTGAGCCACTGTCACCAGGCAAGGGAGGAGCAAACCTGCTTGAACTTCTCCCCCTGCCCCTTCCTGCCTTTATTCTCCAAATGGAGAAGTCAATCCCATAATAAGAGGCAGACATGCACTCAGGGTGTTCCTCCTGCCTTCCCAAACTGGTTGTTTTCCAGCCCTTTGATGCAGTACTTCCAAGACCTGGAGTGCTGCCTGGTAATGGGCTGTAATTTAGCACCCGGCAGTTGTGATCTCTGGAAATCGTGGGCTGCTTTCCCTCGGCCTCTGTGTGTGTTTGTGGCACCTGGGAGCAGGAGAGCTGCTCCTCTCTTAGCAGAGGAAGCAATTCCACACCGTGGATTCTCCAGGCTCTCCACTGTTCCTTATTTTGGGCTCGTGCTGCAGGGGGAGTTGCACTGATCACCTGAGGCTTTAAAATGTGATGAAAAATAGAAATTGGAAAAACAGGAATACCCCTCCCGGCAGCATCTGTGCTGTTTGTATGAACTGCTGCTAGGGGTACCCCATTCCCACCAAATCTCCTTTGTTTGCTGTTTTTAGGGCCCAAAATCAGAGAGGAGGAAGCGCAGGCGCGGCAGACAGGCCGGGGCAGAGGCTGCTGGAGAGGAGGAGCTGCAGGAGCCACCCCCCCAGGGACCCCAGGAAATCATCAAGGAGGTGCTGGCAGACGATGGCACCGTCATGACCATCAAGCAGGTGATCCCTGGAGCTGCAGGAGACAAGGCCAGGTCTGGCTCAGAGGAGGAGGAGGAGGAGGAGGAAGGTGGAGCCCCGGGCCAGCCCGTGGAGCCGTGCCCGCGCTCCAATGCCATGGTGGCGGTGAAACACGGGCTCCTCTACGTCTACGGGGGCATGTTCGAGGTGGGTGACCGCCAGGTGACCCTCAGTGACCTGCACAGCATCGACCTGCACAGGATGGACGGCTGGAAGGTGCTGCTGGAGATGGACCCGAGTAAGCTCTGCTGCTGGCAGCTCTGCCTTTGCCTCCGGGGGAGCAGCACTGGGGAGGAAAACAGCTCTGGGGCTTCCTCAGGGGGTGCTGGTGAGGTTTTGTTTTTGAGGAGAGGTTTTCCCTGGACAGGAGAAGGCTTGGGAGTGTGTGATAATGGAGTGTTGTGCCAGAAATCTGCGTGGCCCAGAGCTTTGGGGTCACTGTGGAGTGAGCTCTGCTCTTACTGGGACACCCAGGGCCTGTCAGCAGAGTGGTGGTGGCAGGATCCATCCTGGGAATCCTGCTGGGCCAGCCTTGTCCTGTCCACCCACAGGGATGCTCCTGCCTGTCCCCACTGGCTGAGGGCAGTGAGGGCCTTGGGTGCTGCAGAGCACTGGGGTTAATTCTTCGTACCTTGATTAACTCTAGGGCGATCTCTTCCTACTTTAATTACCTCTTTGTACCTCTCTTCTCTTCCCTTTCTCACCAAAGAAACCCAGGAATGGCTGGAGGAGTCGGAGTCGGATGAAGAGGAGGATGATGATGTGGAAGGTGCAGAGGGAGGGGAGGAGGAAGAGGAGAGCTCTGAAGAGGAGAGTGAAGATGAGGAAGGTAATTATGAATGAATGCTGTGTGCATGCTAATCAGAGGGGGCTTTAGTGCAGTGCCTGGTCCTGCTGCCAGCCTGGAACATCTCCCTGGCATCCAGGTGAGTTTTCCAGCAAAAGCAGAGCTTTCCTAGTGCATCCTCTTGGGATGAAAGAGGAATTTCCCTGGTTGTGGGTAGATTTTCTGGCTGTCCATCTGGCCCCACGTGGCCTGGTGAGCTGTGTGTGCCATCTCTGTGTGGCAGGGGAGGAACAGTGCCCAGCCATGCAGCCTGGGTGAGCTGTGTGTGCCATGTCTGTGTGTGCCATCTCTGTGTGTGCCATCCCTGTGCCATTTCTGTGCCATCTCTGCCATCTCTGTGTGTGCCATCTCTGTGTGTGCCATCTCTGTGTGTGACATCTCTGTGTGTGCCATCTCTGTGTGCCATCTCTGTGTGTGCCATCCCTGTGCCATCCCTGTGCCATCTCTGTGTGTGCCATCTCTGTGTGTGCCATTTCTTTGTGTGCCATTTCTGTGTGTGCCATC
>VZTX01027307.1:0-19398 GCA_013400915.1 Pardalotus punctatus
CCCCCGCTCTTCAGCCTCCCCATGGCCGGCCCATCTCTGCCCCGCCTGCCCCTGCCCCACCGCCCCCCATGGCCCCTCGGCACAGCCCCGGCCCCCGCGGGCTCCTATGCCCACACTCTGTGCAAGAGATAAGGCTAGTTTGGGTTATTTTTCATTACCGGCAAACTTCGACATCAAAATAAATAAATGAACCTCTAAATATTAATAACAGGGTGGAGGTAAGCATAAAATCTTGGAATGATTTGGGTTGGAAGGGACTTTAAAAGATTACTCAGTGCCACCCCCTGCCATGGGGAGGGACACCTTCCACTGTCCCAGGTTGCTCCAAGCTCTGTCCATCCTGGCCTTGGATGCTTCCAGGGATGGGAAAACCCTGGGCAACCTGTGCCAGGGCCTGCCCACCCTCCCAGGGAGGAATTTCTTCCAAATATCTCACCTAATGCTGTCTTCTCAGACCTGCCGAGGTGCCAGCAGCACTCCCAATGGCGGTGCAGTGTTCCTGCTGTGGGATCCGTGTCTCCGAGTGAGAAAGACAAATGGAGCTCAGGCCATCGCTCCTTGCATGCAGCCCTGCAGGTGGTTTTGCCAGGTGTGCCCAGTGTGGGCTCCATGGCAGCTGTGCACAGCACAATCCTCTCTGTCCCATCAGAACTGCAGCTGGGCCAGCAGTCAGATCTGTTCCCAGTACATCCGAGCAGCAGACTACTAGCACTCCATAAGGCAAGGTGCTGCCCTGCATAGATTCATAGCAATAAACTTGCAAAAAAATATTTCTAAAAATTGTCTTCGGTGTGCACTTTCAGAACTTCCATTTGAGCATGTTTTGAGAGCACCCAGTGCCTGCAGACAGAACAATCCCCTGTTGTGTGATCCAGGAGCACATTTTTCATGTATTCACATAATAATCCCAGGAGTTTGGGGCTGTGGTATTCCTCCTCCACTCGAAAATACGCTCACTGGGGGCTGTTTGCATGCAGAGATCACTTTCTCTGGGGTTTGGCTGTATTAGCAGATCCTCATAAAGCACGTGTATTTCCCTTTTCTTAGAGGCTCATCTTGTTCTTCCAGCAATCCCCTTTCTCTACACTCTTCCTTTCTCATGGTTCATTTCTCTTTCTCCAGGCTCAATAGTTCCAGCTTGCACAGCCTCTTCCACCTCCCCAAAGCACCAGTGTATTCCTGGAAGTTCAGAGACAATTCCGTGCTCTACAGAGCCGTTTAGAGAAAGTCCACAAGATTTTCTGTGTATTTTAATGCAGTTTTAGAGCTACTTCATGCTTTTGATAGCACAGGAAAGAAGCTTTACAGTAGTCTGGAGTGGTTTAGAGCTGCTTAGAACTCTGTAGGAGTCACAGATTGGCATAAAAGGGTTTTAGAGCTGCCTTGAGCTCTTCAGAGAAATTTTAAGCTTCATGGAGGAGTTGAGAGCTGTACAGCAGAGATTTAGAGGCATTTTAGATGCATTTAGAGACACATTAGTGCTGCTTACAGCCACATAGAGCAGCTTTAAATCAGTTTAGGGGTGCTCTGAGGTGTTGAGAAGAGGCTTAGAAGAGCTAAAGGAGTTTAATGCTTTACAAGGGTTCTGGCACACTTCACAGGACTTCAGAGCTGCTTGGAACTGTTTGTAGGTGGTTTAGAGGAGTCAGATCAACTTAGAGCAGTTCAGAGTGGTTTTAGAGGGCTTCAGAAGACTTTTAGCCTTGTCTCTAAGCAGGAGATCCAGAACTGCAGAAAGGAGTTCTAGAGCAGTTGCAATGAAAATGAGAGGGGCTTGAGATCTATTTTAAAGCATTTTACAGCCACTTTAAGCAGAGCAGTAGTAGTGTTGTTTAGAGGATTTTCAGAGTGGAAATTCTAGAGGAATTTATAACTCCTCACTGTTGTTTGTAGCTGATTAGAAGAGTTTTGGACTGGTGAGATGGGTTGTAGAGCACTGTAGTGCATTTTAGAGCTCTTTAAGCTTTCTAGAGGAGCTCTTTAAAGAAGTCCACACTGGTTTAGCACTCTGGAGTGTTTTAGAATCAGTTAAAAGATTTTAAAGGTGTAACTTAGGGGGTGTAATAATAGCTCTTTCAGAGCTCATCAGAGGTGTTTTGTTGCTGGGTAGTG
This sequence comes from Pardalotus punctatus, assembly GCA_013400915.1. Classification (NCBI taxonomy): domain Eukaryota; kingdom Metazoa; phylum Chordata; class Aves; order Passeriformes; family Pardalotidae; genus Pardalotus; species Pardalotus punctatus. Next base: position 2,113 of record VZTX01027307.1, read on the forward strand.
GTATTTTACAGGGGTTTAGAGTATCTCACAGCATATTCAAGGAGATTTAGAGGTCCTCAGAGGAGTTTAAGAGGCCCAGAGGAAATCCACAGATCTTCAAATCAATATAGAGGAGTTCTAGATGCAATCAGATGAATCTAAAAGCTGCTTAGAGGAGGTTTAGAAAGGTGATAGTGCAGTTCAGGGGACTCAAGCACTCTATGAGGGGATATTACAGCTCCTCAGAATGACTTAGTGTGCCTCTGAGGAGTTCTGGAGGAATTTGGAACTATTTTTCAGATCTTTAGAGCTGTTTCAGGAAGTGTTAAGGTATTTTAAAGGTGGCAATAAAGTGTTGGAGATGTTTAACACAATTTAGTGGCAGTCTAGAGCTGATCAGAAGAGTTTAGAGTGGTTTAGAGACTGCTTAGGGTTGTGTAAATTACATCTGGTTTGAAGCAATTGCCCCATTTGAGAAATACAGAGCTCCCTACAGCTCTCTAGAGCTGATTAAAGGATTTTAGAACAATTTAGAAGATGTACACAGTGGTTTAGAGATGCCTAGAGGGGTTTAATATCTTACAGTAGTTCAGAGACATGTTGAGAAATTTTAGAGTTGGCCCAGCTAATCATCCCCAGTTCAGGGCTGGGACTGTCTTGCCCTGTCTGGTCACTGTTTCTGACTCTCCTCAGGGCCCCTGTCCATCTCCCCCACCCTCACACACTGAGGGTTTCCTGTTTCAGGGCAGTCTTTGCTTACTTGTGGAAGGAAGGCAATTAAGAAAATGATGGCAAAGGTTCTAGCACTATCTGAACTACCAGAAGAAAAAAGAACTGTGCTTTAGCCAAAAGGAATGCTTCAATGGCTGTGGGGAGTTACATTCAGGAGAGCCTGAATACACGAACTGACATTCAGGGTCCAAAATCTGCACTGTAAATTCCAGGCAAGGCAGAAGAGGAGTTCAGGCTGTCTGCAGCTGCAGCATCTTGTGCAGTGACTGGGAAAGTGTCTTCCCACTCGCCATGAAATAAACAGTAGAGTGTCAGTGGTGCCAAGACTCAGAGGGCAATAAGGACACCAGTGAAAGCAGCAAAAAAAAGCAGTTGCTATTTTTCCAAAATAAGTATAGCAATAAAAATACCCTTTTTAATAGATTCAAGCAATTTTTCTGTAAGAAAAAGATGAATTTCAAAAGCTTATCTAAATAACTTCATAAGGTAATTTCAAATAGGGGAGTTAAAAAACTCTTTTGCTGCCATGTGCCAACAAGGTGGATCCATGTATTTAATAAGAACTCCATTATACCAATAAATTATTTGCTGAGGGAGCTTAATTACTAAAGCCAAAGGCTCCACAAGTTTCTTTCACTCTTTGTTGTTGCTGTACAAACCTTTCCAATACTTTCTGCACTGACGACCACTTGCCACCCCTGTCCTTCACTTCTACTTTCCCCAAATCACAGTTCTCTCTCCATAGACACAGTTTTGACATCTGGGCTTTCCCATTTCTCAAGGGCACTTCTGGTCTGGCATAATTACACTATAGTTTTGCCTCTTTTTCTCTGCAATAAATAAATGTACCCGGATGTAACTTTCCTTCAAAGGTAGACCCAAGTCTATTTGCAGAACAAAAAAGAAGTATGCAAGCCTAAATGAAAATTCAGTGATGAAATTGTTAAATACCATCATGGCTGGCTGGTATTCAGAAGTGCAACATCTGGGGAGTTGATGTGGTGTCATTATCTATCTCCCTCCCTCATTTCCTCCGCTCTAAATCTAAAGCTGCAAAAATCAAAATAAATACTGACTTCTCAGATACTAAATTTGCATTTTACACTATTAAGTTTGCTGTTGATTCTGCCTGAAAACTTGCCAGCTTAACTGTTCTAGAATTAAGCATAACCTGGAGGATTTTCCCAACTTACCATTTTCTTAACTGTCTTACACACATTCTCTAACAGGGAGTTGGAACTATAAGCTCTTTAAGGTCCCTTCCAACACAAACCGATTCTCTGATTCAGGCTGCTGTGTCTGCTGCATAAAAGATGATTAAGACACCAAGTTGTTAATTTTTTTAGATGTTAAGATGCTTTGCTGTTAACAGTCAACAAAAGTATAATCAAATTTACATCTGGAAATAGAATTATCAAGGTGCACTGGAGCTGAAGTGACCACTGGCAACCAAGAGAGCGTGAGAGATATTACTATTTGAGTAAAGCTCCCTTCTGAACACAACCAATAGTGCCATCTGCTGCAGGGTGCAGCATTGGCTCCTTCTGGGAACGGACAGGAACAGAGACCAGGTTCTTGAAGAATCCCTCTCTGGGATTCTGGGAGCACTGGGAGCACTGGGAGCACACCAATGCCGCTGCTTTAGGGGAACAGAACCTACCCAATCATGCTTCGAAGGACCTCTGAGGGCCTAACATTGCTCAAGAGCCTGCAGAAGGCATTGGAGAAATGGGAAATTAGTTATTTGGTTTATTTTTTGCTTTCACACATCACTTATTTTAAAAGGAGGTCTTACTCACATCATCTAAAGAACAGAAGTGCCCACCAACCTCCCATACCCACTACCAACATCCCCACTGTTAGATGGGGGAAGTTCTGATATGATCCACACTCAGTCAGTAAGGTGAGGAAGAAGCTTAGGAGACAAACCCTCAGTTCCAGTTACCTCTTCATGCCTTTTTGGAAGTAGAAAACATTATTTTAAGGAAAATATTTTCTTTAACGTATTAATCCCTACTCTCTGGGCCTGTTTCCATCATCTCTGGACATGTTCTCAAATTCTTGGGACTACATAGGGAAACCCTGAGCTCTCTAGGGCAATTTCTGCATATCTGGGTCTTTTTCAGACTCGTGGGGCTGTTCCCGTCATTTCAGAACAACCCTTCAGCAGAGTCAGGAGCTTAACCCAGTCCTGAGCAGAGGAGCTGCCACGTGGTCTCACTCCATGCAGCACACAGACCGGAGCAGGCAGAGAATGAGAGGAGGGGAGGCAGAGAAGGAGGGGGCCAAAGCAGGTGAAGAAACAGAGAAGGAAAAGATCACCTTAAAACTCTGGGAAGGGGAATCAAAGAAAGAAAATGCAGAGCCCCCTGTGTTCCTGCCCAGAAAGCTGTTTGCTCTTCAGAGCTGTGTTTGCAAACAACAGGTACTCTCTCTCACTGGGCTTAAGTCATTGCTAAACACCATTTTAAAAAAGCAAAAAGAGCAATGCAATAAATTTGTGTCAACACTTCTTTTTTTCTAGCAAGCACTGCTACCTCTTTCCCTTAATGAGACATTCCTGTCTTAAAGATAAAAAATTACCCTGTTTCACCTTCTTGTTTCTGAGAAGAATCTGTCAAGAGCAGAATGTGGATGAATTTGTAGGGGCAGATGAATTAATTTCCTCTCAGCACTCAGAGAGGACTGAAAGCTTCTGTGGATCTAGGTAACTTCTTTCACTGGCTAAAGAAGTTTGTCGAGACAATTGTTTGTGGAGCTCTGTTTTTAGCTAGATCCCAAAACAGATCCATATTAAAAATAACCCTTACTCTGGAAACAAACCAGTGAACAAAGCAGTGTATAAAGCAGAGATAGCTTCTCTCTGGGCTCCATGCACAGAAGACAGGAAGGTTTTGGAATGTTTTTCATGGCAGCTGGGAGCAAGGATTCATTTAGGATTAATTCCCAAAACCTGGAATGGTTTCAAAATGTGAGCTTCAGCAGTGAAATCTTGGAAAATGCCAAGTCAGGAGTGCTCTGGAGTGGTGTTGGGTGTAGGAAGCTTTTTATTTGGCCAGGAGCAGCCACTTCCACGCCTTCTCTGATGAAGTGAGCACGGAATCACTCAGCAAGATTTAGATAACACTGACACTAAGCAGAGAGATGCAATAGTTTCACGTGTCACTTGTAACAAACTAGCTGGAATCAGGTAAAAACATGGACAAAATCCACACACACATTTCCAGAAAGCAGATGATTTTTGGCTGAAGGTGAATCCGATGGTAACATGTCCCTGCTGACATAAAATGTGTAGGTAAGAGCATAAGGTGTAAATACCACCTCACTGCAGTTATGGCATAGATTTCCCTTCCACAATTTTGAAGAATATTACGGAACCTCCTTGGAACAGTACTATAGCACATTCAACTGCTTCTTTAAAAGATGGTTTGCTTATGCTTTGTCATTTTCCATGCTGGAAGTGAGAATATGATGTAGAATAGAGGCTTTCTTTAGAGCAATGAGAGAAGAGGCTTCTTTTGGGAGATGAATTTGCAGTAAACCACAGTTCTTTTAACAACATATAAGGACAACTTTGCTGCCCTGGACAGTAACTACAGTAACATCACATGCTCAACTCTTTTGTTGTGATGTTTCTGCACCATCTGATGGGTGTATGTTTACAAAAGTAAAAGCCATTTATAGGTGAAGAGATTCAGTTCTTTTTAATTAAAATCATTGTCAAAGATTCTCTGTCAGGCTTAGGCAGCAACGCAAAACTGCCTGGAGCTTTGGGTTGAGACCACTTGATAAAACATGTGAGTGGCCACACATCCCTGTCTGTCCCTCACACCCCATTCTTCCTATTACACTGCAGACTTGTCAGCTGCACGAACGTGACTCAAAGTTATCATTAACCACGCTGTAACAACACACTTTTTTCCCTGGGTTCCTCCAGCCCTGACACAATTAGGACAGTGGAAAAGATTCCTGCTGTTTGTGCACACAGCCTGTGCTCGCCTCTAGGGATAAAGGTAACTTACAGCACAAGTGCACGGATGTGACAGCAGCGATTGTAACGCTGCCACAGAGCAGATGGCAGCAGCTCTGCTGCGGAGAATGTTGCTTAAGGTCTTGTTAGAGAGAGGAAAAATGGAAATTGCAAGTTATCATATCATAGGCTTGTCCTTGTCCTTATCCAATCAAGGTAGTTATTTAAGTACCAGTTCATTACAGTGTTCCTGCACAGATGAAGACAGTAAAATTAAGGTACAAACCACATGCTTTTATGTAATTGTGCCCTCATCTCTGCTCCTTAAGGCAAGGGTACAGAAAAATCTTACTTTGTCAGGTGTTCTAGAAAATGCAAGCCAAGCCCCAGATGCATATTTATGATATCACACAGAGGTGTCACAGAGCCTTTGAGACTTAATGGCTGCTGCATATTTGGATTTTCCACTCTTCGGAGGTACTAGTGAGACTGACAGTTTTCATCCTAATCCCATCCCCATTCCCTACATTTTGGAATGTAGATAGTTACAAACAGAATACATGTTCCCATGCCTGCCCTTCTGTCTCATGCAGCTGTTGACATGTTCTCTCAATGTTTATGTGTGAAAACAAGAGCGTTGGAAAACAACCTCTTGGGAAAACACTGAGGATTGTTCTCCAGCCTGGGGGTGCTCCACCAGGAACAGTCAACTCTTTGTCAGGGGCATCAGCTGGACACATACAAACTCACTGGGGGTTTGTTCTGGGCTTCTCTGCTTCAGAAACCAAATGAGAATCCACTGTGGGCTTGTGTTTATCTGCAGAGCAATTACCCCCTGTCCAAGGTAACGCTTCTCCGTGCTCATCGTTGGGGTAAACTTGTGGAGATTTGCCAAACTGCTGTTGCTGGGTATTTTTGTACAGCCTTCTCTACTCAGGGTATGTTCAAAAACACTTCCATCCCTGGGGTGACAGAAGAAGGTGACAGCTCACCTTACACCAGCCCACGCCTTTGCATGCCTGTAGCTCCTGAACAAAGACCAAGCAGCTTCTGCTCCTCCAAACACCCTCCTGATGCTCCTGTTTGACCCAAGCAGAACAAAGGTAAAATTGAGAAACACTTTATGCAAAAATAAAATAAAAAGCATAAAGCGTGCAGAGAACTGGTTCTGCATTTCAGGCCTCAGCCTTTTCTAATAAACTCCAGTAGTAAACGACTAGACACCACCCTCTTCTGTGGCTCTGGAAAGCTTTGTGGCTTCAGAGATAAATTCACAATTGCTATTTGGCATGGTTTTATTTCCCTTTTCAGAATAGGAGTGTATCACATCCTGATGAAGTTCCCTGCAAGCAAAGTGTGTTTCCTGTTAAAAGTCATTCCCAGCTATTGATGTCAAATGTCCCTGAGAACTCAGCTGAATTTGGCTGCAAGGAATTTGCACAAACTATGACAAACTGGGAGGTGTTCTCAGAATACAAACTGTGGAGTTTAATCTGCCCTATTGTGCTGGTACCTAACTATGTCTGGAGCTGCAGCTGGTTAAATGAAGAGTCCAGCTTTGCTGTGTGTATTATAAGCAGGACAGGGTTTCACAATAGCTTTGTATAACCCCTTTGTGCAGATATCCAAGGGCTAAGAGGGCTGATTAGCCTCAAATACCGCTCAGAACAGCCAGCCATCAGAGAACACTGTCTGTCTTTCATAACATGCCAGCAAAAATCTCGTGAGGATGGTCTCAGCAGAGTGTGCAGCCAGATTTCTACCTACCCTTTACCCCTGGGGTGAAAAGGAAAAGCTGGCATTCCGTATAGCACCACTCTCCCATAATCCGAGTTGGGGGGGGATGGCCTGGGCCACACACATTATTTACGTGAAATCCTTTCTCCCAAAGCACAAAACCTGCCACTGACCCTGACAAAAGCGGGAACACAGCCATAGCAACCAGGGGAAGTTACACAAGGGTGCAAAACTGTTTACAGAGCCAGATCACACACTGGTCCCAGTGTTGCCTCGTGGGTAGTAGGTGGGGCTTTTGGCATTTGCGTGGGGGCTCTCCAATGAAACCCAGAGCAGGACAAGCCTCCAGCCTTCTGGTTTTCATAACAGCAGCCCCCTCCAGTAGGGCTGAGGCATGGGAGGAGCTTGCCCAAACTCAAATAAACACTGACATGCGGCATCTTACGAGGATGAACAGCCTCCGCAGGACAGACTGCAACAGCTAGAAGGACAAGGACAGCTGAAATGTAAGTATGTCTACCTTCTCCACTTCTGTAATAGCACTGGGAGCTTGTGGAATGCATGTTTTGGCTACACTTACTGGTGGCAGCAGTGCAACCTGCTGTCTGTCCCTCTAGCCCATGTGTTAACAGCTGCAGGAAAACCCAGACACCCTACAGATGTATTTGTATGAATAGATGGACATTGCACAGTTCAGCTTTCCTGTACATCTAAAATGAATGCGACTGCAAATATCCGGAGGATTCTTCTGTTAGTCTCTCCCATCCCAAAGCACTGTTTTATGTAATTAAAAAAATATTTCTAACATCCAGTCACTGACAGTCCTAGCCCTAAAGTTATAAAAGCCAGAGCTGTGAAACATACCCCGCAGTTAAGGAAAGGTGTGTTGGAAGGGATTAGAATTGTAGAACAGAGAGGAATCAGCTTTTTCAGTAGCTACTGCAAGTGCTCAACAGAAACATCTACTACTCTGCTTTTTCACGCCGGCAGGGAGCACATGAAGAGGAATGTACTTTCTATCACGTTGTAGCAAAGAGGAAGTTACAGCAAAGGATCTTTGGAAGAGCAATAAATTATTGTAGAAATTTTCAGCGTAATTGCTTGTATTTGCTTTTAGTTATGTAGACTGGTGCTGTATTATGCTTTGTTGATTTGTAAATACCACTGATGAAGTCTGTGAACAGAGCACAACTGCACAGCTGTCCCTGGTGACCATCATTCTGGTCAGGTCTGCTGGAGAGGATGTACCTTCAGGCTGGGACAGGGAAGGGTACTGGCACCAGCATCCTGCCCTTTGGTTCTGACATTCCTTTGATCTGTGGTGACAACTGAAGGAGCTGCTGGAAAAAGCTCAACACGCAAGTGGCTCCATGCACTGCTTATTTTAAGGATTCTAAGGGAAATCAGTGCCAACAGGGTTTGGGGTGCTTTTTTTGGTGCGTTTTAATAAAACTTTTCAACCTCAGATCCCGAGGAGAACTCTTTGTAGCCACGTCTAAGCAGAATATGGAAGGGGATTTAGTAGTATTCAACAGTAGTCCAGATGTCGCAAGAAGATGGAACAGGCAAGTTAAGTAGCACAAGGCAGTTGATTTTACAAAACACATTGTTACCCCAGGAACAGATAAACAAGCTATAGTCTGAGAAGACAACATACTGTGACCTAAGAATCTAAATACTCACTGAGTTGATTATGCACTGTCCTTGCAATATGAAGAGCAACAGACATTGGAACATAGCAGAAGACCGAGACTTTGTCAGAACTTAGGTCACACACCACAGTCTGCCGAGTTCACAACTGAACTCATATATGAAGGCCACTAAAACATCAGCTTTTAACCAGGTCTGATTATTTCAATAGTGGTTTTGAGTATTTTCACTTGGTTTGTTTGGGACAGTGTTTTCAAGTTTTCATCTTTTTCCTCCCATGTGAAGGCTACGGAGGGAAATAGTTATTCATTGATAAATGCAGGAAATCTCATTTATCCACACGACTCTGAGGCTAAAGGCCTTTAAGAAAGCCATCAGCTATCATGAGAGGCCCAATGAAGTTAAGGGCACAGTCAATACCAGATCATCCACCACACTACTAGTACCTTTTCATCTAGGAGCAAATAGGAGTCCTTTTTACTTCCAGATTTCCACAAAATTCCCACTTGCAGAAACTCATTTTGCTGTCAGGAAATGCCTTTTCGTCATGGAGAAGCGAGGGCAGCATACCCTGAAAGGACACTTCTTCCAGTAGAGGCAGTTTCTTGGTCCTGGTGCTCTGTTCCTGCAGGGCTAAAAGGATTTCAGCCCTTTTTCAGGCCTTCCACCAGCTCAGCAACAACTGAAAAGCCCTAGGGTTGTATTGATTTAAGAGATGCCAATGAACTGTGTCTGCCTTTCAGCTCTGGCAAGATGATCAAATCCTTCAAGCAAACATTTCTGTCCCTGGACCTGCAGTCCCCTCGGTGGAGCTCAGCAGAGGCAATGGTAACTACAACAATAGTTGCATGCCAATTTGGAAAAGTAGCTCGTCATTTCAGTCAACACCCATCTCACGGTCACGGTGACTTTTGCTACCTTGCAGGCAAAGGACTACGAACTGCGGCAGTACGAGACGGCCAAGTGGGTCAGCACGGTCATTAGGGGAGAAAGCCAGAAGGAAGCAATGCGCCAGGGCTTCTGGAAACTCTTCCACTACATCCAAGGAAAGAACGAAAAAGGTAGGACATGTTGGTTTTGAACAGCAAGAAGTACAAGTAGGTAATGAACCCCAACAGTATAGAACAGTAGAGGAGCTGGGGGGTGCACCTTTGGCAACTTTTTCCTTTCCTCTAGAAATGAAGATTGACATGACTGTGCCAGTGACCTGCCTGGTAAAATCGGGCTGCACAGACTTCAAGATCTCTTTCTTTGTGCCATTTGAACACCAGGACTCCCCACCCCAGCCCACTGACTCAGATGTGTTCATTGAGGAACGGAAGGCAGCAGCTCTTTTTGTCCGGTAAGCAAAAGCAGGACAGCTGACACCAGATCAACCCAGTTCAGTAGCTGCCCTCCTCCTTGATGCTCGATTTTTAAGTGCGGATATATCCTGCTGTTCAGTTTTAATTGCTAACTCAACCAATTAGCAAATTGTATGCTTGGGTGTCTTAACCACAACCAAAGTTGAGTGACCAAGTTGTGAAACAGTGATTCTTACAGCAAACACTTGAAAATTGCATTGAGTTTTATAGAGATTCAGTCTCCAGAATAATCTTCTGAAGACAGCGCTACAGAAGATCTAAACCACTCTCCCAGCACTCTTTATTTGTAGTCCTGAACCGCCATGTAGGCATGGCAGTTGTTACATGAAAAGCACCCAAACCATCACTTGGCCCATGTTAACACTTGAGAATCAGTCAGCTTGGGTGTTTGGCTGTTCTAAATCTTACCTCTGAGAAGAGCATAAATACCTGCAGTGCCTGACAGCTGGTTCTGCATGGGTCATCTACTAAATACAAACTGCATCACAAGTGCTCAAATTGGCTTTGCAAGTCTGAGCTTTCATTCTGTGAAAATTAAAGCCAGGGGCTTGAACCAAAAAATCTCCCTATTTCACTCTTACCAGGTCCTTCGGTGGATTTGCCTCTCCAGAGAAATATGCTGAGGAAGCTGAAGCCTTGGCCAGAACCTTGAGAAACAGAGGCCAACCATTCCACGAAGACTTCTTCTACACTGCAGGCTATGACAGTCCCTTCAAGCTCTTTAACAGGCACAATGAAGTGTGGTATTTTAAAAAGTAACATGAGGGGGGGAATACTAAGAGGCTACTAATCAGCTCTGGATGAAAACAGACCTTAGTAATGGCTTTTGCTTTAGTGCAGAAGAGATTTAATTTGCACGTGGAAACAATGTCTTAATTCATTTTCTCTAAGATGAAATACTATTCAGGCTAAAAACATGCAAAATGTAATTCAAGCTCATACCAGGTGCAGTGGGAAGGAGATGTAACAAACTCACTCCTCTTATGGAAAGGTTCTAGGCAACACTAATAATCTGACAATAATCCTGTTGAACAGCTTGGATATGCAGCTTTACTTCTCATTAGAAGTGCTACAGCACTAGTTGAAGCGTTATGGAAAAGGAGTTCTTCACAGAGCTGACTTTCCTCCTTACTGACATCACCCCTAAGGACAAGGGAGGAATTGAAATTAATTTTTCAGAGCAGAAAGCTTCCATTAATGAGTATTAGGAAGCAGAAACATCTTAGCAGGCCTTAGTGATTTAAATGGTAACTTTTTCTTAAATTAGTATTATCAAAACCTCCCACCTCTTCACTGAGCTTTCTTCCCTCATGAAGACCAAACGTTGTGTTGCTCAAATCCAAAGCCATCAGAAAAGGGTTACCAAGCCCAAGCTGTACATTTGTCCTGAGGAGATCTGTACCTCAACATTTAATACCAGGACTGCTGGTGGTCTATTACTTTAGCAGCAAATATACAAGTGGTAAGTTTAGCTCTCACCTAAAACACTTAACTACTCCTCAAATTAGCTTTGTCCAAATTGGGTATTGGTCAGGTCACCTGCAGCCTGCACACCAGCAGGACAAGCATCTGACCTAGCTGAGTCCCTTTTCTAAATCAAGCTTTTCAAGTTTTAATACAGTAGCCTGGAGCTGTTTTACCTAAGTTGTTCCAGTCAGAAAGGAGGTCATGACAACAGGTAGAGTTTGCAGATTTTTATTGGCTCCAATCAGTGTCAGGCAAACATTACCAGTGAGGTAAAAACACATCAGCTTTTTTAATGCTGCTCATGCAAGTGTAACCCATTTATCAGCAATCTTCCACCTATTAAGACAGACATAAGAACCATTATAAGGCACCAAACCAGCACAAGACACTTGCTGGGAACATCTCAGACCTTAGAATTTCATCTCTGTTCAGTGAGAGAGTTCAAGCTAAGGTTATCATCACTTGTTCCAACAAATAAATTTCATTATTACAGCAGTTACACTCACCTTCTCAGTTCTTCGTAAATTAGTTTCAGAGCTGCCTCGTCACCTAAATCAAGAAAACACAGTTAGCATATGCAGAACCACAAAACTGCTAAAAGCTCCACAACAGTTTTGTAACCTCAGAGGAAAATGGAACGGAAAATGGTGATATCACAGTAATTCATTTGGCAGAATCAATTTCATCAGTGGCTACAAATATTCCCAGTTTTTCACACAATTCATGTTGTATGGACTTACCCAGAGAGGCTGCAGACAGCATGGTCCTTTCCTAAGGAAGAGAGAAGCACTTTCAGAATAACAGACAGCAGCACTATATGCAAAGTTTATTTATCTAAGGATTTCTATCCACCAAACTTTTACCGAGAAAGAAGGTGACTTTCAGCTGGCAACTCACAAGTTCAGCTGGCAGCACCCAAATTGGACACACAAAGCTTAAAAATCCTAACTAACCTGGAAATACAGAATTGGTATCATTGGAATAATCAGGCAAAGTATAAAGCTACTACTTTGCTTTGTGATACTGTCTTTCCCAACAATAAGTTGTATTTCATGATGTTAAATACCTAAAATAGAAGTCCCATAGGTTTTCAAGATGATTTTTACTGTTGAAAGTGAGAACCAGTTTGTCTGGAAAACACGTTTGTACAGCATTCATCTAGAACTTGAGCCAAATTTGTGTAGAGCCAATGTAAAGATTAGTAAAAACTGCTGAGAAGTGACAGCCACAGCATACAGGTTTTGGTTTTTTTTACTTCCAGGGTGCAGCGTTAGAGTGCTGCCCACAGAACAGCCAGATACAGTGAAGAAAAATCAGCTCTCTTACAGGACTGATTTTAGGCACCACTATCAAAGCATTCAGCACAAAAACAATATTCCATTAATTATTAAACCCCACGTACTCTACACTTACCTCAGACACACCCATCTTGTTTCTCACACAAACTCCACACAAGCTTCACCCTGTAAAGAAGTGGAATTGTACTAACATATTCTTCTTGGCAGTGATCTTAGAGTGTGAATGTGTGTACTGTTTCAGCACAAGAGTTCTCCTCAGCCTCTTTCAGAGAGATTCCCATTGCTTAGAATTCATCATAAACAGTACATGCTTAGAGCAGCTTCATGTTCTATCACCTGTTTCTCCTTAAAGGCTGATCTGACCTGACCTCAGCATTTCAGATCTTACTCCCAACCACATCCTGATTCACCATCACCATGAGAGCTCTGATCTAGCCACCAAGATAAACAATTCACCACATAAGCATTCAAGATCAGTGCTACTCCCTGAAAGAGCCCACTAAATTTAATCAGCAAGAAGTTTAGCAGGAAATAATTGTACTGTGTTTGCTCAGCACAGAATGTGTGGCAACCTGGTAGCACAGAGATTTTCTCATTAATGAGGAATTCAAGTAGTCCACAACAGTTATACATTTTAAATGGTCTCCACTATTTCTTCTAAGTTACAGAAAGCAGTTAATTTTAAGTATGAGATATGCAGCACGTTGGGTGAGTGAATCCCGCAGGCTGCTGGCAAATCTGTGGGCTTTTTACCTGATAAAGGTAATAAGATAATCAAGAACCCTGCTGCAGCTGCACTGTAATTAAAGGCCAGGTTCTAGTAACTTCCTCGTTCCCTGTATCACACAGTTCTGACCTGTCACACACATGTGTTAACAACTTACTTTTGCTGGCAGCACCACCAGGTGCATCACTTCCCAGCTCCAGCACACCTGGAACAAAGCAAACCATCAGGACAGTACAGACACAAGCACTGGAGGATGAAACTCAAGCCGGGTGCCTGCAGTCAGATAGAGCTAATCACAGACCTCCACGACTGAAGTCAGGGCAGTCCCATCTCATCACACATGCAGCTCACACTGTCAGCCCCTGCACGGCCTCACTGTGGGGCAAGGCTGCTACGGGCAAGAGGGCAAACACCCCAACAGTGCCATCAGAGACAATTCAAGAGCTCACAGTGAAGAGTTTGGCACACACGGCCCGTCGAGACTGGGCTTCAGCCAACAGCTCCCCTTTAAAACACCCTCCTGTTCTGGCTGAGGTGCAAGCAGCAGCCAATGGGTCCTTGCCCCTTTTCCTGCAGCTGACAAGCAGTTAAATACTTAACTTCTGAGCAGATGTTAAAATGCTAATACATGGGAAGTTAAAACAAGTACTTACCTCACAAAGAGAAACATCTGGAAGCCTGCAAAGAAAAATTTGCTATTAGGCAGGGTCCAGCAGGAAATGATAGGCTAAGAACAGTTCTAGTAAAATACTGTATCAGAGTTTGGTCAAGTTTTATCCTCATGAGGATCAGAGACCTGATTCAACATCATCTACAGTAGGCTGCAACACTCCCATGCCCTTCTGAAGGCAGGGCATAAAGCCAGTTCCCAGCACTCTAACACCACAAGATGTTAATTCCCCAACTCCAGAGAGCTGAAATTGTGGGAAGCAGCAAACCTCTGAATTGCAGAGTTCGGTGACATGAGTACTGTGTAACCCACCCAAGTTCTGCAGAACCAGGAAAACCATTTTGGACACTAAATGCACAGTACTGTGGCATTCACCACTTAGTTTTAACAGGCAAATGATCTAGAGGATCCTTAATACCACAATTATTCCATCCTCTTATTGTGAAAGGAAGCTGAAGGCATGCTTAGGGTACTCATCTGTGCCTCACACTTCGCAAAAGCAAAATAAATTTGCAAACATCTTCAAAAGCAAACTCCCGAACTCAAATGCAGCTCAGACAAAAGTAGCATTTATATTAAAAAAAAAAGTTTACTAATTACCTTCAATTAGGAAGGTCATGTTTTCACCAACATCAGTAACTTCTCACACAAGAAGCACAGGGCTCTGTGCCAGGCAGCCTGCAAAGCAACAAAACACTTTTAGACCCTGGAGCACTAACACCTGAGTAACCTTATTCTGCTGTATTTTGTGCTTAATTTCACAAGCACATCCCACTCTATCTTTCTATTCATCCTACTTAATTCTGTCATGTTTAAACCACTTACTGGTGGTTCTGAGATAAATTTTCAGAACACATTCATGAAGCAAAAGAAAGCGTTTCACCTTCAGTTTGCCACAAGATTTGTTTGAAATAGCCTAAGCTACAGGAGGCTGCATCAGACAGGAGCGAAAGACAGTAACTGTGATCACCACGGCTCATCTGCTGAACTATGCAGTCATCACACAGCAGCCTTTCCACACAACAGCAACAGAAATGACTCGGCACAGATGCAGGCAGTGCGGTATTTACCTTGTGCAGCTCATATAGCTTCATCTCCCAGAGCCTGCAACAACAGAAAACAAAATCAGATCCCTTCAGCCTTCGTGGCCAAGCCCACAGCTCCTACTGAGAGACCAGAAGAGCCAGATACATCAGATAGGGGCGAAGCACAGAAGTGATCATCACAGGATATTCTGCTGAACTATGCCATCATCACTGTATCTGCTTTGGAATACAGCACCAAGCAATTACCTTTCGTGACTGCTTTGAAAAGTAAGTTTTCCCAATAAAAAAAAGAAATATATGAAAGTTTCAATACTAGCAAGTATAAATTGTTTCTGGTCTTAGTGGAAATTAATCCTAAAACACATCCCACCCTCTTTACTCCAGGGTTTGAACAGCCCTGTGGAAGAAATCCCTACATAAAATACATATTTCTTACCAGCTGATGTTCCTTCTGCACATCTCCCAGGAGCAGTAAACAAATCCTGGAAGAAAAGAACTAGTAAAAAGTATATTCAGCAGTCAAAGAATTGCAGGGAATTTTGAGTTGCTGTGCCTCAGAAAACTGTTATGGTGGTAAAAGTGTTCATCACTCTCTTGGTCAAGAGTAGCAAATAAATGTCATCACTGTGGCACCAGAGGGAAAGCTTTGCTCAGGGAATTAAGCTGCTTTCTGATGTTATCAGAGCAGAAGATGCTATCTAGACAAATGCTAGGTACCATTTTATATTCAATTTTCAATAATTTTTTTTTTACCTTGGGAAAAAGTAGCATCAAGTCTCCACATTTGGGGGCAGATCTGGAAGAGATAAAAGAGTTAAAGATGTCTGCAGAACTAGGGAGGCTTCTCTAGCAATCACACCAAGAAAATTAGAAAGCCTCAGCATGGAGTTTTCAGAAATCACTTCTGTCCACTACTCTTATACTGAAACCATCACAGGCTCTGAGATTTACTCAACATCAATCCCCATCGTTACACATTTTCTACAACATATCCCAGGCAGTTTTCCCAAAACATTTATTGCTGTGAATAGATAAACAGCAGTAATGAAAGAATAAAGGGATCCAGGGTACTTTTGCAGTCTGGTTACAGGATGAGCAGTGGTTCAGAAACTACAGGAGCCTCATAAAATACTCTCCAGAACAAATAAACAGGTGACTTTTTCCAGCAGAAAAGCAAGTCCTGCCCGAGACACTACAGGCAATTCCTGAATTACAACTGCTGATCCTGTAATTCCCAGATACAACAGTACTCCAGTCTAGTTGGTGTACACGAATCCAACATTTGTTAATTAAAACTCTGTATTTCAGAAGCATAATTTACCTGTTTTGAAGCCACAACAGGGAGGAGTGCAGCTGATACATGCTGAACTGAAAACAAAAAAGCATATTAGTTTTTCTTCTTCCAAAAATAATGCAATATTCACTTTGGATGCAATTATTACTTTGAAAAACCCAAGCAATATCCAAAATACTCCGGATCTTAAACTCTCTCCTGATACAATCTGAATTTCTGCTTTTTAATGAAATGAGACCACAAAAAGTAATTACTATTTTTAAGCAGGAATTAACCACTACTTTGTTTTCTACAGCTTCGAGTCTGGTGTACCATCCCCGGGTCAGTCCAGCAGACGTGAACTGCTGCTTAGAAAGGCCCACGTGGTGTCTCAGCCATCCTACACAGGCCACCATAAGCACTCCATGCCCAGCTCAGCTATGTTGGCATTCATCATCCTCTCAGATGTCCCTACCAACATAGTTCTCATCACGTGCAGAGCATATGGAAGTCAAGCGAGCCATTTTTAAAAAAATGTGCTGAGTTAGGGCCGACAAGGGCCATCGAGTCCAACTGATCAGACTTGTACAGGACTATGGCCAAGAGTCACAGCACGTACCCAAAATCACTGTCCAAATGCTTCGGGCTGGGAAGGCAATCCTTAATCCTTCCGTAACACTACTACTGCATTTTGCACAACGTTTCCAATTTATCTGGAAAAAACCTCCTTAAAAAGAACCTCCTTAAAGCCCAGAGCAGAGCTAAAAAACCGAAACCCGCAAAAACCGGAGACTTATCGCTTGTATTTACAGCGGGCCCGTGACCTCGCCATATTCCAAGAGCACATTTACGGGTGACCGGCTACTAGGCAAGTCCCTGTAACTCAACACCTGAGGTAATACCAGGTATTACCCCGCGCTGTTGCTTTCCAAACCCGTGTGGGGCTCTACGGACTCCCTTCCCATGGGATTTCCCCTCACACACCCCCAGGGCCGCCATGAGGCGGAGCCCCTGGCGGACTAGGCCGCGGACCAGGCTCGGCGGCGCAATCCACATCAATCCTCCCTCACCATCGCCCATGGGCGACGGCCCGCACCCGCAGGGCCCCCACGCCGCCCTCAGGAGCGGCACCACCGCACCGTGGGGTGGGACGCGCCCCGCACTCACCGTCCGGGCCGCACCGAGCACCCCACACCACCCACGCCGCGGCTCCGCAAGAGAACGGGAGCCCCGCGCCCGCGGTTTATATAGGACAGGGTCACGTGGTGCCGGCGCGGCCGCGCCCACCGGGGTGTGTCCGGCGGGGGGCGGGGCGCGGCCGCACGGTCCGCACGGCGTTTCCTTCCGGGGCGCGGCCCGCGCTGGCGCGTTTC